>JBBDGP010004337.1:0-488336 GCA_037952835.1 Lithobates septentrionalis | reverse complement strand
CCCAGTATTGGGGGGGCAGGAAGGGGGGGAGTGCCCAGTATTGGGGGGGCAGGAAGGGGGGAGTGCCCAGTATTGGGGGGGCAGGAAGGGGGGAGTGCCCAGTATTGAGGGGAGTGCCCAGTATTGGGGGGCAGGAAGGGGGAGTGCCCAGTATTGGGGGGGAGTGCCCAGTATTGGGGGGGCAAGGCAGGAAGGGGGGGGTGCCCAGTATTGGGGGGTGCCGAGTATTGGGGGGGCAGTGCCCAGTATTGGGGGGAGTGCCCAGTATTGGGGGGCAGGAAGGGGGGAGTGCCCAGTATTGGGGGGGCAGGAAGGGGGGAGTGCCCAGTATTGAGGGGAGTGCCCAGTATTGGGGGGCAGGAAGGGGGGAGTGCCCAGTATTGGGGGGCAGGAAGGGGGGGGAGTGCCCAGTATTGGGGGGGAGTGCCGAGTATTGGGGGGACAGGAAGGGGGGGAGTGCCCAGTATTGGGGGGGCAGGAAGGGGGGGAGTGCCCAGTATTGGGGGGGGAGTGCCGAGTATTGGGGGGGGCAGGAAGGGGGGAGTGCCCAGTATTGGGGGGCAGGAAGGGGGGAGTGCCCAGTATTGGGGGGCAGGAAGGGGGGAGTGCCCAGTATTGGGGGGGCAGGAAGGGGGGGAGTGCCCAGTATTGGGGGGGAGTGCCGAGTATTGGGGGGACAGGAAGGGGGGGAGTGCCCAGTATTGGGGGGGCAGGAAGGGGGGGAGTGCCCAGTATTGGGGGGGGGAGTGCCGAGTATTGGGGGGGGCAGGAAGGGGGGAGTGCCCAGTATTGGGGGGGCAGGAAGGGGGGGAGTGCCCAGTATTGGGGGGGGGGAGTGCCGAGTATTGGGGGGACAGGAAGGGGGGGAGTGCCCAGTATTGGGGGGTCAGGAGGGGGGAGTGCCCAGTATTGGGGGGACAGGAAGGGGGGGAGTGCCCAGTATTGGGGGGTCAGGAAGGGGGGAGTGCCCAGTATTGGGGGGCAGGAAGGGGGGGAGTGCCCAGTATTGGGGGGGAGTGCCCAGTATTGGGGGGGGCAGGAAGTGGCCGGTATTTGGATAAAGGAGATCGTCCAGTTCCAATAGAGCTGAGTACAGGAGGAATACCAGAGACACAGAGGCCCGCCATGACATGGTCAGGGTTGTGATTGTAATCTCTCCCTCACATAGAATAGAAGTGAGAGGACATTCCGACCACTCCCTGAGAGGAGAACAGCCCGCCAACTCCGCTCACTGAGTGACGCCAGAGGAGGGGCGGGTCCTCCCTCGGTACAGCCCCGCCCCTTACCACACCCCCCAATCCTCAGCTACTACGAGCGGACGGACGGAGCCACGCAGAGCAGCACGAGGTGAGCACAACCGTTCACCGGACACCGCGCGGGTCATTCCTCTCACCTCAGACCAGTGTCCTCATTCCCGCACTTTCAGCCCTTCTATTGGCTGGCTGCCCCCCACCCTTTTCCCCGCTAGCCTGGCGCGCACCGAGAGTGGGCGTGGTTTCGGCGGTCGGACTGTTTTGCCGCCCATTTTTGTAGTAGTGACAGGAAGAGCGGCCCGATCACTGAGCTCCCCTCATCACTTCCCCGCCATTATCCGGGCACAACCAGCGACTCTCCCGGATGTTGTCACCCTGTGAGGGACGGGCGGAGAGAGATCAGGAAAGTTCACGTTTTACAGAAAACATTTTATAGGTAGAACGTCAACATATTCACCCCATCGGGGGCTCTACATGTGGAGACATCCTTTAATAAATCTTTCCTTGCTCCAGTCATTTTTTTGTACACATGGTGAAAAAACAAAATAATTCTAGGCCTGAAGATTTACATAACACCCCCATTAGCTGTTTATGAAGCACATAAACTAAATTTATGACCCAATTTTGTGGTAAAATAAAAAAGATGAGGCTGTGCCGAGTAATTAGATACCAAACATGTCAAATATTACCCCTTCAATACCGGGCAATGTCGCCCCCTTCCTGCCCCCCAATACCGGGCAATGCCGCCCCCTTCCTGCCCCCCAATACCGGGCAATGGCGCCCCCTTCCTGCCCCCCCAATACCGGGCAATGCCGCCCCCTTCCTGCCCCCCAATACCGGGCAATGCCGCCCCCTTCCTGGCCCCCCAATACCTGGCAATGTCGCCCCCTTCCTGCCCCCCAATACCTGGCAATGTCGCCCCCTTCCTGCCCCCCAATACGGCAATGTCACCCCCTTCCTGCCCCCCAATACCAGGCAATGTCACCCCCTTCCTGCCCCCCCAATACCGGACACTGTCACCCCCTTCCTGCCCCCCAATACCGGACACTATCACCCCCTTCCTGCCCCCCCAATACCGGACACTGTCGCCCCCTTCCTGCCCCCCAATACCGGGCACTGTCACCCCCTTCCTGCCCCCCCAATACCGGACACTGTCACCCCCTTCCTGCCCCCCCCAATACCGGACACTGTCACCCCCTTCCTGCCCCCCAATACCGGACACTATCACCCCCTTCCTGCCCCCCCAATACCGGACACTGTCGCCCCCTTCCTGCCCCCCCCAATACCGGCACTGTCGCCCCCTTCCTGCCCCCTAATACCGGGCACTGTCGCCCCCTTCCTGCCCCCCCAATACCGGGCACTGTCGCCCCCTTCCTGCCCCCCCAATACCGGACACTGTCACCCCCTTCCTGCCCCCCAATACCGGGCACTGTCGCCCCCTTCCTGCCTCCCAATACCGGGCACTGTCACCCTCTTCCTGCCCCCCAATACCGGACACTGTCGCCCCTTCCTGCCCCCCAATACCGGGCACTGTCGCCCCTTCCTGCCCCCCAATACCGGGCACTGTCACCCCCTTCCTGCCCCCCCAATACCGGGCACTGTCGCCCCCTTCCTGCCCCCCTAATACCGGGCACTGTCGCCCTCTTCCTGCCCCCCAATACCGGGCACTGTCCCCCCTTCCTGCCCCCCCAATAGCAGGCACTGTCACCCGCTTCCTGCCCCCCAATACCGGGCACTGTCACCCCCTTCCTGCCCCCCAATACCGGGCACTGTCACCCCCTTCCTGCCCCCCAATACCGGACACTGTCGCCCCCTTCCTGCTCCCCAATACCGGACACTGTCGCCCCCTTCCTGCTCCCCAATACCGGGCACTGTCACCCCCTTCCTGCCCCCCAATACCGGACACTGTCGCCCCCTTCCTGCTCCCCAATACCGGACACTGTCGCCCCCTTCCTGCTCCCCAATACCGGACACTCGCCCCCTTCCTGCCCCCCAATACCGGGCAATGTCACCCCCTTCCTGCCCCCCAATACCGGGCACTGTCGCCCCCTTCCTGTTCCCCAATACCGGACACTCGCCCCCTTCCTGCCCCCCAATACCGGGCAATGTCACCCCCTTCCTGCCCCCCAATACCGGACACTGTCGCCCCCTTCCTGCTCCCCAATACCGGACACTCGCCCCCTTCCTGCCCCCCAATACCGGGCAATGTCACCCCCTTCCTGCCCCCCAATACCGGACACTGTTGCCCCCTTCCTGCCCCCCAATACCGGACACTGTTGCCCCCTTCCTGTCCCCCCCAATACCGGACACTGTCGCCCCCTTCCTGCCCCCCCTCCCAATACCGGGCACTGTCACCCCCTTCCTGCCCCCCCAATACCATACTAGCTCATGAAATACTTACCTCAGAGCGAAGCCCCCATATCGGAAGCCTGCTCCACGCCGAGGGAGCTGACATCTTGCCTTCGGCGTGTCTTCTGGGTTTTGCGGCTCCGGGGCTGTGAGTGGCCGGAGCCGCGATGACGTCACTCCCGCGCATGCACGCAGGAGTTTTCTTCCCGGCAAGGTCCGACAGCGTCTGCCGGACCTTCAGCTGGGCATTCAGAGCGCATGTGCTGCTGACTTCAGGGGCTGCATGCAAAGGGAATATCCCCTACACCGTACAAGTTTAGGAGATATTAATTTTACCTACAGGTAAGCCTTATTGTAGGCTTACCTGTAGGTAAAAATGTCAAATTTGGGTATACAACCACTTTATGTGCCCAGTAAGCAAGGCAGTTAAAGTCTTTTTTCCCCACAAATAGAGCTTTCTTTAGGTGGTATTTGATCACCACTGGGGGTTTTATTTTTTGTGAAACTAATAAAAAAAAAAGACTAATGCCCCGTACACACGATCTCACATTCCGACAACAAAATCCATGTTTTTTTTTCCAACGAATGTTGGCTCAAACTGGTCTTGCATACACACGGTCACACAAATCGTGTTGGAAAATCCGAACGTCAAGAACGCGGCGACGTACAAACACGTACGACGAGCCGAGAAAAATGAAGTTCAATAGCCAGTGCGGTCCTTCTGCTTGATTCTGAGCATGCGTGGAACTTTGTGCGTTGGAATGGTGTACACACGATCGGAATTTACGACAACGGATTTTGCTGTCGGAAAATTTGAGATCCAGATCTCAGATTTTTGTGTGAGGGAAATTCCATTGGAAAATGTCCCACAACAAGCTCCCATCGAACATTTTCCGTCTGAGAATCTGACCGTGTGTACGGGGCATTAGGCTTCATGTACACTGCTGATGGTAAACGGACGTTCAGAGGCAGTTGGATGCTTTTTTTTTTTTAGCTGCCTCTGAACTCATCCAATGTTATCTTATGTGTACATGTACACAGGTTTGTTTAATGTCGTTTTTAGGCAGTTGAGTTTAGAGTTTTTGGAAAACAAAAAAATGAGTTCAGACGCTGCGTTTAGAGGCATTTCAAGCGCCAAATGCTTCTAAACACGGTAACTCACGTTTAGCCGCATCTTTCGTTTCATTTACAGGCGTTTTTCATTTCTGGCTTTTTTGGGAAAAAAAATAATTTTTTTTCTTCAAACGCTTCTAAACGCAAACGCGGCAAAACGGGCGTTTTAAACGTGGGTTACTACAGTACCTGACCGCGAGAATGTGTTTCCAGCCCGAGCCCAGCGCACTAGTTCTCCGGGACAGGGTACTGTGCATCTCGCGCTGGCTCACTCATCGGGAAAGGAAGGCTGTGCTTTTTCCTTTCACGATGAGCGGCAAGCAATGCTGACAGGTGTCTGGTATGAATCATGAGGGGGAACACCGGTCCAAATTTTAAATAAAAAACCGGCATGGGTTCCCCTCCGGGGGCATACCATGCCCTTAAGTCTGGTATGGATTTTAAGGGGAACCCCCTACGCCGAAAAAACGGTGTGAGGGGCCTCCCCAAAATCCATACCAGACCCTTATCCGAGCACGCAGCCCGGCCGGTCAGGAAAGGGGGTGGGGACAAGCAAGCGCCCCCTCCTGAACCGTACCAGGCCGCATGCCCTCAACATGCAGGGGTGGTGGGCGCTTTGGGGCAGGGGGGCGCCCTGCGGGCCCCCCCCCCACCCCAAAGCACCTTGTCCCCATGTTGATGAGGACAAGGGCCTCTTCCCGACAACCCTGGCCGTTGGTTGTCGGGGTCTGCGGGCGGAGGGCTTTAATAAGGGGGCCCCCAGATCCTGGCCCCCCACCCTATGTTAATGAGTATGGGGCATCGTACCCCTACCTATTCACCTGGGTGAAAAAGTGTAAATAAAAAAAACACACTACACAGGTTTTTAAAGTAATTTATTAAGCAGCTCCGGGGGTCTTCTTCAGACTTCGGGGGTCTTCTTCCGACTTCTCCGCTCTCTCTGGCCTCTTCCCCCGGTGTCCAGTTGCTCTCCCGCTCTCCGGCCTCTTCCCCCGACGCTCTCCGGTTCTTCTGCCGGGTTCTTCTGCTCTTTTGCCGCTCTTTTGCTAGCGGTGGCCCGGTCTTCTCCGTCGTCTTGTTCCCTCCTCTCTTCTTCCGGTGTTGACACAACGCTCTCTCCTGTAATGCGGTGTGCGAGGTGCGCGACAACTTATATAGGCATTGGGCGTGGTCACCGGGTGATGTCACCTGGTGATCCCGCCCCTTATGATGTCACAGTCCCATCATAAATCGTTCAGGAGAGGTTGTAAAAATGTCCCGTGTACATTAAGCCTAAAAATTAAAAAGTTTTTTTCTTTGTTTCTGTTATAAAATGTTGTAAATAAGTAGGTTTTCTCCTTCACTGATGATGAGGCACTAATATGCAGCACTGATAGGCTACACTGATTGGCATTCCTGGTGGCCACTGATTTGCATCCTTTATGTTTCTGCATTGAGAATCAATGTGCTGATTATAAGCACAGACCCCCCCCCCCACGTCAGGACAGCCGTAAGGCGCTGATCGACACTTCCTGATTGGACACAGCTGATCACATGGTAAAGAGCCTACGTCATAGGCTCTTTACCAAGATCAGAGATGCGGTGTGTCAGAGTGACTGCACTACTGTTCACCACGTGCGCAAGCAGCTTATCCTGCTTGATGTCATATAACGCCCAGTCAGGATAATGAAGCCACCCTGCAGCCATCAGTCTGCATACAGCGGGCGGGAAGTGGTTGAAGAGGAAGTTTGTTTGTACCTATAAGTAAGTCTATAATAAGGCTTATCTGTAGTAGGGCTGGGAGATTTTCCCCCCCAAAAAAATCTGCGATTTTTTTATAAAAAACTCGATTCACGATTCGAATCCGATTTTTTTTTTTTTTTTAATTATCTTAAAGTGCATCAACAAACAAAATTTCAAAAAAATTTAAGTGCATTTTAAACATTCTTTGCAAGGAAAATGTACCTATCAACAACAGCAGGTTGAGGCAAGCTCGGTGGTGACAGGTGACACTACATCACCGTATACTGACACACTACATCACCATATACTGACACACTACATCACCATATACTGACACGCTACATCGCCATATACTGACACGCTACATCGCCATATACTGACACGCTACATCGCCATATACTGACACGCTACATCGCCATATACTGACACGCTACATCACCATATACTGACACACTACATCGCCATATACTGACACACTACATCGCCATATACTGACACGCTACATCGCCATATACTGACACGCTACATCGCCATATACTGACACGCTACATCGCCATATACTGACACACTACATCACCATATACTGACACACTACATCACCGTATACTGACACACTACATCACCGTATACTGACATACTACATCACCGTATACTGACACACTACATCACCGTATACTGACACGCTACATCACCATATACTGACACGCTACATCGCCATATACTGACACGCTACATCGCCGTATACTGACACACTACATCACCGTATACTGACACACTACATCACCGTATACTGACACACTACATCACCATATACTGACACGCTACATCACCATATACTGACACGCTACATCACCATATACTGACACGCTACATCACCGTATACTGACACGCTACATCACCATATACTGACACGCTACATCACCATATACTGACACGCTACATCACCATATACTGACACGCTACATCACCATATACTGACACGCTACATCACCGTATACTGACACACTACATCACCATATACTGACACGCTACATCACCATATACTGACACGCTACATCACCATATACTGACACGCTACATCACCATATACTGACACGCTACATCACCGTATACTGACACGCTACATCACCGTATACTGACACACTACATCACCATATACTGACACACTACATCACCATATACTGACACGCTACATCACCATATACTGACACGCTACATCACCGTATACTGACACGCTACATCACCGTATACTGACACGCTACATCACCGTATACTGACACGCTACATCACCGTATACTGACACGCTACATCACCATATACTGACACGCTACATCACCGTATACTGACACGCTACATCACCGTATACTGACACGCTACATCACCATATACTGACACGCTACATCACCATATACTGACACGCTACATCACCATATACTGACACGCTACATCACCATATACTGACACGCTACATCACCATATACTGACACGCTACATCACCATATACTGACACGCTACATCACCATATACTGACACGCTACATCACCATATACTGACACGCTACATCACCGTATACTGACACGCTACATCACCGTATACTGACACGCTACATCACCGTATACTGACACGCTACATCACCGTATACTGACACGCTACATCACCGTATACTGACACGCTACATCACCGTATACTGACACGCTACATCACCGTATACTGACACGCTACATCACCGTATACTGACACGCTACATCACCGTATACTGACACGCTACATCGCCATATACTGACACGCTACATCACCATATACTGACACGCTACATCACCATATACTGACACGCTACATCGCCATATACTGACACGCTACATCGCCATATACTGACACGCTACATCACCGTATACTGACACGCTACATCACCGTATACTGACACGCTACATCACCGTATACTGACACGCTACATCACCGTATACTGACACGCTACATCACCGTATACTGACACGCTACATCACCGTATACTGACACGCTACATCGCCATATACTGACACGCTACATCACCGTATACTGACACGCTACATCACCGTATACTGACACGCTACATCACCGTATACTGACACGCTACATCACCGTATACTGACACGCTACATCACCATATACTGACACGCTACATCACCGTATACTGACACGCTACATCACCGTATACTGACACGCTACATCACCATATACTGACACGCTACATCACCATATACTGACACGCTACATCACCATATACTGACACGCTACATCACCATATACTGACACGCTACATCACCATATACTGACACGCTACATCACCATATACTGACACGCTACATCACCATATACTGACACGCTACATCACCATATACTGACACGCTACATCACCGTATACTGACACGCTACATCACCGTATACTGACACGCTACATCACCGTATACTGACACGCTACATCACCGTATACTGACACGCTACATCACCGTATACTGACACGCTACATCACCGTATACTGACACGCTACATCACCGTATACTGACACGCTACATCACCGTATACTGACACGCTACATCACCGTATACTGACACGCTACATCGCCATATACTGACACGCTACATCACCATATACTGACACGCTACATCACCATATACTGACACGCTACATCGCCATATACTGACACGCTACATCGCCATATACTGACACGCTACATCACCGTATACTGACACGCTACATCACCGTATACTGACACGCTACATCACCGTATACTGACACGCTACATCACCGTATACTGACACGCTACATCACCGTATACTGACACGCTACATCACCGTATACTGACACGCTACATCGCCATATACTGACACGCTACATCACCGTATACTGACACGCTACATCACCATATACTGACACGCTACATCACCATATACTGACACGCTACATCACCGTATACTGACACGCTACATCACCATATACTGACACGCTACATCACCGTATACTGACACGCTACATCACCATATACTGACACGCTACATCACCGTATACTGACACGCTACATCACCGTATACTGACACGCTACATCGCCATATACTGACACGCTACATCACCGTATACTGACACGCTACATCACCATATACTGACACGCTACATCACCGTATACTGACACGCTACATCACCGTATACTGACACGCTACATCACCATATACTGACACGCTACATCACCGTATACTGACACGCTACATCACCATATACTGACACGCTACATCACCGTATACTGACACGCTACATCACCATATACTGACACGCTACATCACCGTATACTGACACGCTACATCACCGTATACTGACACGCTACATCACCGTATGCTGACACGCTACATCACCATATACTGACACGCTACATCACCGTATACTGACACGCTACATCACCGTATACTGACACACTACATCACCGTATACTGACACACTACATCACCATATACTGACACGCTACATCACCATATACTGACACACTACATCACCATATACTGACACGCTACATCACCATATACTGACACGCTACATCGCCATATACTGACACGCTACATCACCGTATACTGACACACTACATCACCATATACTGACACGCTACATCACCATATACTGACACACTACATCACCATATACTGACACGCTACATCACCGTATACTGACACGCTACATCACCATATACTGACACGCTACATCACCGTATACTGACACGCTACATCACCGTATACTGACACGCTACATCACCGTATACTGACACGCTACATCACCATATACTGACACACTACATCACCATATACTGACACGCTACATCACCGTATACTGACACGCTACATCACCATATACTGACACGCTACATCACCGTATACTGACACGCTACATCACCGTATACTGACACGCTACATCACCATATACTGACACACTACATCACCATATACTGACACGCTACATCACCGTATACTGACACGCTACATCACCATATACTGACACGCTACATCACCATATACTGACACGCTACATCACCGTATACTGACACGCTACATCACCGTATACTGACACGCTACATCACCATATACTGACACGCTACATCACCATATACTGACACGCTACATCACCGTATACTGACACGCTACATCACCGTATACTGACACGCTACATCACCATATACTGACACACTACATCACCATATACTGACACGCTACATCACCGTATACTGACACGCTACATCACCATATACTGACACGCTACATCACCGTATACTGACACGCTACATCACCGTATACTGACACGCTACATCACCATATACTGACACACTACATCACCATATACTGACACGCTACATCACCGTATACTGACACGCTACATCACCATATACTGACACGCTACATCACCATATACTGACACGCTACATCACCGTATACTGACACGCTACATCACCGTATACTGACACGCTACATCACCATATACTGACACACTACATCACCATATACTGACACGCTACATCACCATATACTGACACGCTACATCACCGTATACTGACACGCTACATCACCATATACTGACACGCTACATCACCGTATACTGACACGCTACATCACCGTATACTGACACGCTACATCACCGTATACTGACACGCTACATCACCATATACTGACACACTACATCACCATATACTGACACGCTACATCACCGTATACTGACACGCTACATCACCGTATACTGACACGCTACATCACCATATACTGACACGCTACATCACCATATACTGACACGCTACATCACCATATACTGACACGCTACATCACCATATACTGACACGCTACATCACCGTATACTGACACGCTACATCACCATATACTGACACGCTACATCACCATATACTGACACGCTACATCACCATATACTGACACGCTACATCACCATATACTGACACGCTACATCACCGTATACTGACACGCTACATCACCATATACTGACACGCTACATCACCGTATACTGACACGCTACATCACCATATACTGACACGCTACATCACCGTATACTGACACGCTACATCACCATATACTGACACGCTACATCACCGTATACTGACACGCTACATCACCGTATACTGACACGCTACATCACCGTATGCTGACACGCTACATCACCGTATACTGACACGCTACATCACCGTATACTGACACGCTACATCACCGTATACTGACACGCTACATCACCGTATACTGACACACTACATCACCGTATACTGACACACTACATCACCATATACTGACACGCTACATCACCATATACTGACACACTACATCACCATATACTGACACGCTACATCACCATATACTGACACGCTACATCGCCATATACTGACACGCTACATCACCGTATACTGACACACTACATCACCATATACTGACACGCTACATCACCATATACTGACACACTACATCACCATATACTGACACGCTACATCACCGTATACTGACACGCTACATCACCATATACTGACACGCTACATCACCGTATACTGACACGCTACATCACCGTATACTGACACGCTACATCACCGTATACTGACACGCTACATCACCATATACTGACACACTACATCACCATATACTGACACGCTACATCACCGTATACTGACACGCTACATCACCATATACTGACACGCTACATCACCGTATACTGACACGCTACATCACCGTATACTGACACGCTACATCACCATATACTGACACACTACATCACCATATACTGACACGCTACATCACCGTATACTGACACGCTACATCACCATATACTGACACGCTACATCACCATATACTGACACGCTACATCACCGTATACTGACACGCTACATCACCGTATACTGACACGCTACATCACCATATACTGACACGCTACATCACCATATACTGACACGCTACATCACCGTATACTGACACGCTACATCACCGTATACTGACACGCTACATCACCGTATACTGACACACTACATCACCGTATACTGACACACTACATCACCATATACTGACACGCTACATCACCATATACTGACACACTACATCACCATATACTGACACGCTACATCACCATATACTGACACGCTACATCGCCATATACTGACACGCTACATCACCGTATACTGACACACTACATCACCATATACTGACACGCTACATCACCATATACTGACACACTACATCACCATATACTGACACGCTACATCACCGTATACTGACACGCTACATCACCATATACTGACACGCTACATCACCGTATACTGACACGCTACATCACCGTATACTGACACGCTACATCACCGTATACTGACACGCTACATCACCATATACTGACACACTACATCACCATATACTGACACGCTACATCACCGTATACTGACACGCTACATCACCATATACTGACACGCTACATCACCGTATACTGACACGCTACATCACCGTATACTGACACGCTACATCACCATATACTGACACACTACATCACCATATACTGACACGCTACATCACCGTATACTGACACGCTACATCACCATATACTGACACGCTACATCACCATATACTGACACGCTACATCACCGTATACTGACACGCTACATCACCGTATACTGACACGCTACATCACCATATACTGACACGCTACATCACCATATACTGACACGCTACATCACCGTATACTGACACGCTACATCACCGTATACTGACACGCTACATCACCATATACTGACACACTACATCACCGTATACTGACACGCTACATCACCATATACTGACACGCTACATCACCGTATACTGACACGCTACATCACCGTATACTGACACGCTACATCACCATATACTGACACACTACATCACCATATACTGACACGCTACATCACCATATACTGACACACTACATCACCATATACTGACACGCTACATCACCGTATACTGACACGCTACATCACCGTATACTGACACGCTACATCACCGTATACTGACACGCTACATCACCGTATACTGACACACTACATCACCATATACTGACACGCTACATCACCGTATACTGACACGCTACATCACCATATACTGACACGCTACATCACCGTATACTGACACACTACATCACCATATACTGACACACTACATCACCATATACTGACACGCTACATCACCGTATACTGACACGCTACATCACCGTATACTGACACGCTACATCACCATATACTGACACGCTACATCACCATATACTGACACGCTACATCACCATATACTGACACGCTACATCACCATATACTGACACGCTACATCACCGTATACTGACACGCTACATCACCATATACTGACACGCTACATCACCATATACTGACACGCTACATCACCATATACTGACACGCTACATCACCGTATACTGACACGCTACATCACCGTATACTGACACGTCGCTACATTACTGTATACTGACACATCGCTACATCACTGTATACTGACACACTACATCACTCAGTGATGTAGTGTGTCAGTATTCAGTGATGTAGCATGTCAGTATACAGTGATGAGCACATTGCTGTGTGATGTCATATGGGGGTATTGTCATATATTGAGCACAGTGCTGTGTAATGAAATTTAAGAAGGGTGAATATATGGAATGGGATGTGACTTCTCTCCTCTGAGGTATTATTCTTTCTGGCAGTGATCACATGGCTATCAGTATCCCATGAAATACACCATACAGGCAGCTCTGACTCACCCTCCCTTCTCTCTCTCTCTCTGCAGCCCGGGAATGTCCCTGTGATCCCCCCACCCCCTCCTCCTTCTGATATCACAGCCCTCCAATACACAGCAGTGTTCCACCAACAGCCTCGCCCATTACCCCGCCTACACACCCACCCACCCATGCACAGCGTCGGGCCTCGCGGACTAGGCCGAAGCCGCGGCCTCGCCTGAAAAATCGTGCCCGCAGCTCCTCAGGCCCGGCGCGGTGCTGTTAAAAAAAAAAAAAATCTAAAAAAATCGATTTGAAGAAGATTTGAATCGATTTGACCTCTCAACTCGATTCAAGATTCAAATCGATTTTTTTCCCAGCCCTAATCTGTAGGTACTGTAAATATGTCCTAAACATGCGGCATGCACAGGAGTAACGTCATCTCGGCTCTGGCCACTCAGCGCCGGACCCTGCGAACCCGGAAGAAGCACCGGGGAAAATGTCAACCACCTCAGCGGTGTGCGGGCGCCGCTGGAGGGCTTCATTCTAAGGTAAGTAATTCATAATGAGCTAGTATGCGATGCATACTAGCTCATTATGCCTTTGTCTTGCAGGTTTTTTTTTTTGGGGGGGGGTCTACAACCTCTTTAACCACTTCTCATCCGGCCCATTTCTGGCACTTCGCTCCTACATGTAAAAATCATCTTTTTGTTTTCTAGAAAATTACTCAGAACCCCACAAACATTATATATGTTTTTTTTAGCAGAGACCCTAGGGAATAAAATGGCGGCCGTTGCAACTTTTTATGTCACACGGTATTTGCGCAGCGATTTTTCAAACAAGTTTTGGGGGGGGGGGGGCATTTCATAAATTAAAAAAAAAAAAGTAGAGTTAGCCCAATTTTTTTGTATAATGTGAAAGATGATGTTACTCCAAGTAAATAGATATTTTAAAATTGCGCACACTCGTGGAATGGCGCCAAACTTTGGTACTTAAAAATCTCCATAGGCGACGCTTTAAAATTTTTTACAGGTTACCCGTTTATAGGTACAGAGTAGGTCCAGAGAATTGTTGATCCCGCTGTAACGTTCGCAGCGATACCTCACATGTGTGGTTTGAACGTTGTTTACATATGTGGGCGCGATGTACGTATGCGTTGACATCTGTGTGCAAACTCGCGGGGAGAGGGGTGCTTTAAAAAAAAATTGTTTATTTTAATTCCATTTTTTTTTATTTTTACACTTTCCCTTTAAAAAAAATATATATATATTTTATCACTTTTATTCCTATTACAAGGAATGTAAACATCCCTTGTAATAGGAATAATGTGTGACAGGTCCTCTATAAGACCCCACATCTCTCCTCCAGGCTGGAAAGTCCAAGAACAAAAAGGAAAAAAAAAAAAAAAAAAGACAATCTTGGCCTTTTCAGCCGAGTCCTCGCCCATGTTTACTTCCTCCGGGCCAGACCTGACATCATAACATCGCACCCGGGCCTCTGAAGGTCATAGAGATTGACAGGGACCATCTGGTCACCAGGAATCTTTATGCTCAAGTTCCGGCGAGCCGGTAGAAGCGCGGGACGGGGTTATAGTGTAGGGAATCGCCGGCTGAAAAAGATGATATCTGAATGATGCCTGTAGCTGCACCTATTGTTCAGATAGCACTAGAGCTGGGCAATTTTCTCCAAAAAAAAAAAATCTGCGATTTAAAAAAAAAAAAAAAAAAAAAACTCGATTAACCACTTCCCGCCCGGCCTATAGCGGATTGACGGCCGGGCGGTGGTTCAGTTATCCTGACTGGGCGTCATATGACGTCCTTCAGGATAACATGCCGCAGCGCGCCCCCGGGGGCGCGCATCGCGGCGATCGGTGGACCGGTGTGTCAGTCTCCGGCGGAGGCTCTTTACCACGTGATCAGCCGTGTCCAATCACGGCTGATCACGCTGTCAATAGGAAGAGCCGTTGATCGGCTCTTCCTCACTCGCGTCTGACAGACGCAAGTAGAGGAGAGCCGATCGGCGGCTCTCCTGGCAGGGGGGGTCTGCGCTGATTGTTTATCAGCGCAGCCCCCCCCGCAGATCACCACACTGGACTACCAGGGATCGCCACTAGGACCACCAGGGAAGGGAAACATGTGGATGGCCAGGTATGTACCCCATGGCCATCCACATGTGCCCAGTCAGTGCCAAATCTGTGCCAATCAGTGCCCACAAATGGGCACTGATTGGCACAATTATGTTGCAGTGATGCCCAGCAATGCCACACTTAGGGGCATCACTGCCATCAATTAGTATCATCAGTGCCACCCATCAGTGTCCATCGGTGTCACCTGTCAGTGCCCATCTGTGCCCACCTATCAGTGCCCATCCGTGCCTATCTGTGCCAACTATCAGTGCCACCCATAACTACCCATCAACGCCACCTACGAGTGCCCATCAATGCCACCTACGAGTGCCCAACAGTGCCGCCTATCAGTGCCCATCAGTGCCACCTACCAGTGCCACCTATCAGTGCCCATTAGTGCCACCTATCAGTGCGCATCATCAGTGCCACCTCATTGGTGCCACCTCATCGGTGCCCATCAGTGCCGCCGTATCAGTGCCCGTCAGTGCAGCCATATCCTTGAAGAAGAAAACGTACTCATTTACAAAAAAATTTAACAGAAACAAAGAAAAACGTGTTTTTTTCAAAATTTTCGGTCTTTTTTTATTTGTTGCGCAAAAAATAAAAACCCCAGAGGTGATCAAATACCACCAAAAGAAAGCTCTATTTGTGGGAACAAAATGATAAAAAATTTGTTTGGGTACAGTGATGGATGACCGCGCAATTGTCATTCAAATTGTGACAGCGCTGAAAGCTGAAAATTGGGCTGGGCGGGAAGGTGTCTAAGTGCCTGGTATTGAAGTGGTTAATGATTCAAATCGAGTTTTTTTTTTTGATGGACACCGTGCCGTTTCTGAGGAGCTGCGGGCAGTTTTTAGGCGAGGCCGCGGATTAGGCCGAAGCCGCAGCCTCGCCTGGAAACTCCTGCCCGCAGCTCCTCAGGATCGGCGCGGTGTCAGCGTAGGTCCTGACGAAAAAGAAAAAAATTGATTTGCTAAAAATTTGAATCGATTTGACCTCTCAACTCGTTTCAAGATTCAAATCGATTTTTTCCCCAGCCCTAGATAGCACTGCTCAAAGTCCATGACTTCATATGACGTACCTTGGGGGGAGGGGGGGAATAGTTAATGACATCTTATAGCATAATAATGGCCGGGCGGTGGCTCTCTTGTTCTGATTGGATGTCATATGATGTCTTTTATAACAAGCTGCTCGTGCATGCTTCCATGGGCCGTGGCGATCAGTAGTGCGGTGTGTCGCTCCGACATACCGCATCTCCGATCACGGTAAAAAGCCTATTGGATTTGGCGATGCCCACCAGTGCCACCTATCAGTGCTGCATATTAGTGTCTCCTCATCAATGCCACCTGTCAGCACCCTTCAGTGCAGCCTGATCAGCACACATTAAATGAAGGAAAAAAATTACTTATTTACAAAATTTCTTTTTACAAGAACAGAAACAGAAGAAAAACTATTTTTTTTTTCAACTTTTTTGGTCTTTTTCCATTTGTTTAGCAAAAAATAAAAAACGCCAGTGATGTGTAAATGCCACCATAAGAAAGCTCTATCTGTCTAAAAAAAAAAAAAAAAAAGATACAAATACAAACGTGTGATTTTAATGGGGAGGTGCGTTTTTGTAACTAATCAAATATGCACCAAAAATGCGTCAAGTGAAGCACAAAAGACCAGTGTGAAGACACACATAGAATTTAAAGAGATTTGTTTTTGTTTTGTTTTTTAAATGCAAAAGTGCTTCAAAAGCTTGCGTCAAATCCAGTACAATAATATATAAAACATCTTTTTTTTATTTATTTTTTAAACTGTTCATGTTCAGTTTTCGGCCAAGTGAATCTTGGATTTTGCAGTTTCAGTCCAAAAATTAGAGTTACGTACCGGTAACGTCTTTTCCAGTAGTCTTTCAGGACAGCCACCATGAGAGATAGTCTCCTCCTCTTCCTCTTAGGAAACACTGCGCCAGCCCATAAATTCTCACTTCCCCCTGCCAGACCTCAGTATATTCCGAGATTACCTCCGGTCAGCTGGGGAGACACAAGAACACATTAATAACATACTATTCCATATCATTATCATGCTGCGTTCTGGTCTTTTGTAAGACCCCCCAAAAATTTCGGGTGGGTAACTAGGGCTGTCCTGAAAGACTACTGGAAAAGACGTTACCGGTACGTAACTCTAATTTTCCCCTTTCGTCTTTCAGGACAGCCACCATGAGAGGATAAACGAGCACTTACCAGTTTAGGGTGGGACTACCGCTTGCAATACCTTTCGCCCAAAGGCTTGCTCACTAGCCGACACCAGGTCCACTCTGTAGTGCTTTACGAAAGTGGAGTAGCTGGACCATGTTGCAGCCCTGCATATTTGCTCTGGCGTTGCTCCAGCCCTTTCTGCCTGCGAAGCTGCCATAGCTCTAGTAGAGTGTGCTCTTATACCCATTGGGATCTCTTTCCCTGCCAATGTATAGGCCTGGCCAATGGCTACTCTGAGCCATCTGGCAATAGTGCGTCGAGACGCTTTGCATCCTTTTCTGGCCCCAGAAAACAAAACAAATAAAGAGTCTGACTTTCTAAACATCTTGGTCAGCTCTAGGTATCTAAGGATACATCTCCTTACATCCAAAGAATGAAATTTTAATTCCCCTTCCCCCGAGGGGTTGGGACAAAATGAGGGTAAAACTACCTCCTGACTTCTGTGAAAACCAGAAGCAACCTTAGGTAAAAATGCTGGATCGGTCTTAAAGATGATCCGATCTGGAAAAATAACGCAAAAAGGAGGTCTAACAGATAAGGCCTCAATCTCGCTGACTCTCCTGGCAGTTGTCACTGCTACCAAAAAAAACTGTTTTTAACGTAAGATCCTTTAGTAGACATTCCTCTAAAGGTTCAAAGGGGATTCCCGTCAGGCCCTGCAAAACTAACGATAGGTCCCACTTGGGAAAGGGAGGGCCTTGAACCGGTCTTTGTCTAGACAGAGCCTTAAAGAATCTGACCACCCAGGGGTTGGTGGCCAGATGTTTCTCTAAATAAGCACTGAGTGCTGACACCTGACCTTTAAGGGTACTTATGGATAAACCCCTGTCTGCCCCGCACTGAAGGAATTCCAACACAGCTGTGGGACTATGTACCGCAAAGGAGCCTTCTGCACACCATTCATTGAAACGTACCCAGATTTTTTTATATATCTGGCGTGTTTCCTTCTTCCTGCTATTTAGGAGGGTGGAGATTTATTTCTCAGAAAAACCCCTAGCTCTCAGCATACCCTCCTCAGTAGCCAGGCCGCTAACTGCCATTGGTGAACCTGTGGACAGAGGACTGGGCCCTGTGAGAGGAGATCCTCTCGAGGTGGCAGGAATAAGGGAGGTTCGACCGCTAGTTGCTTGAGTACTGAGAACCAAGCCCTCTTTGGCCAATGTGGTGCTACCAGAATCAGGGACGTGTTTTCCATCTGAAACTTCCTGAGAACTGCTGGTAATAACGCTGGGGGCGGGAAGGCATAGCAGATTCTGAAATGCCAGTCCTGGATCAATGCGTCGACCCCTCGCGCTCCCTCCCCTCTGTTTAGGGAGAAAAAACAAGGGGCTTTCGCGTTGCTTCTTGACGCGAACAGATCTACCTCTGGAGGACCCCACTTCTCTGAGATGAGACTGAAAACCTCCTGGTTGAGGATCCAGTCGCCCTCTCTCAGCTTGGTTCGGCTGAGAAAGTCTGCTTTCACATTCTTTTCTCCTCTCAGGTAGACTGCTGAAAGTGAGAGAGTGTGAGTCTCGGCCCAGCTCAGAATGTCTGATGCCAATGCCAACAGTACTCCGCTCTTTGTGCCTCCCTGCTTGTTCACATAGGCTACGGCGGACGAGTTGTCCGACTGCACCTGTACATGGTGGCCCTGTAGCTCTTTTTTGAAGAACCTGAGTGCTAGCCCGATTGCCTTCAGCTCCTTCCAATTGGACGACCTTCTGAGTTCGTCTCCCTCCCAGGTGTCCTGTGCTACAAGGGAACCCAGATGCGCCCCCCAACCTCTGCCGCTTGCGTCTGTGGTTACCACCTGAGAGACTGGGATGAACCACAGACGACCCTGCGACAAGTTTGAGACCCTCCTCCACCACCAGAGGGATCTCTTTACTTGGGATGGGACCTGAACCAAGGCATCCAGATTTCTCTGGCTGTGATCCCACACCCTTAGGACAAAGGACTGTAAGGGACGAAAGTGCAGACCTGCCCATTGCACTGCTGGGAGGGTCGCGGTCAAAAGTCCCAGGGCCGACATCAGAACTCTTATGGAGACCCGACTGCTGCACTGGAGACCAGCCACTGCCCTGTCCAGCTTTAGTATTTTTTCTGTTGGAAGAAACACTCTCAGTAGTGTTGAGTCCAACTGGTACCCCAAGTAGGTAATGCGCTGGGAGGGAATCAAACTGGATTTCTCCAAGTTCATTAGCCACCCTAGACCTGTAAGAACTCTTTTTGTAAGTTCTAGATCCCTGACTAACTGCAGTGGACACGCTGCAAACAGGAGCAGGTCGTCCAGGTATGCTATCACTGATATTCCCTGGAGCCGAAGAAAGGCCATCACCTCCGCCAAGACCTTGGTGAAGATGCGGGGCGAGGAGGATAGCCCGAAAGGCAGCGCCTGAAACTGTAGATGTACCGTTGTTCCACCTAGATCTACCGCTAGCCGGAGAAACCTCTGTGAGGCTTCTGCTATGGGAACGTGTAGATACGCGTCCTTTAGGTCCAGGGATACCATAAAGCAGTTTCGGGGCAACAGTGTTCTCACCGTGAAAATTGTTTCCATACGGAATCTCCTGTATGTCACTGACTTGTTCAGGGGCTTTAGATTCAGAATTAGTCTGAATTTCCCTGTGGGTTTCTTCACTACGAAGATGTGTGAATAAAACCCCTCTCCCTCCTCGGCTTTTGGAACTCTGAGAACCACATTCTGATCTACCAGATCTCTTAATGCTTCCAACAGAGCCTCGGCTTTTGCCGTACACCTGGGAAGGTGCGTGACCAAAAATCTCCATGGAGGAAGATTTGTGAAATCGATATGGTACCCCTTTCTTATAATCCCTAGGATAAAGCGATTGGGGGATATTGCCTCCCACTGTGGGAGGAAGGCCCCCAGTCTTCCCCCCACCATGGTTGGGGAGTCATTGACTTTTACGGGGCTGTTCAGGAGGGCGAAAAATCGCCCCTCCTCTGCCCTTGCCTTTCTGACCCCAGAACTTCCTTTGCCCTTCCGGCTTTGGAGTCTCCTTACGCTTTTGCGGACGAAACCCCTTCTTTGTAGGTGCAGGGGTTTTCCGCTTAACCGGGAAGGATTTCTTCCTGTCTGCTGTGCGGTCTAAGACAGTCTCTAAGCCTGGGCCGAAGAGAAGGTCTCCCGTTAACGGTATGCCGCACAATTTGACTTTAGAGGCGCTATCGCCCGGCCAGGTTTTTAGCCAGAGGGCTCTCCTGGCCGAATTGGCCAGAGCCGCTGATCTGGCCGTCATACGTACTGACTCTGCCGAGGCATCAGCTATGTAGGCGATACCCCGCAGAATCGTAGGGAAAGAAGACAGAATGGTTTCTTTTGCCGTTCCAGCCTCAATATGCTCTTGAATCTTAGAGAGCCAGTGCTCCAGATTGCGAGCCACTACTGTGACAGCCAACTCAGGTTTCAAGTTACCAATTGTTGAATCCCACGTCTTTTTAAGGAGAGAGTCTATTCTCTTATCTATGACATCCACCAGGGCCCCCATGTCTTCAAATGCCAGGTCAGTGTGTCTGGAAACCTGGGAGAAAGCAGCATCTAACTTGGGATTTTTATTCCAGATAGATGTAGGATCATCCGAAAAAGGAAATCTCCTTTTTAAGGATCTAGAAAAAAAGGGTTTCCTTTCGGGATCCTGCCACTCCTTTTTGATAGTTTCAACCAGTACTTCATGAACTGGAAAAACCTTTCTCTTTTGTTCCCCCAAGCCTCTGTACATCTGGTCATGAAGGGTCAGGGGTTTCCTGTCCTCCTGAATACCGAGGGTTGTATAAATAGCCCCTAAGAGGTCCTCTACCTCCTCTAGGGATAATTTATATCTGGAGGATCTCCTGGACTCCCCGTCCTGATCCTCCCCCTCTGAACCATCCTGGGAATCGGAGGAGGAACTATCTGGCTGTCTTAGTTCCACTCCGGAAGGCCCTGGAGCTTCCTCTGCCCTAACTGAAGTTGCAGGTTGGGCAGGAGCAGAGCCCTGCGCCTGAGGCGGGGTTGTATCCTGGGGAGCTGGACTAATGGGAGGTTGAAACCTTTCAAATAAGGCCTTAAATGAAGAAAAGGTGGACGAGAGCTCCTTTACTGAGGCTGCAAGTCCTGACTCCTGTTCAGAGTCCCTCTCCTTAACAAGGGAGTCTATGCATTCCCTACACAAGACCTTTGTCCATGCCTCCCCTAATGTGTCCCTACAAGAGGCACACCTCCTCTTAGAGCTATGGGTAGACTTAGATTTTTCTGTAGCTTTCTGAAATACAAGAAAGGAAAAAACAAAAATTTTTGTCACTTTTTTTTTATTTTTTTTTTTTAAAAACAAGGATACAACCCTGGGAGTGCACTAGACCCTCCTTAATCTATGGGGATCTGAGCCTCCCTCCCCTGACCACCCAGGGTATCTGCCCCCCCATGACAGGAACCATATATGGAGGGACAATCCTAGGTAAAGAGTACTTTTCCCCAAGGCACTCTTACCTTAGGAAGGCTGGAGGTAGTGTCCGTTGGTTGAGCATCCGCTTCCGACATGACTTGCAGGTGGTTGCTACTACCGAGTCCAACGCTGCCTGTGCGCGTCCCAGACTCGTCTCCAGCCTGTGCCTGGCTTCCCTATCAGCCCTGCGACCCGGAACCAGAAGTCGCGGGTCAAAGGCAAGCCCCCGCCCTTCCGCCGGAAATGACGTCGCCCGTCGTCCGGCCCGCCTAGTTCCAAAAAGAGAGCGGCCTGTAAAGTATACAGGAAGGGCGGACGCCAGCCTGCTGCAGCCCTGTGGCCGCGATAGGGAACCCCCACAGCCTGAAGCTGCGCTCAGCTAGGAAGTGGTGGCCACCGAACGAGGGGTAAGTCCCCCCCATGCCCTTAGGAAGCCCCTGCTCCCATTTACAGGCTTAAAAACAAATAACAGCCACAGTCCCCTGACTGAAGAGCCTGGTTCCTTGCACAGTGTCTCCCCACCGGAGGAAACACTAATACTGAGGTCTGGCAGGGGGAAGTGAGAATTTATGGGCTGGCGCAGTGTTTCCTAAGAGGAAGAGGAGGAGACTATCTCTCATGGTGGCTGTCCTGAAAGACGAAAGGGGAAATTTTTATTTTGGTGCACCACTAGTCAACAAGCCTGGGTTCACACAGGAGCTGAAACCACATGCGATTCAGGAAGGAATCGCACACGATTCTTTGCAGTGCAATTTGAGCCCATTCATTTTGGAATAATGGGCCTAGAATTATGGATCTCTGGCGTGCGCGACGATATGCAACGTGTGTAGCGCAATCAACGTTGTGCGTAGGTTTTTTGGGGGGTATTTTAAGTGCTTTGGTATAACATGGATTCCTTTAACATTTTTTTCCCCCCTATGTGATGCATCTTTTGGTGGCAGGTTCTCTTTAACCACTTTAATACCGGGCAATTCCCCCCCCCCCCCCCTTCCTGCCCAGACCAATTTTCAGCTTTCAGTGCTGTAACATTTTGAATGACACTTGCGCGGTCATGCAACACTGTACCCATATGATTTTTGCGATTCGGCACTGCATCGGCGACGTTGCACCCACACAAAATTGACGTCATTTTTTTCCCGGTAGGCAGGGTTGAATGGGAGCTGTTCTCCCAGAGGAAGAGAGGGGGAGGAAGAGGAGTGATCAGATCACAGAGCTGGGATCGCTCCGCTGTAACAGCTTTCATTTGAATTGCAGTCCGCTCCCCGTCACACACAGCCCGCCTCCTGGTCTGGCTACTTTGATAGATAGAAAACTGTGCCGGGATGTGTGACGTCTATCAAAGGAGGCGGGCTGTGTATGACGGCGAGCGGACTGCAGTTCAAATGCAAGCCGTTACAGCGGGCAATCCCCACTCTGTGATCCGACTGGCTCTCCTCTTCCTCTACACAGGTCACGCTGCATTGGTGGGCACAAGTCAGGCTGCATTGGTGGGCACAAGTCAGGCTGCATTGGTGGGCACAAGTCAGGCTGCATTGGTGGGCACAAGTCAGGCTGCATTGGTGGGCACAGGTTAGGCTGCATTGGTGGGCACTGGTCATGCAGCATTGATGGGCACAGGTGAGCCTGCATTGATGAGGCTGTGCTGATGGGCACTGGTGAGGATGCACTGATGGGCACTGATAAAGTTGTTGTTAATATTTATTTTTGTAAGTTAATTCTGCATTAAACATTTAAGTGTCATTTCATGAGATAATTTAGGCGTGTTAGGGGCGGGACTGGGCAGGCTAGGGGTTGGGTGGGGAATCTGTTGGCGAGTAACCCTTAAGGCCTGGCTAGTAGCTCAGGACTTGAATATTTACATTACAGCAAGGGACAGGCTCTCCAATGTAATCATTACACTGTTTATGATTGTGATTGCCGTGATTGGCCATCACAATAATCACAAAGCTCTGTGCCTCCAGCCTATGCTAATGGGGGAAGAATTCTGTGCCCAGTGATCTGTGGAGAGTTCCAGTCCGCAGTCCTGTGCGATTCTTGTGCATTCCCCCGCAGAGCAACTTGGCAGCCCTTTTATTTGAATGTGTGTACTACTTTTGAAAAACGCACTGCACCAAAATCGTAAGTGAACTGCAGCACCGCGTGATTGGGTGCCCGCAAACGCACATCACTTGCGGTCTGTGTTTGGGTGAACCCACAGCAGATCACAAAGGCGGCGCGTTTGAACACGACGCGGGAAACCTGCACAGAGTGCGCCTTTCCCACAACAGGTTTTGGTGTGAACCGCGCCTTTATGCCGCATACACACGGTTGGACTTCTCGACCGGACTGGTCCGACGGACAATCCGATCGTGTGTGGGCTTCCCCGGACCTTCAGTGGACTTTTCCCGTCGCAAATCTGACAGACTTTAGATTTGGAACATTCTTCAAATTTTTACGTCATAACTCCGCCGGACCCAGAAATCCGTTCGTCTGTATGCTAGTCCGACGGACAAAAACCGACGCTAGGGCAGCTATTGGCTACTGGCTATCAACTTCCTTATTTTAGTCCGGTGTACGTCATCACGTACGAATCTGATGGACTTTGGTGTGATCGTGTGTAGGCAAGTCCGTTCGTTAGAAAGTCCGTCGAAAGTACGCTGGAAAGTCTGTCGGACCCGTCCGGTTGAAAAGTCCGACCGTGTGTACGCGGCATAAGCCTGGGTTCACACATATGCATCTTGAAATCGCACTGCGATTAATGGATGCAAATCTGTGTGAATGCCTTTTTTTACTGTGATCAGCAATGCTGCTATGCCTACATGCCTTCCATTCACTTCAATGCAAAATCGCATGTGAATCGCACTCCTGTGTGCCAATATTCTTCATTACTTGCGAGTTTGAAATGCCACCACTCCAATCAGCTTCCAGGTTTTATTGTCAAAGCTTTCTTGAAAAAGCTGAAATGATAAGGCGATTGGTTCCCGTGCACAGCTGCACCATATTCTGAGTGTTCCAGTTTTAGTAAATTTCCCCCATATAGTACATCTCTCCTCTGTATTTATAAACCTGCCCGTTTGCAAATTTTTATTTTTAGATTAAAGTTCTATTTTATCCATGCATGGTCTACATGAACAAACCAGACTAATGGGAAGGTTCAAATTCTCCCCTTATATGGCCAAAATAATGTCCTGCATAGATCACAATTTCGCCACATCACAATTTCAGGGACAGAGATTGCTGATGTTGACTTATGCTGCCGCTATCTGTATACATTGGCAGATTTCCACTAACTATATCTAAAGCCAAGAACAAAAATGTAAAATATTGCAGCTTGGTGGCTACTTTAGTTTCCTTTTTTTTCCCTTTTTAGCTTTTTCCCCCTTTATTTTCACCTGGTGATCCTGTCAGTAACAAACTTCCTGTCCTACAGAGACAACGCTCACTGACTGTACTATATCTATAGAGAAGTGACGTTTTCATCCTAGGACAAAACTACAGAAACATCCCCCCTATTCTCTTCTTTATAACATAAAGGAGTGTGTTTCTGTAGTTCCCAGGGATAGCTGGAAATAATGTAACTGGGAAGAGAACTCAGGAAATGATCAGATGCAGTGGTGCCCTGTCTATACAGGGCGCCGCTGCCCCTAATCCATGCGCCCGGGTGCGGGGTGCTGGACGCATGGATTTCAATGGGGGTTTTTTTTTCTAGAAGCACATGATTAGAGCTTGACACTCTAATTGCCTTAAAAAAAGGGTGGGCCTGGGGCGCAGAGCACTGCGCCCTAAGCCCACCCAGTTGTGTTACAATAGTGAATTATTATGGATTGTTTAAAGCCCCCCCCCAAAAAAAAATATAGCACCAGCCGCCACTGATCAGGTGACAAGATTGCTGGCAAGATCAACAGGTATTTATTTGTAGTTATCCAACAGATATAACAAAATGCTTTTCAATGTTATGTTTAATCGATTTAGCTCCGGAAGATTTTACCCCCTTCCTGACCAGAGCACTTTTTGCGATTCAGCACTGCGTCGCTTTAACTGACAATTGCGCAGTCGTGCGACGTTGCACCCAAACAAAACTGATGTCCTTTTTTCCCCACAAATAGAGCTTTCTTTTGGCGGTATTTGATCACCTCTGCGGTTTTTATTTTTTGCGCTATAAACAAAAAAAGAGCGACAATTTTGAAAAAAAAAAGCAATATTTTTTACATTTTGCTATAATAAATATCCCCAAAAAATATATTAAAAAAACAAATTTCTTTCTCAGTTTAGGCCGATATGTATTCTACATATTTTTGGTAAAAATCGCAATAAGCGTATATTGATTGATTTGCGCAAAAGTTATAGCGTCTACAAAATAGGGGATAGTTTTATGATATTTTTATTATTCATTTTTTATTTTTTTTTATTAGTAATGGCGGCGATCTGCGATTTTTATCGTGACTGCAACATTATGGCGGACATATCAGACACTATTTTGGGACCATTGGCATTTTTACAGTGACCAGTGCTATAAAAATGCACTGATTACTGTATAAATGACACTGGCAGGGAAGGGGTTAAACACTAGGGGGCGATCAAGGGGTTAAGTGTGTCCTAGGTAGTGATTCTAACTGTAGGGGGGATGGGCTTCAACTCACATAACAGCGATCACTGCTCCCGATGACAGGGAGCAATGATCTCTATCCTGTCACTAGGCAGAACGGGGAAATTCCTTGTTTACATAGGCACTTTCCCGTTCTGCGGCTCCGTGACACGATCGCCGGCAGAGATCGAGTCCGCCGGTCCCGCGGGCACGGTCACGCTGTACGCCTCCGGCGGCACGCGCCCACTAGCCCCGCCAATTAAAGGGGACGTACAGGTGCACCCATTTGCCCAGCGCTGCCATTGTGCCGACGTATATCGGCATGCAGCGGTCGTCAAGTGGATAACCGATCAAAAAGGAGCAAACAATAGAAGTTTCTGGTTAAGCCCCGTACACACGATCAGAATATTGTAGAAAAAAAAATACCCGCTTTTCGAAGCGATCGTACGATAATCTGATCGTTCGCACACAGCTTTCGTCTGAAGTTTTCTTGAAAGGGTAAACCTAAAAATTTTTCTTGTACAATACCTGATCATACGATTTTCGATTAATCAGTACAGTTTTCGTCCGAAAATACAATACAAACACATTATATCACTTCCGAATTTTTATTCTGCCATAGGAGAATTTTCTTACTTTAGTGTAACCTATTCGTTTTCGATATGAGACTAGCAAAAAAAAAAAAAAACGGATGCTCATTCGTCCAATAATCTCATTGTGTGTACTAGGCTTTAGGGTTGATAGGTACTTTTGCATGTTGTGGGTATGGCACACATTGGGGTTGATTTACTTAGGCCAGGTTCACACTATTGCAAATTGGATACGTGTTTCACCACATCCAATTCGCATGTCAGGAAATTGTGACCGGCTTCCATATGGAGCCGGTTCACAGCTCTCCAGGGCGGCTCTCGTGCGAATTACACAGGAGTCCTGTGTGTCTTCTGGTCCATTTCAGGTCCGAATTCAGCCAAAAATTCGGACCGAAATCAGACCTGAAACGGTGAACAGGGACGCACCGGACGCCTGCTGTGAGCTGCTTCAGTGTGATCCCAGCCTAAAACTGGAGAGTTCAAAATCTGGTGCAGCTCTGCATAGAAACCAATCCGCTTCCGGGTTTTTTTTTGTCAAAGCTTAATAGAACAAGCTGAAGTTAGAAGCTGATTGGCTGCCATGCACAGCTTCACCAGATTTTGCACTCTCCAGGTTTTAGTAAATCAACCCCAAAGTGTAATAGGAAAATTAAAGCAAGGGCAAGAGTTTTAGTGAAGGATTCCAGATGAAAAAAAAATTGGGAAACCCTCCTCTGTGAACAGAGTAAATAACTGGTTAAAGCGGAGTTCCACCCAAAAGTGGAACCTCCGCTTGTATGCTTCCTCTCCTCCTCCGGTGCCACATTTGGCACCTTTCGGGGGGGGGGGGGGGGGGGAAGATACCCGTTTTTGACAGGTTCCCTTCCCCACTTCCAAGAGATGGCGCCATCCCTCGGAAGTTCGGCCTCCTTCCTCCGCCACCAGGCCAGTTAGAAGAAAAGCGCAGTGCGCTTCACACATGCGCAGTAGGGAGCCGAAAGGCAGCGGTAGCACCCGAGAGCCGATCCCAAAATAGTCTGGCGCGGGAACCCTGGAGAGGTAGCAGCCTCAGACTTAATTTTTCCGTGGGGGGACGCAGAACTCTTTAATAAGGATCTAAAGCCACCTATACTTAACTCCCCTCCTCCAGCTTTCCTACATCCAGGAGCACCCACACCAGCACTGACATCTTCACCTCCCCTTTAATTTTGTCGTCCAGGACCTGTCGGTGAGCGCTCGGTGTACTGTCTCACCAGAGAGCCTCAGAGCCCCATGGACAGTGACTGGGCTTTAAAGACCCTGCCACCCTGTTGCTTCTTTTATGCTTTATTTCGGGAAGAGGTTAATCATAAAATCTAGACCAAAAAAAAATTTGAGTTTTACACTCTGAGGAAATGAAACAAGAAATCAGGTCACGATATACTTCCTCATTTTCTCTTTACAGATTTAAAAACAGGTCCTCAGTAGTGGAGTGAAGAAGGAGCTATGTGCATGATAAAAGTACAGCCAACGACTAATCATTTTGCATTTTATTCCTAGATATTGCCAAGCATGGACAAGTTCAAAAATCTGTCAGATGCGGAGCTCATAAAAGTCCTGCGGGAATACGGAATAAATCATGGGCCGATCCTTGGTATGTTGAATATTATCTCCAGCAGTGAACCCGTGCATTCATAACATATTTAATATATGATATTTTTGGTACTATTGTCAGCGTATAGAATTTAAAGTTAGAATTGTGAAAAAGATCGTAGAATGGATGTACAGTTGTGCTCATAAGTTTACATACCCTGGCAGAATTTTTCATTTCTTGGTCATTTTTCAGAGAATATGAATGATAACACAAAAACTTTTCTTTCACTCATGGTTAGTGTTTGGCTCCTTGTGTGAGATCCTTGTGTGAGATCCTTGTGTCTGCAGCCGCTTCCAGGTCCTGCGCCGCTATGTTCATCTGTGACATCATCAGGAGGCTCTGCTGGTTCTTCTGGGTTCTGCCGCAGCCTACTGATGATGCGCTGGTAAGACCGTCCCCCTCCTCAGTTAGTGAATTGGGGTGATGTGCGGCGATCCCGCTGCCTCCTGGGATATGTACACCACATATCTCGGAAGTCACTGGGGGCACTGATGTAATTTTGCCTTGGTGAATGATGAAGAATGGGGGGGGGGGGGGGGGGGCTAAACCAAATTAAAGTGGTTGTAAAGGCTGAAGGTTTTTTTACCTTCATGCATTCTATGAATGAAGTGAAAAAAAACTTCTTTGTGCTGTTTCCCCCCACAGCCCCCCCCCCCCCCCCCCCAATACCTAATCCCCCTCTTCATCCAGCAATGTGCACAGGAGCCTCGGCTGACCTGGGTCTCTCTCTCCTTATTGGTTGAGACACAGTCAATCACAGCCAGTGAGCCAATGAGTAGGGGGAGCTCTATGTGTCTTATGGGCGCATCGAGTGGGGCTCAGGAGCGAGCACACAACAGTGCCCCCATAGGAAGCGGCTTGCTATTGGGGGCACTGGTCAAGGGGGAGGAGCACTGACGGGGGACCCGAGAAGAAGAGGATTGGGGCTTCTCTGTGCCAAACCATGGCACAGAGCAGGTAAGTATGACATGTTTGTTATTTACAAAAAAAACTAACCTTTATAATCACTTTAAAAAAAAAAACGAGGTGCATGCCATCTCATGGCCTTTTTTTTATTTACAATGATAAGTTTTACTGAGCAGCGGGAGTACAGCTATCAATATACTCCTGGCGCTCTCACAGGAGATACAGTGCGTTGTTTTCTTGCACACAGAAGTTCTGCCCACCCCTCCTCTTTGCTGTTTATTCACAGAAGGCTTTGTATATTGTGAATGGGTTCACCTAATACAAAATGTTCTGTGATTGGACAGGAGGAGGGGAGGGGCGGAGAGACCAGCAGTCCAGCATAGAGATAGCTATGCTCCTGATGCGAAGTAAATTGTAAATTAAAGAGATCATTCCACAAGCTGGCATGCACCTTGTTGGATGTAACCCATAGTAATCCAGCACATTTTGCAAAGTGACTGAATTTCTGGAGTTCAGCTTTTAGGCCAGACAGATGTACTAACCTTTCCACACACAAGTTTTTTTTAAAAAAAAAAAATGCGTCTATTTCTGTATCTGTCACCTTCTACGGGAGAGCTCAGGACTTCCTGTCTTTGTGACACTTTGTCAACGGAACAGGAAGATAGAACAAATCTCCCCAACAATCTCATGTAATGTCTCTCCAGTCTATGACTGCCACATGAAGCGTGTGCCCCCAGTCTAACACAACTTCCAAATTCTTTTCATTGACATGCATATCCCCACAAGCAAGGATATTTTTGAATTACCCGGTGGCAAGAGAGTAACACTGGTATCTCCCGCTAAAAATAATCTTCCAGCAGTGTATAGTTATATGACCCTTATAGAGTTCAGAAAGAAATAAGAAAAATCACACTTCAATAGCATCTAGCAGCCTCTCCTTCAGACAGGATCTGGGGTACTTCCCACCAACGATCATGTAAAAAGAAAGGAAGGAGGGAGAGAAAGTGCCGCTGTCTAAGTGTAACATGTAGTATACATGAAAAAAGTTTAAAGCAGGGTGGATAAAAATCTGTGATTTTTTTTTTTTAAAAAGTCCGATTTATTTTTTATTTTTTTTATTTAAATCAGATTTTTTTTTAATCAAATTTATTTTAATAAAATGCCTTTGGAGTAAAAATTTATCTAAAGATAGTTTTCTATTTAAGATACATTGATAATTTAGTTTATTCAGCATGAAAATGGAGCTTAGTTATTGTAGCACGAGGCTGTATATTCAGCAATATTCACATTTTTGGTAAACTCATTCAATGAATCCAAGCTCTGCAAGCTGAGAATACATGCACTGGAAATGTTATGGTTTTAAATTAAATAAAAGAATTTTGAGTAGTTCTCCAACTATGTGTTATTAACCTATTAACCTAAAATTGGTTTTGATATTCCTGTTTTTTTTTGTTTGCAAATATTAGAGATTCTAACTACCAGCAAGAATAAGACTCGGTTCACACAGGGGCGACATGTCAGGCGACCTAGTCGCCTGACAAGTCGCCTCCCGTTCTGTACAATGGAACCGTTCTAATAGGAGCGACGCAAGTCGCTCCGACTTAGAAAAAGGTTCCTATACTACTTTGGGGGCGACTTGCATAGACTTCTATACAGAAGTCGTTTTGCAAGTCGCCGTGGCAGTCGTGTGCAGGTCGCCTCATGAGGCGAGCTGCAAGTCGTGCTGCCCCTGTGTGAACCGAGTCTTAGTGCTTATATTTAAAGAGCACCCGTCATTTTAGATCCATCATGGCAGTGCCTGTTAGTGGGCATCCACTCACCTGCTGCCGCTGCATCGCCGGCAGCGGTGAGTCAACAGCGGGTCAGAGGAGGAGCCACTGAGGGACAGAGGTGACAGTTGTTCTTTAAAAATTATGATTTAAATTGAGTTGATTTAAATCAAGCCATTTTACTAGTGATTTAAATCATGATCCACCCTGGTTTAAAAGTAAAATAGAAAGGTAATGCACTCACATGGAAAAAAGTGGGCACTGCATATCTATAATCTGTGGAGTGTCCAGCAGGTGGCAGTCTCTCCAATGGACATGAATAGGAGAAAAACAGAACAAAAACAAAATGAAAGCACACCACTCTCCGTGTAAAATTTATTAAAAAAAATAATACAGTGAATAGATGAACTATTGCACTCACTTTTGGTTTATAAAGACACAGCATTAATAAAAGGCTCCAGCAGGTGGCATTCTTCTATGGTTCCAATAGATGGCAGCATGGAGGATGGTAAGCTTCTCAAGTGGATGGCCTCACAGCAAGAAGTGCTGGGCAACTAAGAAGAGCCTGTTGTGTGTGTGTAGATGGAGGCCGCAATGTACTGCAAGGAAGAAACTCCCATCCGGCATAGCTGCCGCGATGACGTCACGTGTATATGTGAAATTGGCGTAGCAACACATTTCGGGACAGAGTCACCTTTGTCAAGTCTCAGGATGCCATGTTCATCTGCGTGTACGTGTGACATCACAATCGCTTTGCTGGACCAAAGTCACTTCATTGCGGTTCACAACAGCCCCCATCTGCACACCCACAGCTTTTCTTGGTTGCCCAGCACTGCTTTCTATGAGGCCATCTTGTTCAACCATATGCGAGTGCAATATTGTTCATCTTTTCACTATATCATTTTTTGAATAAATACTACACCGAGAGTGGTGCGCTCTCTTTTTGTTTTGTTTTTGTTCTGTTTTTCTCCAATTTATGTCTATTGGAGAGACTGCCACCTGCTGGACACGCCACAGATTATAGATATGCAGTGCCCACTTATTTCTATGTGAGTGCATTGGCATTGCCTTTCTATTTTACCTTTGAAATTTATTCATGCATGCTACACTTAGGCAGTGGCACTTTGTCTTCCTCCTTCCTTTCTTTTTCCAAATGCATTTGAAACCTAATCGTTCAGTCAGTCATCTTTCAGTCACAAGAGAGATCTTGTTTACCTATATACAATTAGTGGAATGAATTAAAACTGAATTATTAAACCTATGAAGTGGAAAAGAGTCTGTGGAGAATTTAGGAGACATTTTTAAGAGGATGTGGACACATTTTGGTGGTATGTGACAGATTATGTGTTTGCATGTAGTGCTATGCATTCAACCACAACCATAAAAGGAAAGCCTTGATTGAGAAAGATCCTAGCCCAGGAGTCCTCCTTCTACATCAGGGGTCTCAAACTGGCGGCCCTCCAGCTGTTGCCAAACTACAAGTCCCATGAGGCATTGCAAGGCTGACAGTTACAAACTTGACTCCCACAGACAGAGGCATGATGGGACTTGTAGTTTCACAACAGCTGGAGGGCCACCAGTTTGAGACCCCTGTTCTACATGAAGAGAACATTCTTTTACTAAGCAGAAAGAAGACCTCTTGTCTTACTGTATGTGGCTAAATGTAGAAGATCTGGATGCTTCCTATGGTGGATCAACCCTTATAAAATAGTTACAAATTAGTGTAGCTGGGAAGCATTGTGAGTTATTGGCTTGTAAAGTTGAGGTCTTAAAGTGGAGCTCCACCCAAAAGGGGAAGCTCCGCTTGTTTGCACCCTCCACTGCCACTTTTTTTGGGGGGGGGAGCAGGTACCTGGTTTTGACAGGTACCCGGTCCCAGCTCAGAGCGCCACAGTGAACGGAGTCAAAAGATTCCCCCCCCCCCTCCTTCCCCCACAGTCTTCTGGGACACATCACAGATCCCAGAAGACTAAGGGACCATTCACAAGGCACAGCACAACTCATGCATGCGCAGCAGGAAACAGGCTGTGAGGCCGCAAGGCTTCACTTTCTGTTTCCCAGCTAGAGATGCAGGTGCCTACGACCAAACTCGAAAAAAGAATCGGCTCAGGTGAGGACATCGCTGGATTCGTGGACAGGTACGTGTCCTTATATTAAGAGTCAGCAGCTACAGTATTTGTAGCTGCTGACTTAATTTTTTTAAGGAGCCTGGAGCTTTACTTTAAGTCTGGTTTGTAGCAAGGGACACCATCTTTACATTTAGTATGCTTTCTAGGTGTCCAAGTGGGTTTCCTTCCAGAAACCAAAAAGATAATGGTAAACTTTCTTTACTTTAACTTACCTTAGCTAGGTTTTCTGGGGATTTGAGAGAGGGAAGAGTCTCTGGAGAATTTAGGAGACATTTTTAAGAGGATGTGGACAAATTTCAGTGGTATGTGACAGATGATGTGTTTACATGTAATGTTATGTATTCCACCACAACCATAAAAGGAAAGACTTCATTGTGAAGAGTCCTGCTACTTGAAGATCATATTCTTCTCCTAAGCAGAATGGAGACCTCTTGGCTTATGTGGCCAGGCATGAAAGATCTGGATGCTTCCTTTGGTGGATCATCCTTGTAATAGTTACAAATCAGCACAAATGGGAAGCACAGTGGTTTATTGGCTTGCACTGTGGGTTTGTAAAGTAGGGGCCTTGGGTTTGGTTTCTAGGAAGGCACACCATCTGTACATTTAGTATAATTTATGTGTCCAAGTGGGTTTTCTTCCAGAAACCAAAAAGATAATTGGGTTTTCTGGGGATATGAGACATTTGACGGAGGGAAAAGTCTCTGGAGAATTTAGGAAACAATTTCAAGGAGGATGTGGACAAATTTCGGTGGTATTTGATAGATGATGTGTTTACATGTTGTATTCCATCACAACCATAAAAGGAAAATTTGATTTGGAAGGATCCTAGTCCAGGAGTCCTCCTCCTACATGAAGATCACATTCTTCTACTAAGCAGAATGAAGACCTCTTGTCTTATGTGGCTAAATATGAAAGACCTGGATGTTCCTACGATGCATCACTCCTTGTAATCGTTGCAAATCAGCACAAATGGGAAGCACAGTGGTTTATTGGCTTGCACTGAGTTTGCAAAGTTGGGCTTTTGGGTTTGGTTTATAGGAAGGTATACCTAGTATGCTTTCTAGGTGTTCAAGTGGGTTTCTCCCCACAAACCAAAAAAGATATTGGTAAATTGTCCATAATTTTACCATATCTTTCATTTTCAAAGCTTAACTGCTTAAGATAGAAGTTGATTGGTGGCCATGCACAGCTGCTCAAGATTCTGTCTCCACTAGTCCCCCCCCCCCCAATGTATTTTCTTGATTCCCTACACATTCAGGTTTGAAACAACTGAAAGGGACTTTTATAGTGTTCTCACTTTTTATCAATACTCCATACAAAAATTCCTGTACAGAGTATAAAAAGGGAATGCTACTTATGCAATGTGGATAACAAGTGGATTGAACGTATGATTAGTTTAATCACTACATTCTATAGGAGGTTTGCACAGATGATGCCTGAAATAAATTAACAAAATAAACACAAATGAATATGCTAGGGAATATGTTTTGTTCAGTATAATTTTGTGATGAATGTCAGCAGCAACTTCTGAAGCAGGTGACTATACTTTATTGCAGTTTACATAGACTCTTGTTAGTTTGCCCTAAGGGGCGATTTGTTAGGTCTAAACACTATCATGTGAGAAGGAGGGGGTAGAGGTTGAAGCCAACCTTCACCCACTACAAAAAATATTTCTCTTCTAGTCCTGCTGTTTCTTAGGGCTCGTTGACACAAGCTTTGGTCTCTGAAAATGTATCTGTGTTCGCTCTAACAATGTGCAAAGAAGATATTTTTTTTCTTGGATGTGTCATACTGTAACGTCATTAGGAAGAGAAAACTAGAACTTCTAATTTGTCCCTTTCTCACATAGCCAATTAGCAGTGGAGAAAGCTCCTCAAAAAGCTGCAATATAGCAGCTAGCTTGTCTAAAATAAAGTTAGAACATTTGTATTTTACTCTTATTAATAATATATTAGCAACTAAACTATTGTTTGGTTGTTTGGATACTATTGTTTGGATATGTTATTGGCTGTACTTGAGGCCCCCTAGGTGTAGAAAGTACACAAGTCACCATGGCAGTTGACACGGGCTCACCTGAGGTATGGTGTCTAAACACTAACCAGTGTTCACCAGAGCTCCTGATGGTGGAGATGGGTTTTGTTAGTACCAGGTCCTCAGAATTGCCCCACCTGGAGGGGAGCAAGCCGGGGTTTAGTAGCAGCTATAGCAGGTAGGGATCAAGCAGAAGCATAGTCAGTAAACAAGCCAAAGGTCAGTAACAAGTGGTTTCAGGTTGGGATCAAGTAGAAGCCTACTTGAGGAACAAACCTAAGGTCGGTAATAAGTGGTACCGAAGATATGGACGGCTGGAAATGTGACCAGAGCGAGAGATTGGCTGGTGGAAGCACAATAATCTGGCAAACAGGAAGTGCAGAGACATGGCTTAAATAGGAAGTTCATGGGAGGAAAGGGTTCAAGAGAAACTAAACAAGGCAAGATTGCTCAAGAGTTTAGACACGGAGTTGTCCAGGGTCTCAGGTGGCTCAGCAAAAAGAGCTACTGCCAGATCGCAGCAGAAATCATGGGTTCAGATCCTGGTCCTGACAGGCAGTTTGAAACATGGACAGAAGTGGTGGTCACCCTGGACAGCTTCTTGTCTAAACTCTTAGATCAATCTTGCTTTGTCTAGTTTCTCTTGAACCTTGAACCCTTTCCTCCCATGAACTTCCTATTTAAGCCATGTCTCTACACTTCCTGTTTGCCAGATTATTGTGCTTCCTCCAGCCAATATCTCGCTCTGGTCACTCTTCCAGCCATCTGTATCTTCAGTACCACTTATTACCAACCTTTGGCTTGTTCCTCGAGTATGCTTCTGCTTGATCCCAACCTGCAACCACTTGTTACTGACCTTTGGCTTGTTTACTGACTGCGCTTCTGTTTGATCCCTACCTGCTATATCTGCTACTAGACCCCGGCTTGCTCACCTCCTGGTGGGACAATTCTGAGGACAACGACCTGGTACTAACATGCAGCAAAACTCATCTCCACCATCAGGAGCTCTGGTGAACACCAGTTAGTGTTTAGACACCACATCCCAGGTGAGCCCATGTCTACTGCCATGGTGACTTACTCGTGTACTTATTCAAATGGTCGTTGGGAGCCTCTCTACTGCTATAGCTACTGGTCTCTGAGACTAGCCATGACACTACCACTTCCCATAACAGGGAGATCCGATCGCCTTAAAATGATATGAGTACAACAGCTCCTGAACTTTTTAAACAATTCTCCACACAGGATCCCCAATAATTACTTCCAGATTTGTTAATGTGTATTCAGCGGTTAGTTTGAAAAAGAGATCTAGGATATGTCTGGAAGTTTTGCAATACCTGAAAGTTAGGTGGCTTATCTGTTCCTTATCTATGGATATACTTTATCATTTCCCAGCTGCAATATTTGGACTGATAAGAGTCCCACAATAAAGATTCTGCTTCCTACAAAGGCATTTTTATTATTTAGGTGCATGTCAAGCCAAAAACATTTTTCTAGTTTTAAATACATTCGGGAAGGATTTGAACTGCTGTTAGGTTTTTCCTGATGTCTGGGGCTTTGTTAGAAAAATGAATCCTAGTTTTTGTCTCTTTGACAATTAAAGTGGAAGAAAGGTCTAAAGCTGGCGCTGGCCATAGACAGAGCAATTTTCTTTCCTGTGATCACGGGTTACACTCAGTGTTGATGGGGGAATCCCTCCCACGAAGTCATTGTGTTTTCCCGGGGGGGGGGGGGGGGGGGGGGGGGCTCGATCGATCAACTTGGATACATTCAGCCTGCCCATACATGGTTCAAATCTCGGCCATTCGCTGCTGAACTGGCTAAGATTCGAACCGTCTATGGCTGGCCTAACTCTTACTATTCTTTAAACCGTTCCCTTCCCTCTCCCCCTATCTATCATGCCTACCCTGTATAATAAAAGATTTGTGCACTTATCTATTTTAAATCCTGCCAAGTAATGTGACCCTGCAGCTCCAACTCCCCTGTGTCAGTGAGTGGCTGCGGCATGGAAGAGGAGGAAGTGCCAACAAGGGATAGGCCAAAGGAAGCCTATGGGTGTAGTCACGACTCCCGGAAATCACAGCTGTTATTGAGAACTCAGTTACACAGGGGAGCCAGAGCTGCAGAATCACATGACTGGGTGGATAAAAAAAAAAAAAAAGGTAAGTATACAGGGTATGCAGGATAGGTATGAGGAGGGTGTGGGAAAATCAAGCAGTAATGACTAGGCCTCTCTTAGCAACATCCTGGGAGTATTCCAGCCAGGCTTTAGCAGGTACGTATATGGCCTACACCTATGGTTTTAGCATTATTCTGGTTCAATAATTTTTATTGCAAATACAGCATTAAAACATACAATAATGTCAAAGGCACCTAGACTGCGCATGCAGGGGCTAGGACTGTGTCATGAATCGCCAGTAATACCTTCATGCCCTGTCTGTCTGCTTATGTGGTCTATGTGTCAGCCTTGGGCTGCACTCTCACACCTGCATGGTTAAGTATTCTTCCCTTAGCATGACTCCACCCTAGCCTCTACAAGATACACTGTTTAACACTGTGCTGTCCAAGCCTGTCTTGCCCAAGCAATATTGTGTGTTTGGCTTCCTGTCTCCTGCTTGCCGTGTGCTCTACATCTGTTTCTGTTACTGATCTTGGCTTGTTCTTTGACTATCCCTGCCTGGTTGTTACCCTGACCTTTGGCGTGTTCTCTGTTTATCCTTGTCTGCTAGTTGCCCTGACCTTTGGCTTATCTCCTGACTATCCCTTGTTGTCCTGGGCTGGTGCTTCCTCTCTATCCTCCTGTAGCCTACTGTGAGCGTGAGCTGGGAGACCCCGGGGGCCGCGACCTGGAGCCAGTTGCAGCGCAGTCCAACTTCACCACTAGAGGCTCTGATGAACACCTGCTGGCTCTTAGACTCCGTGCCCTGGGGAATCTTATGCTCTAGCTCCCAGTGGAATCAGTGTTGGTGCTCCAGTGGACCTGCTTTTCTGAACCACCCAGAGTTCCATCCGCAGCAGTCAGCCATGTAGTCCACTACCATAACAGTGCATCCTGACCCCAACGGTGTGCATCTGTCACCTGGACCCAGGTGACCTGACAGACTGGCATGTGAAAAACATAAAACGTACAACATAAATATAGGAGGGAAGCCTCCTTTCTAAATTATCACAGAAAGAGTGCAAAAGTAACCATGACAAATGTGTAGTAACTCAGCATTGAAATGGTCCTGTGCAACCATCGATGGCCAAAGAGGGCTGAGGGCCCTGGAACCTTAGAGAAGAGAGAAAGGGGAAAAAAAAGTGAGAAAAGTCAAAAAAGAGGAAAGTAGAGATAGGGTGAAGGGAAGGAAGGAGGAAAAGGGGACCCGGGATCACTTAGGATACCAGTCAGAACCGACCCACACTATTTGGAGGGAGTTCAGGGAAGGCATAGGTCAACCATGGCTCCCAGACTTTAAGGAACTTAGCATGTGTGTCTTTAGGAATACTAGACATTTGTTCATTGACCATCATGGCAGTCAGGCGATCTTTCACCTCCTGAAAGGGTACTGTGTAGCTAGGGCATTATTCAACTTTAGTCGAAGCTGCTGAGCTTGTTTGTGTCTACAGGCACCCTTTATCTGCATAGGAAGTTTTTTTGTAAAAGTGAGCTTATCCTTTAATGGAGACCAGCAACCTGATTGCGCAGGTGTGCACAACCTTCGTAGGAGTCAGGAGGGCTCTATCTAGGAGATAGGTGAGGGCCAGTGCAGCAGTGAGCTGCTAGGTACAGGCACTGAGCTTGTGAGAAGACTATCTCAGGGGAGACAGAAAAGGGCCGGAGGTTCAAGGCCAAATCAGGAGTGCAGCAGGTACAAGCCAGGAGGCTGATGTACATTTAGTTTTGTGTCAGAGAAATGCTGGAAAACCCCTGTGAGGGAAACCACATGAGTCTCTTTGAACGTTACTTTTAATAAAAGTGGGCAAGAAAAGCCTTAGGCCTCATGTACACTACAGCTGCTAAACTGTAGTTTAGGAGCAGTTGGGCGTTTTTTCCAGCAGCCCCTGAACCCTCCACTATGTTACCTTATGTGTACAAACGTTCATAACCGCTGCTAAACTTGCATAAACTCGGTATGTAAAAGCTGTAAAACGGCCGTATTTCACCATCGTTTTTCAGCGGTCAAGTTTCCAGTGTTCAGAAACTGCCCTGTGTATATGAGCCCTTAAAAAGAAAATGTAAGCAAGTATCCTTAATGCACTACCATTGAAGCTGGCTCTCACAAAGTATAGAACATTGTGGCTACCGCATTCACACTAACTTCAACTGGAGAAGACATGATGACTTTTTTGTGGTTTTCGTTTCCCCCCCATGTTAACACCAGAACGATAGAAAAACAGAGAATCACACAAGAAATGCAAACGACAAAAGCCTGAGGGCACTCTTTCACTGCCGTAGCTTTTTTTTTTTTTGTACACATTTAAAAAAAATCTTTTTAATTCAGAAGATTATTTAAAAAGCCTTATATTTTCTGAAAGCAGACACCTTGGAGAATAAAATAGTGGTGGTTTGATTTAAAAAAATGTTTTATATATGTGAAACCTGTAATTGCTATGACCAATCAATAGAACTCCAAAACAAAAATTATTAATAACTGCTCCCACCACCCAACACTCACGTGTCTCCAAAATACAAAACAATCACACAAACGGTGTAGTGCTTAATGCAAAATCATTATGTCAATTAGCCCTTTCACGCCGACCGTACGCAAATATGCAGCCTCGGCTTGAAGGGGTTGTACCGGGGTGATCCATGCAGCTGTACGCATCACTCCGGTTACTGTTTTTTTAGAGCAAACGGTTGGCTTTCTTCGGATGACAACCGATACGGCTAGCAGCCGCTCGGCTGTTATACCAAGGAGCACCCCCCCCCCCCCTCCAACCGCCTTCCGTGGCTCGCCCAGTCTCTCTTGTCCTACTGGAAGGCCCAAACGACCATCCGCAACATCCGCCGGCTGGTCGGAGACCCAAACGAAGCCGAAATAGGCTTCGGTCGGGTCTCGGATCAGATAACCCAGAAGCGATGTCATGACATCACTTCCGGTTTACTGAAGACTTAAAGGTGCCAATTTTTTTTTTTAAAATGACAGTATTCAAAACTGCCAAACTTGGCGTTTTGGATGCTTTTAAGTGCAAAGGAGGGATTTGGGGTCTTATAGACCCCCGATCCCTCCATAAAAAGTACCTGTCACTTACTATTACTGTCATAAGAGATGTATACATTCCTTGTGACAGCAATAAAAATGATCAGAATTTTTTTTAAGAGACCGTGTAAAAAAAAAAAAAAAAAAAAAAAAATTTTAAGCACCCTGTTCCTCCGTACTCACGCACAGAAGCGAGCGCATTCGTAAGTCGCGCCCGCAAATATAAATGGTGTTTAAACCACACATGTGAGGTATCGCCACGATCATTAGCGCGAGAGCAATAATTCTAGCACAAGACCTCCTCTGTAACTCTAAACTGGTAACCTATGAGACTCGGCTGATCACAGATCGGCCGATCCCGGTGCCCACCAGTGCCACCTGCCTGTACCTGCCAGTGCATAGCAATGCCTCCTATCAATGCCCATCAGTGCCTCATCATTAGTGCTGCCTAGTAGTGCCCATCAGTGCCGCCTATCAGTGCACATCAATGCCCACCAGCGCCGTCTATCGGTGCAGCCTCATCAGCGCACATCAAGGAGGAAAATGACCTATTTGCAAAATTTTATAACAGACTATAAAACGGTTTTGTTTGTTTTCTTTTTTCAAAGATTTCGGTCTTTGCTCGTTTTTTTTGCAAAAAATAAAAAACCGAGCAGTGATTAAATACCACCAAAAGAAAGCTCTATTTGTGGAAAAAAATTTTTAAAAATTGAATTTGGGTACAGTGTTGCATGACCGCGCAATTGTCATTCAAAGTGTGAGAGCGCTGAAAGCTGAAAATTGGCCTGGGCAAGAAGGCGGTTTAAGTAAGCAAGTGGTTAAAGCGTCACCTATGGAGATTTTTAAGTACCGTAGTTTGTCGCCATTCCACGAGTGTGCGTAATTTCAAAACATGACATGTTAGATATCTATTTACTCAACGGAACATCATCTTTCACATTATACAAAAAAATTAGGCTGACTTTATGGTCAGGTCTAGGGTCTCTGCTAAAATAAATAAATATATATATATATATATATATATATATATATATATAATGTTTGGGGGTTCTAAGTAATTTTCTAGCAAGAAATTACGTATTTTAAATTATAAGCAACAAATGTCAGAAAAAGGCTCGTGCATGAAAGGATTAACCTATGCTGCTTTGTATTTTTTGTGCCCCATATTAAACAACTATTTAACCACTAAGCCACCGCCCACCGTCATATGACGGCGGGACGAGGCTTCTCTTGTTCTGGGCGGACGTCATATGACGTGATCGCCCTCCCGAGCCACTAGGGGGCTGCGTCGCTCGGGACCCGGTGCACGTGCCCGGCGGCCGCGATGTCCGCCGGGCACCCGCGATTGCCGGGTAACAGAGCAGGACCGTGAATCTGTGCATGTAAACACAGATCCACGTCCTGTCTGAGAGGAGAGGAGAGGAGACCGATGGCGTGTCCCTTGTACATAGGGACACCGATCAGTCTCCTCCCCCAGTCAGTCCCCTCCCCCCACAGTTAGAATCACATCCTTAGGTCATACATTAACCCCTCGAGCGCCCCCTAGTGTTAACCCCTTCCCTGCCAGTCACATTTACACAGTAATCAATGCAATTTAATAGCACGGATCGCTGTATAAATGTGAATGGTCCCAAAAATGTGTCAAAAGTGTCCGATATGTCCGCCGCAATATCGCAGTCACAATAAAAATCGCAGATCGCCGCCATTACTAGTAAAAAATAAATAAATAAATAAAAATGCTATAAATCTATCCCCCATTTTGTAGACGCTATAACTTTTGCGCAAACCAATCAATATACGCTTATCGCGATTTTTTTTTACCAAAAATATGTAGAAGAATATATATCGGCCCAAGCTGAGGAAAAAAATTGTTAAAAAAAAAAAAAAAATTGGATATTTATTATAGCAAAAAGTAAAAAATATTGTGTTTTTTCAAAATTGTCCCTCTTCTTTTGTTTATAGCGCAAAACATAAAAAACGCAGAGGTGATCAAATACCACCAAAAGAAAGCTCTATTTGTGGGGAAAAAATGATAAAAATTTAATTAGGGTGCAGTGTAACATGACCGCGCAATTGTCATTCAAAGTGCGACAGCGCTGAAAGCTGAAAAATGGCTTGGGCAGGAAGGGGGGTGAAAGTGCCTTGTATTGAGGTGGTTAAATTGACATAATTGTTTAAATTGGGACACAAAAAAAGAAAAAACCACAGCAGCGTATGGTATTTGACACAATGCTTATGCATTAAGCGCTACACTGTGATTGTATTCTGTTTTTTTTTTTATATGTCACTCGATATTAGCGCAACGCTTCAGTGAAAAGTACTAGTGTGAGGCCGACTTTAACCACTTGCTGCCCGCCCACCGTCATATGACGGCGGCCCTTCCAGGTCCCCCAGGGGGCGCGCGGCCGGCACCCGCGATTGCCCGGTAACCGAGCACGTCCTGTCAGATGGGAGGAGACCGATGGTGTGTTCCTTGTACAGAGAAACACCGATCGGTCTCCTCCCCTTGCGAGTCCCCTCCTCCCACAGTTAGAATCACTCCTTAGCAACATGATTAACCCTACAGCGCCCCCTCCTGGTTAACCCCTTCATTGCCAGTCACATTTATACAGTAATCAATGCATTTTTATAGCATGGATCGCTGTATAAATGTGAATGGTCCCAAAAATGTGTCAAAAGTGTCCGATATGTCCGCCGCAATATCGCAGTCATGATAAAAATCGTAGATCGCCGCCATTACTAGTAAAAAAAAAAAATAATAAAAATGCTATAAATCTATCCCCTTATTTTGTAGACGCTATAACTTTTGCGCAAACCAATAAATATATGCTTGTTGCAATATTTTTTACCAAAAATATGTAGAAGAATACGAATCGGCCTAAACTGAGGGAAAAATTTGTTTAAAAAAAAAAAAATTTGGATATTTATTATAGCAAAAAGTAAAAGATATTGTGTTTTTTTTCAAACTTGTCAAACCGCAGAGGTGATCACATACCACCAAAAGAAAGCTCTATTAGTGGGAAAAAAATGATAAAAATTTCATATGTGTACAGTGTAGTATGACCGTGAAATTGTTATTCAAAGTGCGACAGCGCTGAAAGCTGAAAATTGGCTTGGGCAGGAAGGGGGTGAAAATGCCCTGTAGGCAAGTGGTTAAACACAACTAATGTTACTTGGAAATACTGACACCGTATCTCATGTCTTTCTGAGCACCTTAGAAGCAGCCATGGTTTCTTTGTTTTTCTGGGGCGTAAAGATTTGATAAAACAGCTATGAGTTGTTAGTCATTGATGTTGATTAAATTAAAGTGAAAAAGTCGGGTTCCTACCTGCAGACGCACACAGCCTGTGGTGTCCAAGCACAGAATCAGACTGGAGATACCTGCATAAGCAACATAAATATAAACTTGATTTGTATAAACGTTTTTCTTTTTTTATACAAGTCTTACAGTTTTCCATGTTACATACAATAACAAATATACAGTATGTGTATTATGACAAGTTTCAGAGGAAGTGTTTGCAGGAATGATAAAGATTCTAAAGGCACAAGAAATTACTTTACAGAACGCTGTCACTATATCACTGTGGCAAAGTGTGGAATTTGATGTCGCAATTCAGGGCCAGTCTTGTCCACAAGTTAGGATGTACTTGACACTTTGCTGATGCTTCACTGTCACACAACAGCCACAAAATTAAAATGCAATATATTGCAGCTCACCATTCCGTAAAATGTGTTACTAAACCCACAACAGTAAAATTAGTCTGTATATGCAGCATAGCATGCTTGTTATGCTCACTGTGAAACTTAAGGGGTTAATCCTCTGCATTGTGTAAAAAGGCTGTTTTATCCTGTATGCACAGATCCCTCCCTCCTGCACTGTTTATCTGGGGAAGGCCAGCTAACACACAGGCAGTGTAGCCAACCCGCACATGCTCAGTTGTGTCTCTATTGCTGGAGAGAACATTTCCTTGTTGATCAGAGCTAGCCAGGTCACATGATCATTTTGCACTCTCCAGTTTTAGTAAATCAACCCCATTGTATTTTATGAATGAATACAAAACTTCCTCTGATTGGCCGAGTTGAAGATCATGATGTAATCCGCCCGCCTCTCTACCTTAACAAGTCAGAGGAAGCCTTGTAGTCATTCATATAGAGTATAAAGCTGCCTGTGAATGGTAGAGCAGGGCTCAGCCTGACTCGATTTTGCACCAGGAGCAGGACGTCCCCATCCCACTTCCGGAAACACAGCACTAAGGTGTCCGTTTATGAAGCAGTGAAAAAATTTCACAGCTTCATTCTCCGGCATTCTCAGAGGAGATTGTTCTCCTCTGTGTGCCAGTTTATGAAGCTTTGTAGATCGCTTCCCCTTAGGAGGTGTGAAGCGATCTACAAACCAAACGCTTCCAACAGTGGAGGACGCCCCCTGATACTGGAATCTCGTGAGACTTTACGAGATTACAATACCAGAAATTCACTGAAACACAGAGATGTCCATTTATTAGGCAGTGATAAATTATCACTGCTCAGTACACGGGCAGACGGTGTGGTTAACATACATTATCTCTCTCTCTCTCTCACATATACATTATATATATATATATATCTCTATAGAGAGAGAGAGAGAGATCTATATATAGATATAGATATATATATATAGATATATATATATATATATATATATATATATATATATAGATATATATAGAGAGAGAGAGAGATAGTGTTTCGTCGGATTAGGCGACCCGTCAGAATGTGTAACGGAAGTGGCGTTTCGTCGCCGCCATCTTGCTGCACCCCGCACTCCTCCACAGTAAGGATACACTGAGAAGGGGGCAAGCGGACACATCTTCCTTCTTCCCCCTCAGATCCCCCAGGTTCTGTCATCACTCCCCAGATTCTCCACCTCTGAGCTGGTGAAGCGGGGAGTGTGAATTCTGACTCAGATCGCCAGTGAAGCGCTGAGATCGCAGCTTCATAAACTGGCCACTTCTGTGTCGATCAGTGAGGATTCTCAGTGTGTGAGATCATCGGCGGGAGAACATGTTTTCCCCCCGATTATCTCAGGTTCATAAACCGTTTATGGATTGTGATCAGTGGCGATCCTCGGGATCACCGCTGTTCACTGTTTCATAAACGGACACCTAAATATTGTATATAGGTGAGGCTACACATTGGGGTTGATTTACTAAAGGCAAATCCACTTTGCACTACAAGTGCACTGAAAGTGCAGTCGCTGTAGATCTGAGGGGAAGCTCTGAAATGAGGTGAAGCTCTGCTGATTTTATCATCCAATCATGTGCAAGCAAAAATGCTGTTTTTTATTTTCCTTGCATGTCCCCCTCGGATCTACAGCGACTTTACCTCCAAGTGCACTTTCAAGTGCACTTGTAGTGCAAAGTGGATTTGCCTTTAGTAAATAACCCCCCCCCCAGTTTTAAACCACACTCACAGCAGGCACAAATGTTACTAAGGAAATAGTTCATTTGGTCCAAATGAACCATTTAAAAAGTCACCATAAACATGGAGTTTGGCTTTAATGAAATTCCAGAAATATGTATTTTTTATTTTTGATTACAAAAGTGTCAAAAACTATTTTTAGAACACAAGTCAGTTTATGCAATGTGGGCGCCAAACTAGCATATTTTTTTTTTTGTAAAGCATGTTCTTCAACTGACAATAATAGAAAGGCCTGCAAAAAAGTTGTCACAGGTGTTATTTGTTTAAGCAGTTTTGCTACCATTGTTTTTGAGAATTGTGTAGCCCTTTTATAACAGTAATTATGTTTCATACAATTGTTTTTTCATCTCTTTTATAGACACCACTCGCACGGTGTATGAAAAGAAACTTGTTGAGTTTGAACGCAAGAAAAAGATCTACCCAAGCTCTGAAGGTAAGGAACTAAAATATATCTAATATCAAAACTTTGAATGTATTTTTTTTATAGTTTTGAATGGAGTACAACTAAAGGGGAGAGGGACCGTCTGGCTTGTTATTAGCGCTTAGTTGAAAAGAATGCAACTCTGATGGTATGGGTGTGCATTAGTGCATATGTAATGGGAAGCTTGCATATCTGGAAAGGCACCATCAATACTGAAATATATCCAGGTTTTAGAGCAACATATGTTCAGCAAAGAATGGGACAACATTCCTCTCCCAAAACTCCAACCACTGGTCTCCTCAGTTCCCAGAACTTTAGGGCCCTTTCACATAGGCTTTCCAATCAGGTCCGCTTGTCATTTTTTCAGGTGGACCTGATCGGACGCCCCATTCACCCCTATGGGGCAGCAGATGTCAGCGGTGACAGGTCCGCTGACACCCGCTGCTATTGGATCCTGTCTGCCAAATCCAGAGAGATGGTGACCCTATTTTGCATACGCCTGGCCGATCGGATGAAAAACGGACAGGCGGTTGGTTTTCATCCAATCTCCCCATAGAGGAGAGCGGGACTCTGACAGGTCCATCTCAGCACAGTGAGCGGAGACAGACCTGTCGTCCGCCTGCTCAGCGGAGATCAACGGATCGAACCCTCGCTGAGCAGGCGTGTGAAAGGAGCCTTACAGAGTGTTAACCACTTGAAAACTATTCTGACACTTTTTGTTTACAAGTAAATATCAGCATTTTTTTTTTTTTTTGCTAAAAAATAACTCCCAAGCCTTATATATTTTTTTAGCAGTGGCCCTAGAGAATAAAATGTTGGTCGCTGCAATTTTATATGTAACATGCTATTTGCGCAGCGATTTTTCAAAATAATTGGAAAAAATACACTTTTATGAATTTTAATACAAAAAACCCGACAATATCTAACCCAATTTTTTGGTAAAATATTTTAAAAATGGTGTTACGCCAACATTTCACGCTTTAAAATTGCACACGTTCGTGGAATGGCGACAAATTAGGATACCCCTGTATCATGCTGTTTAAGGCCTCCTGTGATTAAAAGGCCTCCGAGTGGTCACCGGAGAAGCTAATCGGGAGATTAGGAGCGTACTGTTATCATACTGTGTATTTGACCTTCTTATGCAAGGGTCCACTTTTGTTGGTAAGAGGCAGTGTGATCGGGGACAGAGGTGGGCTTCCCTTCCTTTTGGAGCACCCAGCTGTGTGTTGGTTCTACTGTTTTTACTGAGCAGCTTTGGATTTACTCTGGAAAGGACTCTTATTTTGTTTGAAAATATTAGATGTGAAAATCTGATTCCATTTTTAGCGCTACAATTTTAGGCTCCGTTTACATCTGAGCGATCCAAATCGCCGCGATTCGAAATCGCGGGATGCTTGTGCAATGCCATTACTTCTTCATGGCACCCAAATCGCACCAAGATCTTGCCGTGATAAATCGCGGCATATCGCAACGCTCGATACTGTTGCTCAAAAGAAGCTCCTGCTTCTTTTTGAGTGACGAGCATTGCGATTTTCCATGACTGCAGCCTGATTTATTGCAGCAAAGTCGATTGGGGTTCCATTAAGAAGTAATGGAATCGCACAAGCATCCTACGATTTGCCATGATTTTGAATCCCTACAATTCCACCCACAATTCAGATCGCTCAGGTGTGAGTGGAGCCTAGGGGCCCTTTTACAAGGGCTTTCTGATCAGGTCTGCCTTGCTGTTTTTAAGGCTGACCTGATTCAACACTCCATTCACCCCTATGGGGCAACGGATGTCAGCGGTGACATGTCCAAGGAAACACGCTCCGATCCTGTCCGCCATATCCAGATGGATGGTGACCCTATTTTCAATCCATAGATGGGATCGGATAAAAAACAGACAGACGGTCCGCTTTCATCCGATCTCCCCATAGAGGAGAGTGGGACTCTGACAGGTCCGTCTCTGCACAGTGAGCGAAGACGGGCCTGTCATCCACCTGCTCACCGGGGATCAGCGGATTGATCCCCCGCTGAGCAAGCTGAGTCCGTCAAACGGACGTGCCCCCTGTGAAAGGCGCCTAATGCCGTGTACACGATCGGGATTTTGGTCGGAAATAGATATGGCTTTTCCAACGGGATTCCGCTCAAGCTTGCCTTGCATACACACAGTAACACAAAAGTTCGCTGAACTTTCGACCGTCAAGAAGGCGACGTACAACACTACGACGACCAGAGAAAATTAAGTTCAATGCTTCCGAGCACGCGTCGAATTGTTTCTGAGCATGCGTAGGATTTTTGCGGAATTGCTACAGACGATCGCATTTTCGGATAGGAACTTTTTCCGACCGAAAAATTGAGAACATGCTCTCAATCTTTTGCTGGCTGGCATTCGGCCAACAAAAGTCCGATGGAGCATACACACGGTCGCATTTTCCGACCAAAAGCTCTCATCGGTCTTTTGCTGACGAATTTCCGATCGTGTGTATGCGGCATAAGTGTATTTGTAAATTTATGTTGTCATCCAGCAATATTGTGCCAGCTGCTAGCTTTTATTTACCGATTTATGTGTACATATCTAGTGCAGCTGATTGCATTTATTAAACTACGATATTAAAAAATTTCCATAGGTGTTTTTAACATTTTTACAGGTTACCAGTTTAGAGTTACAAAGGTGGTCTATCTAGCGCTAGAATTGTTGCTCTCGCTACAACGTTCACAGCGATACCTCACATGTGTGGTTCGAATACCGTTTACATATGCATGCGTGACCTATGTATGCGCTTGCTTCTGTACGTGAGCACAGAGGGATGGGGGCGCTTTAAAAAATAAAATAAAAATCATATTATGTTATATTTTTTTATTTTTACACTGTTCTTTAAATTGTTAATTTTTTTTTATCACTTTTATTCCTAATCACAAAAAATGTAAACATCCCTTGTGATAGAAATAAGGGATGACAGGTCTTCTTTATGGAGCCATCTGGGGTCCAAGACCCCAGATCTCTCCTCTACACTGGAAAGCATGAGATAAAAAAAAAAAAAAAAAAAAATATATATATATATATATAGATAGATAGATAGATAGATAGATAGATAGATAGATAGATATATACACACACACACACCATATATACTCGAGTATAAGCCGACCCGAATATAAGCCAGGGCACCTAATTTTACCACAAAAAACTAGGAAAACTTATTGACTCGAGTATAAGCCTAGAGGGAGAAATGCGCAGCTACTGTAAGTGGAAAAGAAGGTCAACAATGCCCATTTGCAGCCTTACTGTGCCCATTTGCAGCCATAGGTCCCCCGAACTTCAAACTCAGAGTTAAGGGTTCCTAGATGCCCCACAGCTGCAGCCAAAATTTGGGGTCTCTGGACCCAAAGGGTTTCGAAATGACATTGCTGCAGATGGACACAGTTGACTTACTTTGGGGCCCCGTATCTCTGGGTCACTCGAGGCTAGGAAAACCCAAATTTGGTGTGCCAAACCAGGGGAACTAGCACTACAACATATCTAAAGCTGGGGGTCCTAGCACCAAGTGGCCCCAAAGTCGGTTTGGAAAATGTCAAGCACTTTTCTTCAGCAGAGAATGACATTTTCTGAACCGACTTTGGGGCCCGTATCTCAGGGCCACTTGATGCTAGGAAACCCAGTAGGGTTGTCCCGATACCACTTTTTTAAGACCGAGTACAAGTACCGATACTTTTTTTCAAGTACTCGCCGATACCGATTACCGATACTTTTTTTTAATGTCATGTGACAGTTTAACTGATGGGCACTGATAGGTGGCACTGACTGATGGTTAGCACTGACGATGGGCACTGATAGGTGGCACTGATAGATGGCACTTATGGGCACTAATAGGTGGCACTGACAGGTGGCTGGCACTGATAGATGGCACTTATGGGCACTGATAGATGGCACCGACAAGTGGCTGGCTTTAATTATTGCAGGCTAACGTTCAGGCTGGAAATAAATTCTACTCAGTTTAACCCTCACTATGCTAATTTAGATGACTGGTGGACTAATGGGTGATTATTATTTATACTAGAGGATAATGTTATTCTGTTCTAATTTCCTCGTTTTTTCAGTCATTATCTTATATTATTTTATTTCTCTCATCTGTCACTATATATTTTTCATCAAATTGGTAGTTGAGTGCTGATATTACACTACAATTTAAAAAGTAAACTCAGCTTCAAGCTGTCACAGAGAGGTACAGGGCAGCAAAAGACACGCCCCCTTCACACACGCCCCCTTGTAATGTGTCTTATTATTACACAGGCTGACTCCGCCCGCCTTCTCTGTCCACCAGCTGACTCCGCCCGCCCTCTCCGTCCACCAGCTGACTCCGCCCGCCCTCTCCGTCCACCAGCTGACTCCGCCCGCCCTCTCCGTCCACCAGCTGACTCCGCCCGCCCTCTCCGTCCACCAGCTGACTCCGCCCGCCCTCTCCGTCCATCAGCTGACTCCGCCCGCCCTCTCCGTCCATCAGCTGACTCCGCCCGCCCTCTCCGTCCATCAGCTGACTCCGCCCGCCCTCTCCGTCCATCAGCTGACTCCGCCCGCCCTCTCCGTCCATCAGCTGACTCCGCCCGCCCTCTCCGTCCATCAGCTGACTCCGCCCGCCCTCTCCGTCCATCAGCTGACTCCGCCCGCCCTCTCCGTCCATCAGCTGACTCCGCCCGCCCTCTCCGTCCATCAGCTGACTCCGCCCGCCCTCTCCGTCCATCAGCTGACTCCGCCCGCCCTCTCCGTCCATCAGCTGACTCCGCCCGCCCTCTCCGTCCATCAGCTGACTCCGCCCGCCCTCTCCGTCCATCAGCTGACTCCGCCCGCCCTCTCCGTCCATCAGCTGACTCCGCCCGCCCTCTCCGTCCATCAGCTGACTCCGCCCGCCCTCTCCGTCCATCAGCTGACTCCGCCCGCCCTCTCCGTCCATCAGCTGACTCCGCCCGCCCTCTCCGTCCAGCAGCTGACTCCGCCCGCCCTCTCCGTCCAGCAGCTGACTCCGCCCGCCCTCTCCGTCCACCAGCTGACTCCGCCCGCCCTCTCCGTCCACCAGCTGACTCCGCCCGCCCTCTCTATCCACCAGCTTACTCCGCCCGCCCTCTACGTCAACACACTGACTTCGCTGATGCCTTATCCAACCAGGTATCGGATAAGGCATCGGGAGCATTTGTGCGAGTACAAGTACTCGTGCAAATGCTTGGTATCGGTCCCGATACCGATACTAGTATCGGTATTGGGACAACCCTAAAACCCAGCTTTGGATATGTTGTAGTGCTAGTTTGGGTTTGCACACTAAATTTGGGGTTTCTAGCACCAAGTGGCCCCGAGATACGCTGCCCCAAAGTCGATTCGGAAAATGGCATTCTCTGCTACAGAAAAGTGCTTGACTTGAGTATAAGCCGAGGGGGGCATTTTCAGCACAAAAAAATGTGCTGAAAAACTCGGCTTATACTCGATTATATACGATTAATATATATATATATTAATCTCATGCTGTAAAAAAAAAGGCAGTGTCTACATCTGCCTACCTGGAAGTGACGTCACAATGTCACTTTCGGCCTTCTAGACCATAGAGACGACTGGGGACCTTCTGGTCCCTGTCCGGCTCTAAGATAACCTGGCAGCAAAGTCAGATCGGATACCGGGCTCCCCGATCGCACAAGAGTGCACGAAGAAGCGCTGGTGGGTGGCCAGAGAGGGGTGTCCCCGTTCCACCGTCTGTAAACCACTAGGATTGCTTTTAGATGAAAAAGCATTGCACGCTATTAACAAAAAAAACAAAAAAAAAAAAACCCAAATACCGGGTTTATGGCACACAGTACGGGATTTGGTGTCTAATGGTTAAAAGAAGAGAGGATTGCTTCACCATGGTAAACATTGCCCTGTCCCAATTTCTTTGGAATTGGGGTTGTACTTTGCCAGCTTTTTGTTGCCCTGCCCCAACTTTGAGACGTGTTCCTGCCATTAATTTCAAAATGACCTTATTTTTATCTTAAAGTGGTACATTTTCTTGGCTTAAAAATGCGATAAGTTTTCAGTTTTCTATTGTGAACACAATATGGGTTTAATGAGACTTGCAAATCATTGCATTCTGTTTTTATGTAGATTTTATACAGCATCCCAACTTTTTTGGAAGTGGGGTTGCAATATATCAAAACTCCTGTTTTATTTAGTACTATGTGGCATTGTCCAAGCAAAAAGAATGTCTTGGTACATATCTCTAAAAAACTAAAAGCAGAATAAAAAATATAGTAACCAGCCAAAGATGAATAGCTGGAATTTGGAAACGTTGGGTATTGCAGACAGTTTAATTGCCTCAATTTTCTATATGCCTGTTGTTGAAATCCACTGTATTGGTGATTTTTGTCTTTTACCAGAATCCTAATTGTATTTTTCTTCATTTGGTTAAATAATTATTTTATTCGTCCAAAACTTTCCCTGCACCTTAACGCAGGGGCCCAGGATAGGACAGTAGGAATTATCAGGCTTGCCTATTCAGTTTCGGGGAGTAGGAGGTGTCCTTGTGTAGGCTAGTCACTAATTTTGTACCCTACGTAGGGTTGATGTGATGATTGGCCCAGCGCTGTCACATGGAGTAAGTCATACGCTCCTACATACCTGGAGGTACAGAGTATTATCTTTGCTCCCAGCAACTGAAGGGAAGGAATAGTGGTGCTGTTGGGGAGTGGGGCATTGAAGCAAACCAGTTGCTTTGCCCAACATGGAGAAATCGCTGGTTTGTTTTAAGAACATTCTTAAAGTGGAGTTCCACCCAAAAGTGGAACTTCCACTAATCAGATTCCTCCCCCCCTCCGGTGACACAGTTGGCACCTTTCAGGGGGGAGGGGGGTACAGATACCTGTATATTACAGGTATCTGTACCCACTTCCGGCATAAATAGCCGCAGAATCTGCGGTTATTTACGCCACTTCCTGCTCCCGCCCGCTGCCTGCTGGGAAACACACACGGGTCCCAGAGGCAGCAGGGAGCATTCGTATTGCACGGCGCGACTCGCGCATGCGCAGTAGGGAATCGGGAAGTGAAGCCGCACGGCTTCATTTCCTGATTCCCTTACCGAAGATGGAGGCGGCAGCACCCGAGGACGGAGAGACGCTTCGGCCTCGGGTGCCGACATCGCGGGCGCCCTGGACAGGTAAGTGTCCATGTTTTAAAAGTCAGCAGCTGCAGTATTTGTAGCTGCTGACTTTTAAAAAATTTTCTTTCGGCGGCGCCCCGCTTTAACTACTTGCCTACTGGGCACTTTCACCCCCTTCCTGCCCAGGCCAGTTTTCAGCGCTGTCACACTTTCAATGACAATTGCACGGTCGTGCAACACTTTTTTTTTTATCATTTGTTTGAAACCGATTTCTTTTGGTGGTATTTAATCACCACTGGGTTTTTTATTACTTTTCTTTTTTTGCTAACAAAACAAAAAAAGACCAAAAATTTTTCTTTTCTATAATTTTGTAAATAAGTAAATTTTCTCCTTTACTAATGTGCACTAATGAGTCTGCACTGATGGGCACTGATAGGCAGCACTGATGGGCAGCACTAATAATCAGGCACTGACTGGCATCACTGCTGGGCACTGTTGAGGCTGCACTGATAATTAGTACCCTGATTATCTATGCAGATCTCAGCTGTAAAGAAATGCCGCTGATCGGCTCTCCTCACACACTGTCAGTGTGAGGAAAGGAATGCAGACAACTGGCATTTTCAGGGATAAGTACAACAATAGTGCAAAAAGAGGCAGTACGCTGATTTAGGGCTGAAACAACTGATCGATTATGAAATTAATTGATTACTATTCTCATAATCGATTAATCAGCCAGTAACATAATGGGGTTTAAAAAAAAAAACTAAAATGAGCCCTTTATAGTACAAAAAGAGCAAATAATCGCTACTGTAAATATTACCTTCACAGTTCTACAGTAAAAAAAATTAACCCCTTACATTAGCGATTATCTGCTTTTTTTTTGTACTATAAAAGGGCCAATTTTCGTTTTTTTAACCCCCATTATGTTACTAAATGTCTTAGACCTGGTTCACATCTGTGTGTTTTTTTTGGTGCTTTTTGCAGAAACGCACTATGGTTCATTTACATGGTTTCCTATGGGACACGTTCACGCAGAACGGTGCTTTTTTTGGTTCAATATACTTCAATAGAGAAGCTGCAGAAAAGCATGTAATGCGTTTTTGCAGCAATTTGTGCTTTTTAATCTGCCCAACAAACAAATTGGCCAAAAAAAACCAGCAAAACGCAAATCGCAGCAAAAACACGTGCACAAAAATCAAAAACACACAGCAAAAAGCACTGCAAAAACAGATCGAAAGCAAACTGCATAGGTGTGTACCGAGCCTTATGCTGGCCACACCGATCAATTTGCAGAAAAATCTTTGTACATTCGCTGAATGAAAGAATGTTGTTTGAAATTTTCACTTGTTTTTAACATTCTGTTTTTAAAACGAATTTAATTTCTGAACGAAAACCACATACACCGTCTGAAAATTCCTTTGACCAAGAAGTTTTCTATTATTTCCAAATTTTCCCGTCACTGTGGTTGAAAATGAACATCGATTTGACCCCACTAACGATTAGAAAATCGAACAAACGTTCTTAAAATGACATTGTTTGTTTTTGTTTTTAGTAAAAAAAAATGTGATCTCTGATATTTACCAGATTCACCCTGTAATAGTATATACAGTATATATCCTCTAATAGTGTATATACAGTATATATCTTTAATAGTATATACAGTATATCTCTTCTAATAGTATATCTTCTCTAATAGTATATACAGTATATTTCTTCTAATAGTATATACAGTATATTTCTTCTAATGGTATATACAGTATATTTCTTCTAATGGTATATATACAGTATATTTCTTCTAATAGTATATACAGTATTTCTCTTCTAATAGTATATACAGTATATCTCTAATAGTATATCTTCTCTAATAGTATATACAGTATATCTCTTCTAATAGTATATCTTCTCTAATAGTATATACAGTATATCTCTTCAAAAAGTATATCTTCTCTAATAGTGTATATACAGTATATTTCTTCTAATAGTATATCTTCTCTAATAGTATATACAGTATATTTCTTCTAATGGTATATACAGTATATCTCTTCTAATAGTATATACAGTATATCTCTTCTGTTTGTTATTCTCAGAGTGGATTAGATATTTTGCTCCCTATTCATATAGTTGGTTATTTATATTTACCACTGCATAGGAAAGAATAAATTGCCTTTTTTTAAAAAACTTTACATATTAACTAAAATTATACACCACACATCTTTTTTAAGGTTATTAACCGATTAATCGATTTAATTGAAACAATAATCGGCCAACTAATCGATTATGAAAATAATCGTTAGTTGCAGCCCTACACTGATTATATCATGTCATGAAAGTTTATTCCACTAAACTGGCTTATTGGAGGTCACTGCCTGTTATCACTCTCCACTAATGAGTTTTACCCCTGTTGGGTTTAATCTCAGAGGTCACCTCTACCTCTTTAGCCATTTAGCCTAACGGAGTGAAACGCGTTAGAAGAAATGGCTGCAGCCAGGGACCTCCAGTAGGCCAGTTTAGTGGTGTCTCTTTTTAGACTATCGCCATACAGTGAAAACGAGGAAGCACGCTTGGGTCAGGAATTTGAATTATCTGTAGACCGGAGAGTTGAACAGGGGATTGGAGCTGAGGTATAACAGAGGAAAAGGACAGTGCTGTGGGGCAGAGCAGTGTAAATCGCAGGACCAGTTTGACAGAAATACAAATCCTTTGCTTGGAGTTCAGCTTTAATGCATACAATTAAATACTAAATTATTCATCATAAAAGTATGAGCTGGTAGATACACAACACCATAAATAAACATTGATATCTAACTAAGCATTGATGTCAACAAATGGAATAATCAAGAACTGAATAATATGTTTTAGCTACCTTTATACTGTAAATAATTTCGGTTAAATTAAAGTTGTATCATCCACTACCAAGTCAGTGGCTTCAAAAGATATAAATATGTAACTAAGTTGTTATACAATACAACATAATAAACAGTTACTGTGTGTAAAAAAACGTTTGCTCAAAACATCCTCTTAAACAGCAGTTGTGCACTTATTTTCTTTAACACACGGACATCGAAGGGGTTTTAAAGCTTCGTGTTTTTTCACCTTAATGCATCCTATGCATTAAAGTGAAAAGACACCTTGCAGTCACCGGCCCCCCTGAGCCCCCGTTTTACTTACCTGAGCCCCGAATCTCCGTGGGCGCGATCCCGCGTTGCTTTCCCCCAGCTCTTGTGGGCTCTTCATTGGAATATTGATAGCAGCGCAGCCATTGGCTCCAGCTGCTGTCAATGAAATCAATGACGCGGGGAGGCGGGGCCGACAACTGTATCACACGGGAGCGCGCCCGCAAGCTAACCCCCTTGGGAGAGCACTTCCCAAAGGGGGGTTAACTCTTGTGGGGAGGAAACGAGACAGCTGCCGAGGGACCCCAGAAGACGAGGATCGGGGCCACTCTGTGCAAAACGAACTGCACAGTGGAGGCAAGTATGATATGGTTTTTTTTTTGTTTTTGTTTTTTAAATTAACCTTTACAACCCCTTTAAACCTGCATTCACACCTGAGCACCGTCTATTTCTGACATTTTTATTTCCTTTTCACAGTTTTTAAAGCGTTTTACAAGTTTTGTGCAAGTGTTTTGGTTGTGGCAAGGGGAGAAGAACAGCTCTAGAGGAGAACTGAAGTTCTTCGGGTACAAAAATGCATGAAAACTCGTGCCATGATTATAGGCACTCCCATTAAAGTCTAAAGGGCCAAAAAATGACTTATGTTAAAAAAAAAAAAAAAAAAAAGCTCATGTACTTATTTGAGTGTAATTCGTTAAGACTGAGCTGTCATATGTAGAGCCTGGGATCGCCAGCCAGCTGCTTTCACACTGAGGGACCAAATCAGGTCTGCCTGAAAAAGTCAATCAGACCATCCATTGCTCTCTATGGAGCGGCGGATGTCTGCTGACACCCTCCAACATCCGATCCGATCTTGTCCGCAGGGTTGCTGAAAAGACTTGCGGGGCCCCATACAGAATACCTGACAGCCCCCCCCCCCCGAGAAAATATTAAAGCTATATTTCGCTAAAAATACAATAAAATCATTATTAACAAACAAAACATAACTCCTAATAATTTCTTCTAAATATACAGAGGTGAAAAAAAAATATACAGGCTGGGCAGTTGTAGTTTCTGGATCGGAGACAGAGGGCCAGTTCACACCACGTGCAGTCCAGTGCATTTTTATTCTGCATCAAAAACGCATGGAAAGTAGGTTCCAGTGCGAGGGGGAAAAAATGCACTGGATTGCATCAAAAATGCACTGGAATGCATCAAAAACGCGTCAAAAACACACATGCAGAAAAGCATCTGGAAGGCATCCGGACTATGTTTTTATGAAGTGAACTGACCCAGAGGGAGAGAAACAAAGTTACAACATTAGAGCCAGCACTGGGAGGGGTATTGGTGAGGGACGACTGTCTCTAGTAGCAGAGAGAGGGAGAGAGAGGCCAGCTTTCAGCTGCTGGAGGAAGAGTTCTGCAATTTTCATCTGTCACTAATCCCCCCTCCCTGTGTGGGCCCCCCTGTGTGCTCGGGCCCCCTACAAGAGGAACGGTGGTCCCCCCTTTATCAGCAGCCCTGCCTGTCCGCTAAAAACAGACGGATGGAGATTTGTTCCCCATCCGTCTGGCAAATCAGATCGGATGACAGTCGGATGGAAACGGACAGGAGGTGCGTTTCCATCTGAACGCCCCATAGAGAACAGCAGGCTGTGTTCGTCCGACCTGTTATATGCCTGCTCAGCGGGGATCAGCGGAGAGATAAATACATGTCTTTATTTATTTTTTTCCAATAGTCAAACAAAACAGCTTCTTTTAGCAAAAGTAAAACGTAAACAGTCCATTATTCTGGCATCATGAAAAACAGTACAGTGGCTCACCGCCAATATGCCAGTCCTATACCAGAGTTTAAGGTTCCAGTTTGTTTCCGAGTGCTACAAAGGCCCACAGGAGTTCAGCAAACAGCATCTCAGTTGCCAGACAGTCCACACTCGCTCATAGCTGTGAATCACTCCTCTCTACAGACACCTGCTGGATGTTCCCTTTCTGAACTCTCATGCAGACAGATTAACCCTTTCAGGACCAAAGTCCCTGTAACCATGGTTTAGATCAGGGGTCTCAAACTGGTGGCCCTTGCAAAACTACAAGTCCCATGAGGCATTGCAAGCCTGACAGTTACAAGCATGACTCCCTCAGGCAGAGGCATGATGGGACTTGTAGTTCAGCAACAGCTGGGAGGGCCACCAGTTTGAGACCCCTGGTTTAGAGGCTCTTTCCCACCCAAATCCTCTCTGAGCCTCTGAATTTCAGGTCCCAAATGAGCACTTACCAATCCTGAGAAAATTGTCAATCAGTTCGCTTTTCAAAGCAGACTACCACGGAACACCTCACCCTGCATGGGTGAGAAGAACCCCCATGTACTCAAAATTGTCTTCAAGCTGCTCCCCTTAAATGACCACAACCCAAATAGTGGGGAAATACATCTGTCATCCGGGACCCATCCCTGGCATCCTTGAAATGCAAACAAACACAATTACAAGCTATGGGATTCTGCATGTTGGGTATAATCAGGCCTGGGGAAACACACTACAAAACATGCTGGTGTGAATGAGGGCTAAGAGTTTGGAGTTAACAGAAAGGATACTCATTGTGGAGGTTTTTTTTTTGTTTTGTTTTTTAAAGGATAAATGACTTGCTGTATCTATTTTTCTACTTGAAATCTTTGGCAGAAGCAATAAACCATTTCAGATTACATATTTAGCATGGTGCAAGTCTGCTTTTATAGTAGAGCTATCAGGAATACAACTGGACTGGTCAATGCCACCCAAACTCTAAAATTGCCTTAAGTGAGCGCTGGCCCAGAACCTTTTTCAAGAGTTTAATGTAAGCTCCCCCTTCCCCAGGAGAAGGGAAAAAAAACCCTGGTCCAGCACAAAATATTCTGCAAGCACGCCATTATCTCTGCCAAAGAGCACCGAAGAGTGGAATTATAGAAAGATTGTGATATAAGTTATTTGCTACACTAGAATTGGTTTGCTGCAGCTGGACTGCCCCAAGCCAAGCAGTGGCTTTATTTTCTTAAATGGAAGCTGGTAATTTTTGTTTAAATAATTCCCACACGGCCATCATATGAATACTGTCATTTCTAATAAAGAACTGAATCAAGACAGCTGCAAAATCCTTTTGTTGTTACCAAAAGAAGAGATATTTCAAAATGGAAGCTGTGATACAAGTCCCGGAGCAATGTATTCAACAACTCAAGACAAAAAAAAAAAAGAAGAGGGTAACCCATTTCTTGAGATGGGCAGCCAGCAGAGAATTCAAAAACTAGGATGAGAAGCAGAATAACATTTAGTATTTGAATGTAAGCTTCTCCAGCATCCAAAACAGAGGCGTCATCCAGTAGGGCCTGCAGTTTGGAATGTCTGAAGAAGATCACAAAGGGCTTGTTCACACAACCAGTGCTGCATTGCTCAACTCGGTCTCAATGCATGGTTAGGCTCAAAAACCGTTTTTAATGGTGCAACGTTACACCAAAGCCCTGTGTTGGGGTGCACTGGAAAAAAAAAAGGACAGGTTGCATTTTTTGCAACAGTCTGCAGTGCATGAATGGCCAAACAGTAGACTAAGTACAAACCTCTCAAGTATTCAGTACCGCTTAAAACCTGCGCCTCTCTTGCTTGCTTCGAACACCCAGGATACCAGCTCAAGAAGCTCGTCTCAGCTTTAAATCAAGGCACACTAATGAATAGAAGCTGCACTCCAGAGTTCACTTCTTCCAAAAACTCTTTATTAAAGCAGATCTTCAGCAGTAGTTTCCTCTAGCGATGCACCGGAATTTAAGCCGCCAAACCATTTTGTCCGAAAATGGTGTTATCGGCAGAATGGCGATAGGAGAAAAGGTGCCGATAATGGCACCAAAAAACGCACTGCGTTTTTGCCATGAATTTGTAGTGATTTTACCACAAATTCACTGCGATTGTACCATAAATTTGTTGCCGATTTTTACCAGGATTACTGAGCTTATGATGTGTTTTTCATAGGTCATGTGACTCAAAAACGCATCAAAAATGTAACACGGGTGCGCTAATGATGCGTTCTTGCTGCGTTTTCAATGCATTTGAACTGGGAGGCGCGGTTTTTGTGCCAATAATGGCCGACCAATTCATATACATTTAAATTGATGATCTGAATTAAAAAGTTGAATATAGTACAATTATATTTGAAAATATAAACCTTTTTTTAAAAACTGTCATTTTTGGTTTTCGGCGAAGTGCATCCTGCATTTTTGGTTTTGGTTTCGGCACCAAAATTTCAATTCGGTGCACCTCCTAGTTTCCTCCTCTCCATCCCACCCCCCCTCTGCAACACAGATATCGGTCTGTTTTTTACTTCTTTTTTTGTTGCTTTTTTAACAAAAAAGGTCTCAGACCGCCCCCCCCATCCTCCGACATTCGCCTAGGTGAATGACGTCTGTGCCTTCTGGGATGCATGACGGGCATATCCCAAGTGTCACCGGGGGGGGGGGCACTATACCAGTTACATTCACTAAAGGAGGAGTGGGGGGCACTCGGAAGAGGTGGCAGCTGTCACACAAGGCAGCACGGAACCCTTGCAGTGGTTGCAGAGAAGAGGATCCCAGCAGGACGACAATGGATCCGCTGGCTAGATGAGTATCCTTACTGTGCAGAACACAGCATCAGGTAAGCAGGGGAAAAAAAATATTAAGGGGAGGGGGTGAAGTTCCTCTTTAAGTTGTCGAACTGCATCCATATTGTCCCTGCCCGGTGGGGGGGGGGGGGAATCATTCTTCATTAACCCGTTGCACCAATACTGAATTGACTGCAAGGACAATATGGACATGAATGAGTGTCTACTTTTAGCAGCGTAATAAAAAATTTTTTGGAGGAAGTGAACTCTGGAGTGCGGCTTCTACTCATCAGCAGGCGAAGTACATTTGTCTCTACCTGTGACCTGTACAGCAGCCATATTCTGTGTGGAGAGAAGAGAACAGAATATGGCCAAGATGAGCAGCATTGGATGGAATGATATTGAAGCATACGTCAGCCTGATGCAGAAGCACGCTTTACAACGTTTACATGCGAAAAACTCTGATCTGCCATCAGGTTGCCTCCAAGATATATCCAGCATGGGCTGACCTGTCCAAGCCATAGCAGACAGCAACTGGTGAGTATGAAACTGTTTGTCACGCAGTCGACCATTTAATCTGGTGATGCCTTTTAGCTTGAAGATATCTTGTACTTACTGCATGACCCCAGTTAACTTTTTGTTATATGCAAATAACAAAATGGTAAATCATTCCCATCAGTTAAGTGGAGATTTTCTGAAATTTTTGGTTATCGGTATCTAAACCAGAGATACATGTCAAAATTACAAGCCCATTTCAGGGGAATTTCTGCACAAGTGGAACAGCTAATTTCTCTATAAATAAACTACTAGGTCTTATTAAATTCCCCTTGGAAGTTCAAGTTGATCGTAGTGTGGCCATTGGACTTTTTCTATACACACCATTAAACCAAAAAAAATACATATACCAAAGATACTGTAAATTTTTGTGTAGCGGGGAACCGGAAATACTCTTCTTCCTGATAGCAAGTGGTTCCCAGCATTGCTCCATAGTGCTCGAGTTAGTGATGGAAGGAGTCCTTATATCTCTAGCTGACCTTCTCCAAGATATAGTTGTGGAATATGAAGTTAACTTCACATAATTGTGTTTTGATTGCTTTCTTTGGAGTCATTTGTGTAGCTGAGTGCAAGATTCTTCATTTGTTTAACAGTATACCAAAGGTATACTATACCATCTTATGGCACAGCAGAGTCTATAATTAAAAACTTGCTCTTTTCGTGGCTCAGGTCTCTCTGCATAAAGTCATGTCAAATACAGGCAGTCCCCGAGTTACGAACATCAAAGTTACAAACGACTCCTGCTTACGAATGGAGGTGGTGTGGCGTCACTGCCAGCCACTTGCCCTCTACACTGGTCCCGGATACCGCCGAGCATCAATCTTGTGGCGCCAGACACATCCCACAGTGCTGTACTGCATGGCTACAAGAGCCCCAAATAACACAACATCCCACATAACTGCACAGCTTGGAGTTACAATTAAAGATGTACAGTTCCACCCTACAAACAGATTCGATTTAAGAACAAACCTACAGTTCCTAACTGGTTCGTAACCCGGGGGGCGCTTGTATTTCCAAAGGTCTTCTCACCCACAAGGACATATGGGTATGGGAGCTCAGTTGTTCAGGGCGTGTTCTGTATTAAAGAATATTTTGTTCATTATTCATCAATGGCTGCCCAAAATTGTAATGGTTGAAAATGGTGAAAAGGCTGCTTCTTCCATAGGACCCCACATCAATGTAGGTGAAATGGTAGCTGACATCAATGTAGGTGAAATGGTAGCTGACCTCCACCACAACCAGGACCAAATTAAAATACTTCTTATGGGTGAAGAATTTGCTTCCACTACACGGTGGTATCACCTTCCTGATATGCTCCCCATCGGGTTCCCCCCCCCCCCCCCCCCCTCAAGCAATTTGGAAAATGTTATTGTTGCCAGAACAAATCGGCAATCTCTTTCCTTCTCGACTCTGTGGGGGTTGGCATCACCATTTCCTCCATATGGCCTTGCATGTGGATTGAACAATACAGTAGATGGTAGATGTGCCCAGACTGAGTGCAGATATATAGGAATGGCCACTACAAGGAACCGGTTAGTTACTAAATAGATGTGTCTCTGTCTTTTCAGCCCATACATTGGAAATATCCCCAAGAAGTGTGAAGGATAATTACAGTGGAGAATTACCAGCTCAGAAGAGTGAGCAACAGAACAGTGCGGGAACATTAACACATTTCAGCCAGCCTAATCTTTCCCAACCGTGCTTTGAATCGCCTCAGTAAGTAGTCAATGTTAAAACGGTTCATGGGCTTTTTACATATTATTGTAGGTATTATGATTGCTTTTTAACCTGTGTTTACAGAGCCGAAAAACCCTTTGGCACAGGGGAGAATCCTGCATATGTGAATCAAGAACAGAAGAGAGGTGCTAGTGACACAAGACAAGAGAAACGCACCAGCCAGACTAGGCAGAAGAAGGGCGCCAGAGAAGCAAGACCGGGCACCAGAGAGACAAGACAGACGAAAGGGATCATAGAAACAAGAGAAGAGGTGCGTGCTGACAACCCAGTGTCAGAATTATCTGCCTCAGCTACCACAGTGGAGGAACCACAGAAGACAGAGGTTAAAGTTGCTTCACCTGCCACCCCCACAGCAAGGCAGGCAAAACGAAGCAAGCCCTTAACCCAAAAGGACCCTCAACCAGAGCCAATGAGTGCTTTGAAGTTTGAGACGGAGGCAGAGCAGAAACATGGCTACCATCTGGCCATGGCCCTTGTACCTCTCCTTAATAAGGTACCAGCAGAAAAAATGGTCACCCTTCATCATGACCTTTTAAATGTTATTTCTTCTCACTGTGCAGATTCCCCACGTAAACATCCTCAGGCAAGGCCATAGCACTGCCTTCAGCATCAGCCCAGCTTTTTCGGCCTTATCCACATTCACCCCATTACCCCCAACTCCTCTACTCATTATATACTGGCCCTGCTGCCCTGTAGCTTCTTTTAACGACTGAAATGGTTTCGATTTCTTGTTTTATGCCATCTGTTCAGAATTTCTGTAACTCTGTTTGCACTATGTTGTTTTTTGTTTCATGTAGACAGTTTTGTAGGCAAAGTTGCTAAACAAATAATAAAAAAAATGAAAGCTTTGTGTTCCTTTCTGTTTTGTTGTCCTTGTCTAATATATAAGCATCTTCATACATTTTGAGAACATATTAACTATGTTCAAGTGGTTGTGTCATGAGGAGTGTAGGGGGGTCATCATTGCTGACCTCTGGTTTGAGAATGTTAATTCCCTGGCTGTAAAGCTTATGCTTGACATTTGGCTTAGTATTATTTTAATTTATTATTGGTACTTATATAGTGCCATCAATTTACACAGCGCTTTACATCAGTACATTCACATCAGTCCCTGCCCTCAAGGAGCTTACAACCCAAAACCCTGTACACACACACGGGAGACATTTGCTGGTTCCAAAAAAATAAAAACAAACATTCGGCCCATATGTATGTTAGTCGGAAAACCAGCGGCCGACCGACTCCTGATCAATGGCAGATCGGAGTGTTCTGGCGAGGAGGGGCTTGCTGGGTTGCACGGAAAAAAAATAATAGTGTGTACCTGCCCGGCTTTAGGTCCCTAACTTTCATACACATACTGGGACCAATTTAGACAGGAACCAATTAACCTACCAACATATCTTTGGAGTGTAGAAGGAAACCGGAGTACCCGGAGGAAACACACGCAGGCACAGGGAGAACATGCAAACTCCAGACAGGTAGTGCCGTGGCTGGGATTCAAACCATTGACCCTAGTGCTGCTAGGCTAATGCTTCAAAGTAGCATGCCAGCTAAAGCCTAACTAGTCTGAAAAATGCGCCCCCCAATACCTGTGCTAATTAACCTGTATAAAAAAAGATTTATATACTTACCCATTTTCAGCCCGCTCTGGTCCAGTCATGAGATCCACCTCCCCTGTGTTAGCCAGCAGTGGCTGCAGGGGAGAGGAGAGATCACCATCAATGGCTGCACCATGGGAGCCTATGGGTGACATCACCACTCCTGGCTTTCCCAGCGATTTAGGGGTGCTCACCCCAGTCCCCTGCCGCTGTTGGTAGAATCATTTGCCCAGACCAGAGTGGGCTTCAAATAGGTAAGTGTATATACATCTTTTTTTATTCAGGTTAGATATACAATAGGTGTTTAGCGGGTGGGGTGGAGGGAGAATTTTCAAGACTAGGCTGTAGCTGGAATTCTACTTTAATACTTTCTTATGGCTCATAACACACAATCAGAAAATCGTATTAAAAAATTACCGATTTCTAAGCGATCGTAGGATAATCTGATCGTTCGTACAGAGCTTTCGAGAGCCGATCACAACAGTTTATCTGATAATATTCGAAGGGACAAGCACAACATTTTTTCTAGTACGGTACCAGATCGTTCGAATTTCATTTAAATCAGTACAGTTGTCGTTCGAAAATAATTTTATTCTGTCGTACGAGAATTCATCACTTTAGCAAACTATTTTTTTTCTATATGAAACTAGCATGCAAAAAAAGAAGAAAAAAAAAAAACCAGACAATCATTTGTCCGATAATCTTATCGTGTGTACCAGGCTTTAGTCTCCAACCTTGAAAAAGTAAGGAGATAAGGAATTCTGACCTTCGTTTCAGATATGCTTTGTGATTCGAAAGGACTAAAGCCAGGCAACTAGCATTTTGAAAATGAAGGTCAGCAATAGCAGCTTCATTTTTTTTTCTTATAACAATAATGAGTTATCCAATTGCAGACCAGCCACCGCCATTATACTGTGGCAGGTTGGCATGGCTGCACAAATCGCTGTAGGTGTAAGTCGGCTGCTTTAGGAGCGAAAGGGGGTGTGCGCCCGTGGCGCGACGCCGGAGCCGATGCGCGTGACCGGCGGCCACAATGTCCGCCGGCCACCCGTGATCACTCCACAGAGCCAGAACGGGGATCTGCCAAAGTAAACAAACAGATCCCCGTTCTGATAGGGGAGTAGAGAGAGATCTGCTGTTCCTAGTGATCAAGAACAGCGATCTCTCTCCTCCTCCAGTCAGTACTCTCCCCCCACAATTAGAAACACCTCCTAGGGAACACATTTAACCCCTTGATTAATCAATGGCTATTTTAGCTCTGATCGCTGTATAAATGTCACTGGTCCCAAAAAAGTGTCCGATCTGTGCGCTGCAATGTCGCAGTCCCACTTAAAATCGCAGATCGCCGCCATTACTATAAAAAAAAAAAAAAAAAAAATAATAATAAAATATGCCATAAATCTATCCCCTATTTTGTAGACGCTATAACTTTTGCGCAAACCAATCAATATTGCTTTTTTTTTTTTTTTGTTTTTTACCAAAGATATGTAGAAGAATACACATTGGCCTAAACTGATGAAGACATTTTTTTTTTGCTATGCATTATAGCAAAAAGTTAAAAATATATCATTTTTTTTTTTCAAAGTTGTCGGCCTGTTTATAGGGCAGAATACATATTGGCCTAAACTGATGAAGAAATGTGTATTCTGCTACATATTTTTAGTAATAAATTGCAATAAGCGTATATTGATTGGTTTGCGCAAAAGTTATAGCGTCTACAAAATAGGGCATATTATTTATTTTCAGCAATTAATTCATCCTTAGTTGTCCTAAATGAATGGAACGTATTTGGTAAAGTACATATATAGCAATCATTACGTCCTGTTGTAAGGTCAAAGTTCCTGGAAAATACATTGCTGCTGAAACAAAGTCTGGACATCCAAGGAAGGCCGGATTCAAATGTAGAGCGGCCACTGGTAACGAGTTTACTGATAGCTGGTTAATTATGTATCCTTAATCAAGGTATTATTGATAATACAGATACTCATTTGCATTTAGTATAGCTATCATATGCACAGTATCATCATCGGCCTCATATCACTCACGTATGGCTGTCCCTAAATTGGACCAGCACATAAATCATGCAGTTCATATAAAGCACTAGAGTCCATCAGAAGACATATGCTTGTATGGTAATGATTTCCTACATTACCGCTTCCTCTCACTGTGTAGGTATGCTGACTGATATTTCCTGTACCACCTGTTAGATGGGATGATTCCGCCGCGTCCTCGTTTCTCATACGAGAGTCTGTGTCCGCAGATGAGAAATTTTAAGCAGGACGTTGTTTGGCGAGGGAGGAGGAGGACGTCTTCTGTCTTCCTTTGTACCTCATCCACGTGCATACATGGCTGAGGCATGCCGATGATGATAACGTGCATATGGGTCTTCTTTTTTTTTTTTTTTTAACTCAACCAGCTACGTAACTATGTGAGTTAGTTACACTCCCATTCACTTTAATGGGACGGCTGGTGATGCGTCAGTGACACAACAAGGTGAGGGGCATGACAGGTGCTCTTTAAAATGTAAGCACGCAATCTTGCTGCTAGTTAGAATCTTTAATATTTGTAAACAAAATGAAGGTTTCCGATTTAGAATAATAAGCTGTCAGGTTAGTAAAACAGCGATATCAGAACCAATTCAATCATACAGTGTGTAGTGTACATAGATTTGCAAAACAATGAGATAAAAGGAATATTCCTGAACTTTTGTTTTACCCTGATGATTACTGTGAAATTGTGTGAATGCATCAATGCAGTGCATGTTATCTCAGCTTGCAGAGCTTGGATTCATTGAATGAGTTTACCAAAAATGTAAATATTGCAGAATATACAGCCTCGTGCTACATAACTAAGCTCCATTTCATGCTGAATAAACTAAATTATTATTAATTATTAAATAGAAAACTATCTTTCGATTTTTACTCAAAAAGCATTTTATTAAAATAAATTTGGTAAAAATAAAAAATCGAATTAAATCAGAAAAATCTGATTTTACCACTTACCGACCGGCTCCTGTACATATACGTCGGCACTTTGAAGATGGATATCTCGGTAACGGCAGCAGCTGCTGCCACAACTGAGGTATCCATCTTTTCAGGAGCCGGTCGTGTTTACGATAATGGTGGTCTCTGCGGCAGATTTGCCGCAAGATCACCGTTATCGGCAAAAGAGAGAGGTGCCGCCCCACGACAACTCTGGTAAGCGGCGGAGGCGATCGGGACCTCTCGTCTGTGGTATGGAGACGAGTGAGGGCAAGATGGCCCCCACCCGTCTCCATACCATAGGAGGGCGGAAGCGACGTCATAACGTCAGCTCCGCTCATACGTCTTAAAGGGCCATTTTTTTGTTGTCATTTTTTCAAATGACAAAATTTTTTTTTTTCTTTGCATTTAAGTCCAAATATGAGATCTGAGGACTTTAAGAGGACCTGTCATGCTTTTTTCTATTACAAGGGATGTTTACACTCCTTGTAATAGGAATAAAAGTGATCCAAATTTTATTTTTTTTTAAAAAAACAGTGAAAAAATAAAGTAAAATATATAAGAATTTTTTTTTTTTTTTAAAGCGCCCTGTCCCGACGAGCTCGCACACAGAAGCGAACACATACGTGAGTAGCGCCCGCATATGAAAACGGTGGTCAAACCACACATGTGAAGGTATCGCCGTGACCGGTAGAGCGAGAGCAATAATTCTAGCCATAAACCTCCTCTGTAACTCAAAACATGCAACCTTTAGAATTTTTTCAAAGTCGCCTATGGAGATTTTTAAGGGTAAAAGTTTGACGCCATTCCATGATCGGGCGCAATTTTGAAGCGCGACATGTTGGGTATCAATTTACTCGGCGTAATATTTTCTTTCACAATATAAAAAAAAAATTGGGCTAACTTTACTGTTGTCTTATTTTTTTATTCAAAAAAAGTGAATTTCTTCCAAAAAAAGTGCGCTTATAAGACCGCTGCGTAAATACGGTGCGAAAAAAGTATTGCAATGACCGCCATTTTGTTCTCTAGGGTGTTAGAAGAAAAAAAAAACAATATATAATATTTGGGGGTTCTAAGTAATTGCAAAAAAAAAATGGTTTTAAACTTATAAACACCAAAATCTCAAAACGATGCTGGTTCTTGATTTTTTTATTTTTTTTTTAAATCATGGATTTATATCCACCCTGGTTAAAACAAATAGACTGCTGAAATAGCAGCTTTGAACTTGTCTTACATTCTATCAGTATGCTTTGGGCTGTCAAGCAAGAGTGATCTGAGTGGCTGCAAATCTGCCCAGTCACTTACAGACAAATATATACTGTATGTTATTGGGCTCTGCTGCCCCCCCCCCCCCCCTGGCAGCCCCAAATCACAATCACAAAAAGTAACTTGCATAGCTACGTAGCTGGTTGAGTTAAGAAAAAAAAAAAAAAAAAAAAGACGACACAAGTCCATAAATAAACAGAAAACCTTCATATACACAATACTAGACACACAGATAATCAAGAGGAAGGCAAAAACCTTATAAACATGATCCAATTTTGCTTGAGCAGAGGAAAAAAAATGTAGTCCTGATTGCCCGGGAGGCAATCATATATTCCCAGTGATGGCAAACCTTGGCACCCCAGATATTGTAAAACTACATTTCCCATGATGCTCAACTACACTGCATGAGCATCATGGGAAATGTATTTCCAAAACATCTGGGGTGCCAAGGTTCGCCATCACTGCCCTAGATCAACCATCTCTGGTGTTAATCGCTATAAATGTTATATTTTATGCATTTAGGAATGTATCCAGCTGTTTTTTAAAACTACAGAGCTGGCCAGAACTAGTTCTTGCAGGAGTCAATTCCACATTTTCACAGCTCTTACTGTGAAGAAGCCTTTCCGTTTGTGCAGGCTAAATCTCTTTTCCTCCAGAAGAAAAGAGTGTCCTCTGTAATGACCTGAAAGTGAGTAACTCAACACCAAGTTCACTATATGGACCCCTTATGAATTTATACATGATTGTATCCCCCCCTTAATCACCTCCTCTCAAGAGAGAATAAAATTCAGTTCAGCTAATCTTTCCTCATAGTACAGAAAGAAAAAAACAGTAGCAGCGCTAAAATTGAATAAAAAATGGAAAATAATAAATCCAATATGAAAATCCCAAAGATATTAAATCATTGAACATTAGCAAATAATTCACTCTATGTAGATAATTAGGTAAAAAACCTTTATTGTGAAAAATTAAATCTATACATAAATAATTGATTAATTTCTCCCAATTATTAAATGAAAATTTTCAATAAAATTGATATTGATATACAACACACAAAAAATTGTGAAATATATAAAAAGTATTCAAAAAATGTAAATAAAGTGTGTGAGTTCATATAGAAATTGACTTGATTCCAAAATGCAGATTAACCGCTTCAACCCCGGAAGATTTTACCCCCTTCCTGACTAGAGCACTTTTTTGCGATTCGGCACTGCGTCGCTTTAACTGACAATTGCGCGGTCGTGCCACATTGCACCCAAACAAAATCGACGTCCTTTTTTCCCCACAAATAGAGTTTTCTTTTGGTGGTATTTGATCACCTCTGCAGTTTTTATTTTTTGCGCTATAAACAAAAAAAGAGCGACAATTTTGAAAAAAAAAAACGCAATATTTTTTACTTTTTGCTATAATAAATATCCCCCAAAAATATATAAAAAAAACATTTTTTTTTCCTCAGTTTAGGCCGATATGTATTCTACATATTTTTGGTAAAAAAGAAAAAAAAAAAAACGCAATAAGCGTATATTGATTGGTTTTCGCAAAAGTTATAGCGTCTACAAAATAGGGGATAGTTTTATGGCTTTTTTTATTATTGTTTTTTTACTAGTAATGGCGGTGACCTGCAGTTTTTATTGGACCTGCGACATTATGGTGGACACGTTGGACAATTTTGACACATTTTTTGGGACCATTGGCATTTTTACAGCGATCAATGTTATAAAATTGCATTGATTACTGTAAAAATGTCACTGGCAGTGAAGGGGTTAACCACTAGCGGGCAGTTAATGAGGTTAAGTGTGTCCTAGTTTGTGTTCTAACTGAAGGGGGGAGGGGACTGTGCAGGGGAGATGACAGATCGCTGTTCATACTCTGTATGTACAAACGATCTGTCTGTTCTCCCCTCAGAGAACCGGAAACTGTGTATTTACACACACAGATTCCGGTTCTCGGTGTGCCCCGAGCGATCGCGGGAGCCCGGCGGTGATCGCGACCGCCGGGCACTCGCATTGGCTCCGTGGGCGAGCAGGGGGCGCGCACGCGCCCCCTAGTGCCCGTCTATGTTACCGACGTAACATGACAGCAATTCGCGCAGTCGAGCCATGTTGCGGCGGCTGGTCGGCAAGCGGGTAATGTGTATGCAACTTTTTTTTTAAATGAGTGGAAAAAACACAACCTGGTCCATGGCAAAAAATGTATGTTAATGCATGCTTAACCATCTGCCTACCAGGCCTATTCTAACATTTCCGACATGTAAAAATCATCATTTATTTCCTAGAAAATTACACAGAACCCCTAAACATTATATATGTTTTTTTTTTAGCAGAGACCCTAAAGAATAAAATGGCAGTTGTTGGAACTTTTTATCTTGCACGGTATTTGAGCAGCAATTTTTCAAACGTGTTTTTTTTGGGGGAAAAAAAAACAGGTTTCATGCACTAAAAAAAAAAGTTAACCCAGTTTTTTTGCATAACGTGAAAGATGATGTTACGCAAAGTAAATAGATACCCAACGTGTCACGCTTCAAAATTGCGCATGCTCATGGAATGGCACCAAACTTCGGTACTTAAAAATCCCCATAGGAGACGCGTTAAATTTTTTTTACAGAGTTACAGAGGAGGTCTTGGGCTAGAATTATTGCTCTCGCTCGAACGTTCGTGGCGATACCTCACATGTGAGGTTTGAACTTAGTTTACATATGTGGGCGTGACTAACCTATGCGTCCGCTTCTGCGATCGAGCACGCGGGGACGGGGGCGCTTTAAAAAAAAAAAAAAAAACCTTTCCTATTGTTAATTTTACTCTTATTTTTCTAGTTTGATGCTTTCTTCATACATCTTTTTTTTTATCACTTTTATTCCTATTATAAGGAATGTAAACATCCCTTCCAATATGAATAGTGCATGACAGGTCCTCTTTACAGTGTGATCTGAGGTCAATAAGTCCCCACATCTCACCTCTATGCTGGGAAGTCTGAAATAAAAATAAATGATACTGGCTTCCCAAATGCAGAGGCCAGGAGTGATGTCCTAACATTGCACCCGGCCTCAGAACAATCAAAGAGACTTGTGGACCATTTGGCTCGCTGGATATCTCTATGGTCATTATCCGGCACCGGTCAGTTCCTTCTCCGGTTTGCTGGTGGCTGGGGTGAGCCGGGAGAAGCACCGGAAGGGGGGGGGGGCGTTATGTCGCTATAATTGTTCTTACGGTGAAGGGAATCGCCGGCTGAAAAAGATGATATCTGAATGATGCCTGTAGCTGCACCCATCATTTAGATATTACTGCTCAAACTCGACGATGTCATATGACATTGGGCCTGTGGGAAAAGCTTAATGTGGCACTAAGTGATATCCTTATTTAAAAAAAAATAAAAAATCAATACACATCCAATACATAATAGCACTTTAACCTCTTCAGCCCCAGAAGAATTTACCCCCTTCCTGACCAGAGCACTTTTTGTGATACGGCACTGCGTCGCTTTAACTGACAATTGCGCGGTCGTGCGACGTTGCACACAAATAAAATTGACGTTCTTTTTTCCCCACAAATAGAGCTTTCTTTTGGTGGTATTTGATCACGTCTGCGGTTTTTATTTTTAGCGCTATAAACAATTTTGAAAAAAAAAAGCAATATTTTTTACTTTTTGCTATAATAAATATCCCCCAAAAATATATAAAAAACACATTTCTTTCTCAGTTTAGGCCGATGTTTATTCTTCTACATATTTTTGGTAAAAATAAAAATAAAAAAAATCGCAATAAGCGTATATTGATTGGTTTGCGCAAAAGTTATAGTGTCTACAAAATAGGGGATAGATTTATGGCATTTTTATTATTATTATTTTTTTTTTATTAGTAATGTCGGCAATCTGCGATTTTTATCGTGACTGCGACATTATGGCGGACACTTTTGACACTATTTTGGGACCATTGTCATTTATACAGCGATCAGTGCTATAAAAATACACTGATTACTGTATAAATGATGCTGGCAGGGAAGGGGTTAAACACTAGGGGGCGATCAAGGGGTTAAGTGTGTCCTAGGGAGTGACTAACTGTGAGGGAGGGATGGGCTACCACTGACATGACAGCAATCACTTCCCCCGACGACAGGGAGCAATGATCCCTGTCATGTCACAAGGCAGAACGGGGAAATGCCTTGTTTACATAGACATCTCCCCGTTCTGCCGCTCCGTGACACGATTGCAGGACACCGGCGGATATTGACTCCGCGGTCACGGAGTACACAGTGGACGCGGGCGCCCACAATGCCGCGTCTTAAAGGGGACATACAGGTTCGCCCATTCGCGCAGCTGTGCCATTGTGCCGACGTATATCGTTGTGCATTGGTCGGCAAGCGTTTAATCTTTTTTTCAATAAGTCTTTTCTTACTGTGTCTTTCTGCCTCCTTGTAGCATTATCTGTGAGCTCCTGAAGCTCTCCTTTTCCTCCTCACTTTCATTGGTTTGGAACGAGCAATGCACTTTAGTTGTAGCCATGTGCACTGCTCTATGCACACTACACATCCCATAGTCCATCTCGGAAGTGATAGAGTGGCTACGCTCTTACATACAGTGGGACTATGGAGAACGAACGTAGCCACCCTCTAACATAAAGTCCGATCACAGCAGCAAAAACAAGGAATTTGGATTTGAAGGAGGCTGAGGACAATAGAAGGGACTTTCTTGAGTAAAGAATACAGGCTTTGAATAGAATATATATATTTTAAACCGAGTTTAGTGTCACTTTAAAAAGTTTATGTAAATCCCAGCAACTAACTTCTTATTTCCTCTGCTGATTTTAGCATTAAAAGTTGTTGTTTATACAGTATATGTTTTATATGTGCAAAAATCCTTGTTAATCTTGCCAGATATTTTGTAAGTTTACAACTCTTTTGGGCCCCTGCCTATGCATAAGGAGAGGATATGGAGATAGGGAGAGGTCCGTATTCTTTGTGGTTCTTCAAAAATATCGTAGGCAGGGCTGACACCACTTGCTTAGGAATTCATAGCCAAAAATACAGCTTTGCCATGTTAAAGTGGAAGGTAGGAGCATGCTATATTTCTGGCAAATCAACCGTTATTTTTGGGTATTCACAGCACGTTTAAAAGTGATAAAACATGGGTAGACGTGTACATATTGCAGAGGTGTACTAAATAAGTTTATGTTTTTTGGTTTTGTTTTTTTGTTTTTTTTATACCCTACTTTACTTTTATTTTGCCTTGACAAACATACTTTAAGATCAGGCTTTATCTGGCACTTTTTGTTTACATGTTTAACCGCTTCAATACCCGGCCATAGTCAAATGACGTCCACAGATGGGATCTCCCATCCTGGGTGGGCGTCATATGACGGCCTCGGCTTTCCGCCGCTACTGCGGGCCCCTGGGGGCCCGCAGAGCGGCGATCGGGGTACCGTTGTGTCCCTCAGGACACAGCCGTTCCCCGATGGGGGTATTGAAGCGGCGGCGGCGGCGGGCGGCGGGCGGCGGAGCGTCGGTAACGGCGGATGCAGAGCGGCATTGGGAAGCGTGTATGAGGCGGGTTCCGGCGGAAGAGGAGTGATCAGAGCGGTGATCGGGGCTGAGGCTTTTCCCCTGGATACAGCTCAGCCCCGATCACTGTAGCCAATGACATGGCTCTGCATCACATGACCGGCTGTGTCCAATCACAGCCGGTCACTAATGTAAACAAACACACAGTCACACAGTAACTGCTGTTGCTGGGCTCTTCTCCTCACACACCGATCCAGTGTGAGGAGAAGAGATCAGCTAACAGTGAGTTACTAATTACATGTACTACTGTGCCCAGATCGCCCCTCCTAAATAAAGAGTACCTGTCACCTCAGTACCTGTCACCTCAGTACCTGTCACCTCAGTACCTGTCACCTCAGAGTACCTGTCACCTCAAAGTACCTGTCATCTCAGAGTACCTGTCCATCACCTGCCACCAGAGTACCCGCCACCTCATCACCTGCCACCAGAGTACCCGCCACCTCATCACCTGCCACCAGAGTACCCGCCACCTCATCACCTGCCACCAGAGTACTTGCCACCTCATCACCTGCCACCAGAGTACTTGCCACCAGAGTACCCGCCACCTCACCACCAGAGTACCTGCCACCAGAGTACCCGCCACCTCATCACCTGCCACCAGAGTACCTGCCACCTCATCACCTGCCACCAGAGTACCTGCCACCTCATCACCTGCCACCTCATCACCTGCCACCAGAGTACCTGCCACCTCATCACCTGCCACCAGAGTACCCGCCACCTCATCACCTGCCACCAGAGTACCTGCCACCTCATCACCTGCCACCAGAGTACCCGCCACCTCATCACCTGCCACCAGAGTACCCGCCACCTCATCACCTGCCACCAGAGTACCCGCCACCTCATCATCTGCCACCAGAGTACCCGCCACCTCATCACTTGCCACCAGAGTACATACAGCCAGTCAGCCACTATGTCCAGAAAGATGTACACCCCAGAAGAGGCATACCAGATCCTGAGTCTGACCGATGAGAGCAACGGGGAGCTCTCACCGCTCAGTTCAGATTCTGGTTCTGATTCGGAATATGAGCCCCCCGAAGGCAGCACATCTGGATCAGATTTAGAGGAGGAAGTAGTCCGTCCAAAAAGACGACGATCTGAAAACCAGGCAGCTACCAGCAGTGCCAGCGGCGGTAGACCCCAGGAGGAAAGACCCAGCACAAGTGGACGCCAAAGAAGTAGGGCCCAAACCCATCTTCCAGATTCCTTGGCAAACCCATTGTGGCTGCCTTCTACCACAGGGTCAGCCACGATCCCCCCTTTTACAGCACAGTCGGGTGTGCAGGTCAACACTGCAGGATTTACACAAATGGATTTTTTTAATTTATTTTTCCCAAACGATTGGATTCAAGGCATCGTGGACCAAACTAATCTGTTTGCCCAACAATTTATTGCAGCCAACCCCAGCTCCAGCTATGCCCGCCCTTTTGAGTGGAGACCGCTAACAGTAGTGGAGCTAAAATTGTTTTTAGGCCTAACCCTGAACATGGGGCTTACAAAAAAAAATGAAATTCATAAGTATTGGTCGACCAGACCCATCCACCATATGCCAATTTTTTCAGCAGCCATGTCCAGGTCCCGATACGAAATCATAATGCGCTTCTTGCATTTCAATGACAACTCACAGTGCCCCCCCCGAAATCACCCAAACTTTGACAAATTATATAAAGTTCGCCCCCTAATTAATTTTTTTTCCCAGAAGTTTGCCGAAGTTTATGTCCCTGAAAAAAATATATCTGTGGACGAATCCCTGGTGCATTTCACAGGCCGGCTGGGAATCAAACAATATATACCCAGTAAGAGGGCGAGGTATGGCTTGAAGCTTAACAAGCTTTGTGAAAGTGCCACCGGTTATGTGTACGCATTCCGCGTGTACGAAGGGAAAGATTCCCAGCTCCAGCCCCCTGAGTGTCCCTCGTATATGGGAATAAGTGGGAAAATTGTTTGGGAGTTGGCATTCCCACTCCTCCAAAAGGGGTACCATATTTATATGGATAATTATTATACGAGTTTGCCCCTTCTCCGCCACCTACATCTCAAACAAACTTTGGCCTGTGGTACAACTAGAAAAAACCGAAAGGGCTTCCCACAGTGTCTTGTCACCACAAACATTCCAAGGGGGGAATCGAGAAGCTTGAGGAACGAAGAAGTGTTGGCTGTGAAGTGGAGGGATAGAAAAGACGTGTACATCATGTCCACCATCCACGATGACACCTCGGTGGAACTTCACAGAAGACGCGGTACCGTTCGCAAGCCTACCTGTATCACTGAGTACAATAAATACATGGGGGGGGTGGATTTAAACGATCAGTTGTTGCAGCCCTATCTTTCAACAAGAAAATCATTATTCTGGTACAAAAAAGTCGCAATTTACTTTTTTCATTTGGCCCTTTTAAATTCTTTCATAATATACCAAAAATCCACAGAAACACCCACCACCTTAATAAAGTTTATTGAAGACATTGTCACTGCCCTGATTTATCAGCAAGTATCCCCCCCAGAAAGCATTCGCTCCGATTCTGTCAGCAGACTACATGAGCGCCATTTCCCAGACCATATTCCACCAACAGGATCCGGAAGACGACGCCAAAAAAAATGTCGGGTGTGCACCAAAAGAGGAATTAGGAAAGATACGAGCTTCCATTGTACTGACTGTCCCTCCCAACCTGGCCTTTGCATCGGAGAATGCTTCAGGCGATATCACACTCTGGAAAATTATTAGTCCATATTTCTAATACTGCCATTTCCCCGTTTTTAATTTCTGTCCTGAATATTTACCTTCCTCAACCAACCATATTATTGCCTTCCATGTGAACCGACCCTGGCCTGTTTCTCGACTATGCCTCTGCCTACCGTCTGCATTGTTTTTCCGCCATGTTTTTGCCTTTCACGTGAACTGACCCTGGACTGTATCGACTATGCCTCTGTCTACCGTCTATTTCTGCCTTTTACCTGCACTGACCTCGGCCTGTTGACCATGTTTTTGCCTGCCCCTTGGATTGATCTTTCACCCTCCTACACAGGGGTCTCACATATGTGAGGGGCTCCAGAATAGTGTTCGGAGTTCAGAAAACCAGTTTTTGGTTTTCTGTGTTCCCATAACAGGGTCTGGTTGCCCGGAGGCTTCAAAGCGATTTGGGTGGGAGAAGCCTCTACCCCTGTCCCCATTCTTTCCTGACCAATGCCCTAAGCTTGATGGTACTGCCTGCTCCCTGGACAAATACTCTGGCTGTGCTGACCATACCTCTGCCTGCTGCATGTACTAACTATGGACAGTATTCCTGCCTGCTGCATGGATGATCCTTTGATCCTTTTGCTGCTGCTGACCACATCCCTGCCTGCTATCTGGACTAATGCTTTGGCTGTGCTGACATCTCTACCTGTACTGACTATTCTTGCCTGCTGCCTGTTTTGCTGTCGCTGTCCACGTTCCTGCCTGCTGCCTGGACCGATGCTCTTCTCTGTGGACCACTGCACTACTAAAACTGCAGGTAATCTTTTCTTTACCCTTTACTCAACAGAATGTATTTTGGTTTGTAATTGGCTTCTACAGTACATGCTATGTGTTAGAAATATGAAGGGCCTTCAACAATGTGATAGGTTGGCAGGAATTTATGTGTAATGTATGCTCCTAGAACAACTGACAGTGCTACTTGGATGTTGGGCCTCTGTATGTGGCCAGACTATGTAAAAGTCTCACACATTTGGTATCGCCACACTCAGGAGGAGTAGCAGAATGTATTTTGGGGTGTCATTTTTGCTATGTACATGCTATGTGTTGGAAATATCTTATGAATGGACAACTTTGTGTAAAAAAAATGCGTTTTCATTTTTTTTCCACAGTTTCCAAAAACTTCAGGAAAAAAATGAACCATTCAAAAGACTAATTATGCCTCATAGATTATACGTTGGGGTGTTAGCTTTCCAAAATGGGGTCATTTTGTGGGCGTTTCCGTTGTCCTGGTGCTCTAGGGCCTTCAAACATGTAATAGGTGGTTGAGAAATGAGATGTGTAATTTATGCTCCTAGAATGCCTGGAGCTGCTACTTCAATGTTGGGCCTCTGTATGTGGCCAGGCTGTGTAAAAGTCTCACACATTTGGTATCGCTACACTCAGGAGGAGTAGCAGAATGTATTTTGGGGTGTCATTTTTGCTATGTACATGCTATGTGTTGTAAATATCTTATGAATGGACAACTTTGTGTAAAAAAAAATGCGTTTTCATTTTTTTCCCACAGTTTCCAAAAACTTCGGGAAAAATATGAACCATTCAAAAGACTAATTATGCCTCATAGATTATACGTTGGGGTGTTAGCTTTCCAAAATGGGGTCATTTTGTGGGTGTTTCCATTGTCCCGGTGCTCCAGGGCCTTCAAAATTGTAATAGGTGATTGAGAAATGAGATGTGTAATTTATGCTCCTAGAATGCCTGGAGCTGCTACTTCAATGTTGGGCCTCTGTATGTGACCAGGCTGTGTAAAAGTCTCACACATTTGGTATCGCCACACTCAGGAGGAGTAGCAGAATGTATTTTGGGGTGTCATTTTTGCTATGTACATGCTATGTATTGGAAATATCTTATGAATGGACAACTTTGTGTAAAAAAAATGCGTTTTAATTTTTTTTCCACAGTTTCCAAAAACTTCAGGAAAAAAATGAACCATTCAAAAGACTAATTATGCCTCATAGATTATACGTTGGGGTGTTAGCTTTCCAAAATGGGGTCATTTTGTGGGCGTTTCCGTTGTCCTGGTGCTCTAGGGCCTTCAAACATGTAATAGGTGGTTGAGAAATGAGATGTGTAATTTATGCTCCTAGAATGCCTGGAGCTGCTACTTCAATGTTGGGCCTCTGTATGTGGCCAGGCTGTGTAAAAGTCTCACACATTTGGTATCGCTACACTCAGGAGGAGTAGCAGAATGTATTTTGGGGTGTCATTTTTGCTATGTACATGCTATGTGTTGGAAATATCTTATGAATGGACAACTTTGTGTAAAAAAAAATGCGTTTTCATTTTTTTCCCACAGTTTCCAAAAACTTCGGGAAAAATATGAACCATTCAAAAGACTAATTATGCCTCATAGATTATACGTTGGGGTGTTAGCTTTCCAAAATGGGGTCATTTTGTGGGTGTTTCCATTGTCCTGGTGCTCCAGGGCCTTCAAAATTGTAATAGGTGGTTGAGAAATGAGATGTGTAATTTATGCTCCTAGAATGCCTGAAGCTGCTACTTCAATGTTGGGCCTCTGTATGTGGCCAGGCTGTGTAAAAGTCTCACACATTTGGTATCGCCATACTCAGGAGGAGTAGCAGAATGTATTTTGGGGTGTCATTTTTGCTATGTACATGCTATGTGTTGTAAATATCTTATGAATGGACAACTTTGTGTAAAAAAAATGCGTTTTCATTTTTTTTTCCACAGTTTCCAAAAACTTCGGGAAAAAAATGAACCATTCAAAAGACTAATTATGCCTCATAGATTATACGTTGGGGTGTTAGCTTTCCAAAATGGGGTCATTTTGTGGGCGTTTCCGTTGTCCTGGTGCTCCAGGGCCTTCAAAAGTGTGATAGGTTGTCATCATATGAGATGTGCAATTTATGCTCGTAAAATGCCTGACGGTGCTAGTTGGATTTTAGACCTCTGTATGTGGCCAGGCTGTGTAAAAGTCTCACACATGTGGTATCACTATACTCAGGAGGAGTAGCAGAATGTATTTTGGGGTGTCATTGCAAGTATGCATGTGCTGTGTGAGAGAAATAACTTGTTATTATGACAATTTTGTGCAAAAAAAAAAAAAAAAAAAAAAAAAAAAAAAATTTCCAAGAATTGTGGGAAAAAATTACAACTTCAAAAAGCTCACCATGCCTCTTGCTAAATACCTTGGAATGTCTGCTTTCCAAAAAGGGGTAATTTGGGGGGTATTTGTACTTTCCTGGCTTGTTAGGGCCTCAAGAAATGAGATAGGCCTTCAGTACATCAGGTGTGATCAGATGTGATCATTTTTCAATGATTTGCACCATAGCTTGTAGACTCTATAACTTTCACAGAGACCAAATAATATACACTAATTTGGGTTATTTTTACTAAAGATATGTAGCAGTATACATTTTGGCCCAAATTTATGAAGAAAAATTACTTATTTGCAAAATTTTACAATAAAAACTAAAAAAAAGTGTTTTTTTTTCAAAAATTTCTCTCTTTTTTCGCTTATATTGCAAAAAATAAAAAAAACAGCAGTGATTAAATACCACTAAAAGAAAGCTATGTTTGTGAGAAAAAAATGATAAAAATTTGGTTTGGGTACAGTGTAGCATGACTGAGTAATTGTCATTCAAAGTGTGAGAGCGCTGAAAGCTAAAATTTGGTCTGGGAAGGAAGGGTGTATAAAAGCCCTGTATTGAAGTGGTTAAAGCTGAGTACCACCACTCATAAATGGAAGCTCCGCTTATCTAAACCCCCCCCCCCCCCCCATCCGGTGCCACATTTGCCAATTTTCGGTCGGTACCGGGTACCTGTTTTTGACAGGTACCTGTCATCACTTCCGGGAGATAGCGCCGCGGCGCACTCACCCGCAGATTTGGCCCCCTCCTCCTTCCCCCGCTATTGAGCCAATTAGAAAGCGCAGTACAGAACCAGCTGTGAAACCGCAAGGCTTCACTGCCAGGTTCCCTTTACTACGAATGACAGCGGCAGCACCCAAGAGCCAATGGAAACATCGGCTGGGGTGCCGACTTTGCTGGATTCCAGGACAGGTACGTGTCCTAATATTAAAAGTCAGCAGCTACAGTATGTGTAGCTGCTGACTTATTTTTTTGCAGGTTGGGCAGAACTCCTCTTTAAGTCATTATTTTTTGCTAGAAAATTACTTAGAACCCCCAAACATTTTTTTTTTCTTAGCAGAGACCCTAAAGAATAAAATGGTGAATTTTTTTTTGTGTCGCACGATATTTGCACAGCGGTTTTGCAAACTCAATTTTTCTGGGAAAGAATACACTTTATTGTATTAAAAAAAAAAAAAAAAAACACAATATATAACCCAATGTGTTTGCAAAATGTGAAACATGATGTAACGCAGAGTAAATAGATAACTAACATGTCACGCTTTAAAACTGGAACCGCTCATGGAATGGCGACAAACTATGGTACTTAAAAATCTCCACAGGCGACGCTTTAAACGCCTTTACAGGTTACCTGTTTATAGTTACAAAGGAAATCTGCACTAGAATTATTGCTCTCGCTCTAACGATTGTGACGATACCTCATGTGTGCTACGAATGCCGTTTACATATGCGTGCTGATTTATGTATGCGTTTGCTTCTGCGTGCGGAGGGATAGGGGTGCTTTAAAAAAAAAAAAAAAAAAAAAATCTTATTTATTTTACTTTTTATTGTTTAAGGATGACAGGTCCTCTTTATGGAGAAATCTGGGGTCATAAGTACCCCAAATCTCTTCTTTACTCTTAAAAGCAAAAGATCAACAAAATTTTTTTTTTTTTTTTGATCGTTTGCTTTTAAAAAGAAAATAAATTTTACTTTCAGCCTGGACCAGAAGTGACGTCATGACGTCGCACTGGTCATCCAAGGTCATAGAGGCGATCAAAGAGAATCTACTGTTTGATCTCCTATGGGAGCAGCCGGCCGCACTTTCTGATTGTTTCTCGGGTGAACCAGCAGAGACCCCCCTCTCTCGCCGCTTTGAAAAGCGTTCCAGCAGCTCATGAGCCGTTTGGATTGCTTTCATGAGAAAGCCCAGCCGTGGGCTGTAAAAAAAATGATACTGGGGGTTATGGCTGATATCTTCAGCCATAATCCCGGTAAACCACTTCAAAGCCGCAACATATACCTATTGCGGTCTTGACGTGGTTAATGCAAGATTGTAAGCTAGATTGTAAGCTCTAACGAGCAGGGCCCTCCGATTCCTCCTGTATTGATTTGTATTGTAATTGTACTATCTGCCCTAATGTTGTAAAGCGCTGCGCCAACTGTTGGCGCTATATAAATCCTGTTTAATAATAATAATAATTGTGGTGTAAATAAGTCCGTAGACCTGTTAGCAGTAGCTTATAGTTCCTATGTAAATCTCACAAAGGGGAATGCTGTATGTTTTAGGAAAAACTCTAGTTATACCCTAAATGCTGTATCCTTTGTTTTTGTTTTAAATAGATAACTATAAATCATATGAAGAAGAAACTTACACCAAAACCTACCAGTACCCACAAACTCACCAGAGGGTGGTAAGTGTCTGCTTTACTTTTACAAACAGAATATTAAAACTTAAAAAATCCTTCCAAATACAGTAGCTGTCTTTTACATCTGTCCCAGAAGAGGAACTGTTGTCATTTCTTTTGCCTTAAAAGAAAAGTGGGGATAAGATAAAATGAATGTACATACTCACCTGTGTGGAGGCAGCATTGACCTGATGCTACAGCTGTCCCCCGCCTCCTCTGCACCAAGAACTGAGCAATCAAAGACCTATTGATCGCTCAGTTCTCAGCTCCACTGTGAACACAGAGCCTGTCACAGTCACTGTCAGTCATCAGCTCTGTGCTCTGCCCCTCCAACGCTCTCTGGAGCGCTGCACTGTGGAAGGTGCGAGAGCGGCTTGGTCAGGCCTTCAGCGGTGCGCCGAGAGACTGAGCCAGCTGTCAGGCATTCTGGCATATCCGAACATTATTGTTGTGATCCCTGTAGTGCCTGGACTGGCTCTGTGACGTCACATGACAACGGGCTTGAGCCTACTGTCGGCTGAATCTGGTTCACGGCAGTGCAGAGCTAAGCGCACTCCTGTGACCCAAAGGAGAAATATGGCTAAAGCTCTGTTTAGAAGATATTCACTGTATCTGCATGTGCTGATGTTTCTTCAGCAGCCGTGCTGTGACGTCATAGCGGCTCTGGCCAGTCGCAGCACTGGAGCTCGCGAACCCGGAAATAACTCTGGGAGACATGTTGCCGGTCACAGGTGTGCTTGGGACCGCTGCAATAGCTTCGTTATAAGGCAAGTATTTCATAATGAGCTGGTGTGCGATGCATACCAGGTCATTATGCCTTTTTCTTGCAGGTTTTTGGGGATTTTTTTTTTTTTTTTTGAGTTTACAACCACTTTCTAGTTTTTTTACTTAAAGCGGAGTTCCACCCAAAAATGGAACTTCCGCTTTAAGGGAAGGGGACTCCCTGGCATGCCACATTTGGCATGTGATTTTTTTTGGGGGGGGGGGCGTGGGGGGAGTGGAAACCCTCTTTTTAAAGAGTTCCAGCTCCAAGTTCCTCCAGGGGCACCGGGAGGAAGTTCACCTCTCCCCCCTCCCTCTCGGCAATCATCTGGGACACGTCACAGGTCCCAGATGATTGCCCGGCCAGTCACAGCATGCAGCGCGACTCGCGCAGTGCGTACCCAGCTGTGAAGCCACAGCCGGGCGCCCACAGTGACAAAATGCCGGCGCCGCACCGCTGGACCCTGGATAGGTAAGTGTCCGATTATTAAAAGTCCGCAGCTGCAGTATTTGTAGCTGCTGACTTTCAATATTTTTTTTTTAATTGGTACTCCGCTTTAAATATTAAACTTGTTATACTTACCTGCTCTGTGCAATTGTTTTTTTCACAGAGCAACCCCGATCCTCTTCTTCTGGAGCCCCCTGCTGGTGCTCCTGGCTCCTCCTCTTCGGCGAATGTCCCCATAGAAAGCTGCTTTTCTCTTAGGGCACTCATGCAAACTCACTCCCCAGCCACCTTGTCTGCGTCTATAGACACAGACAGCGTGGCTTGGCCCTACCCCCTACTCCCTCGTCACTGGATTTGATTGACAGCAACGGGAGCCAATAGCTCCCGCTGCTATAAATCCTCCCAGTGAGGAGGGAGAGAGCCACTGCTGTCTTGCACAGTGCTGGATTGAAATCAGGCTCAGGTAAGTAAAAGGCCGCTTTCACAAGGCCAGTTTGTCGTGCCTTCTGGATTCCTGGAATCTGTGGATCCTTGCTGCAGGAATGACCAGGTTATGCGATCAGCATCTGCCACTTAGCCCATTTAAACTAAAGGCAGGCTGACAGCATCTGCTGCATACAAAGCGATTAGCTGCCATTCCAGGAGAGATGTCAAAGTCTGTATGCAGTCAGTTGCGTCCAGGCTCTGACATCTGTCCCAGAGGGTGCATGCGATGTCAGCCTGCAATTAGTTTAAATGGGCTGACTGGGCAATGCTGATCACATAATCCAGTCATACCTGCAGAAAGATTCTTGCCACGGGAATCTGTAGGCCACAACAACCCAGCCAAAAGGAGCCTTAGAGGGGGCTAGGGGGAATTTCGCAGCACAGAAAGAGTTTTACCTTAATGCATGGAATGCATTAAGGTAAAAAAAAAAAACCTTAAGGTTTTAGAACCACTTTAAACAAAAAAAAAACAAAAAAAAAGACAGAATTGAGTTTTTAAGACTGCCTTGTAGATGGCAATGTTCCTCTGTTTAATACTCTAAATGTCTGACACAATTACGGTATACACCTAGATAAACGTATAATATACAGTATATTACTTTTAAAGTGAATCCTTATGTGTAGGTTTCAAATGTAAATATTATTTAGGAAGGAGAATCCGTCATGGGAGTTAACGTCAAGTTAATGGACATATTCTTAGGTTGGTAAATTTGTCATGAGCATCAGTGATTTCTGATGAGCAGAGAAGAGTTATACTAAGGTCAAAATACATCAACAACAACAAAAAAAAATATCTTGCTTGTTGGTAAATTGAGCTCAAGTGTGCTGTAATGCCTTTAGTAAATTAAACAAAAGAAATGTGGGCGTTAAAAAAAGGACACAAAGCAAAGAGAATAAAAATACTTCATGCGTTATGCTATTGTTAATTGGGACAGCACAGACAGTTCTTGTTCCAGATACTTTGATGCAGGATGCTTTTTTTAATTAATGGTATTAATAGCTCTGTCAGTTACCTTGGCGTCTATCTTTTTCATATGATAAAAAAAAAATCTTTATTTTTCAGATAAGAGAAGATCTGCGAAACAAGTAAGTGATTTGAACAGATTCTTCTGATTTGCTTGGTACAGCCGGATCCCATATTTATTTTATATATATATTATATACATATACATACACATATACACAAACACACACGCATTTTTTATTTTTTTTTCCTAAATGCAGGTGATCCAGTAAACCCATAAATTCAGCTGAGCACAGGATAAAAACGTGTATGAACAGTAAAATGAAGAGTATAAGCATTTAAAGTTTAAGTGGAATCCCAGGCCAAGTCTAACTAATCTTAAAATGCTTCCCCTTCCTAACATCTGACTAAACTGTGTAGAAAAGATGTGTATACTTGCCTATTTTCAGGCCGCTCTGGTCTGGCCACACAATCTACTCTCGTCCCTTAACCTTTTTCAATATTGCGCCACACCGAACTGGTGCTGGGGAACCATACGTTTTAGCACGCACGCTATAAGATGCGTGGGGGCACCATTAGCAGTTAACGACAACCCCACACATTTGCTGAAGGACAACACATTTCTGTACATGTCAAGAAAAAGTGCTTGATTTTGGGTGTGTTCCCAACATGCACAAATAGGAACACACGCTAAAGAGTGAGTTAGTGACAGCAGACATGGAAAATGCACGTCAGTGTGACACAGCATACCGAGGGATGTTTTTTTTGGAGACAATGCTCATTTTTGGAGCTCCTTTTAACACTCCTAAAGTGTGGATGAAGAACCTCTTTAACCACTTGCCTACAGGGTACTTTTACCCCCTTCCTGCCCAGACCGATTTTCAGCTTTTAGTGCTGTCACACTTTGAATGACAATTGAGCGGTCATGCAAACAAAATTTTCATCTTTTGTTTTGAGATAGATAGAGCTTCTTAAGTTGCTGCAGTAATGGGCACTGATGATCAGTGCCCTGATTATTACTGTAGAGGTCAACTGTGTGGATTGCCGCTTACCAGCTCTCCTCCCTCCTGCTGATAACTGGGAAATCTTGTTTACACTGTGATTGGACACAGCTGATCACATGGTAAAGGGCTGCAGTGATTGGCCCTTTACCCCGATCTGTGATCAGCTGTGTCTGATCAGTTGTTATTGCTGTCTGTACCCCCAGTTAGGGAGATTCAGCCTCTCTATTTGTCCTGTTTACCATTATCATTGACAGTGAAAGTAAAAGAAAATCCCAAATTTCTGGGCTGTCCTCAGAAAAGTAATAAGAGGGGAAATCTTCTAACTAGGATACTAGTTCTGATGGCCTGGGGTCCCCAAGGCATTCCCTTAACTTACAGGGATTTACCCTCACTTCCTGTTTTGGCTATGGGACAGGAAGTGAAGGGAAATCTTCCTAATGGGACAAAGAGGACAAAAAATAAACCAACGGGGGCTATAACCCAAACTTACTCTATCCAAAAAAAAAAAAAAAAAAGGATTTGCCTACTTTAAAGCGGAGAAAAAAAAATACAAATACTGTAGCTGATGACTTTTAATATATCGACACTTACCTGTCCAAGGAGCCCGCAGTGTCAGCATCCGAAGTCGATCTTCGAATCGACTCACAGGAGCTCACGCCGCCATTCCTGGTAAGGGAACTAGGCAGCAAAGACTTTTGGCTTCACTCCTGGTTCCCTACTGCACATGCGCGAGTCACTCTTTCTCCGGAAGTGGGAGCAAATACCTGGACTTGACAGGTATCTGCTCCCCCCTTCCCCCCCTGAAAGGTGCCAAATGTGAGGGGGAGGAATCCGATCAGCGAAAGTTCCATTTCTGGGTGGAACTCTGCTTTAAAGGGTTTGTTAACCCAGCCTCTAATAGAGGGGCTGGCATAGCACAGTATGTAAGTAGTTTTCAAAAACAAGCGTTATAAATACCAAATTTCAGCTGTCTTCAGGCCGGTCACATAACTCAATGCCGCTTTACAGCTCCGATGGATGTCTTCTGCGGGAGGGGACATGATCTCCCTCTGACATCAGCCGGTGGAAGATCACATGGCTGCTCGTCTCCTCCGCTAAAGCTCTGTATCATAGCTGTAAAGCAGCCGCTAGTTACGTGACCGGCCTGAAGACAGCTCAGATTCGGTATTTAGAACACTAGTTTTTTAAAACTACTTACATAGTGTGCAATGCCAGCCTCTAATAGAGGGGCTGGCGGTGACAACTTTAGGTTTTTATTTTACGGTAATAGCGGCAGGGGGCGGGGCCAGGCCGGAGACAGACACAGAGAGGAAGATGACAGGCAGGAAGGAGGGGGGTTAGGGGGAATAGAGGAGAGCAGAAGGGACAGCAGCGGATGATGCAGGGACATACTCTGACCACGGTGATCAGGGCTAGGTAGCCATGGTTATCGTGGTCAGTAAAGAGAGGGGATACAGGAAGTGGCAGGTGGGCAGATTACACAGCACAAGCACTGTGCTGTGTAATCTGCTTTAACCACTTGAGCCCCGGACCATTATGCTGCCAAAGGACCAGAGGTCTTTTTCCAATTTGGCACTGCGTCGCTTTAACTGCTAATTGCGCGGTCATGCAATGCTGTACTCAAACGAAATTTGCGTCCTTTTCTTCCCACAAATAGAGCTTTCTTTTGATGGTATTTGATCACCTCTGCGGTTTTTATTTTTTGCGCTATAAACGGAAAAAGACCGAAAATTTTGAAAAAAAATTATATTTTCTACTTTTTGTTATAAAAAAAATCCAATAAACTCAATTTTAGTCATACATTTAGGCCAAAATGTATTTGGCCACATGTCTTTGGTAAAAAAAATGTCAATAAGCGTATATTTATTGGTTTGCGCAAAAGTTATAGCGTCTACAAACTAGGGTACATTTTCTGTAATTTACACAGCTTTTAGTTTATGACTGCCTATGTCATTTCTTGAGGTGCTAAAATGGCAGGGCAGTACAAAACCCCCACAAATGACCCCATTTTGGAAAGTAGACACCCCAAGGAAATTGCTGAGAGGCATGTTGAACCCATTGAATATTTATTTTTTTTGTACCAAGTGATTGAATAATGACAAAAAAAAAAAATATATTTACAAAAATTTGTCACTAAATGATATATTGCTCACACAGGCCATGGGCATATGTGGAATTGCACCCCAAAATACATTCAGCTGCTTCTCCTGAGTACGGGGATACCACATGTGTGGGACTTTTTGGGAGCCTAGCCGCGTACGGGGCCCCGAAAACCAATCACCCCCTTCAGGATTTCTAAGGGTGTAAATTTTTGATTTCACTCTTCACTGCCTATCACAGTTTCGGAGGCCATGGAATGCCCAGGTGGCACAAAACACCCCCAAATGACCCCATTTTGGAAAGTAGACACCCCAAGCTATTTGCTGAGAGGCATGGTGAGTATTTTGCAGCTCTCATTTGTTTTTGAAAATGAAGAAAGACAAGAAAAAACATTTTTTTTTTTCTTTTTTCAATTTTCAAAACTTTGTGACAAAAAGTGAGGTCTGCAAAATACTCACTATACCTCTCAGCAAATAGCTTTGGGTGTCTACTTTCCAAAATGGGGTCATTTGGGGGGGTTTCGTGCCACCTGGGCATTCCATGGCCTCCGAAACTGTGATAGGCAGTGAAGAGTGAAATCAAAAATTCACGCCCTTAGAAAGCCTGAAGGCGGTGCTTGGTTTTCGGGGTCCCATACGCGGCTAGGCTCCCAAAAAGTCTCACACATGTGGTATCCCCATACTCAGGAGAAGCAGCAGAATGTATTTTGGGGTGTAATTTCACATATTCCCATGGCATGTTTGAGCAATTATCATTTAGTGACAACTTTGTGCAAAAAAAAAATAAAAAATTTGTCTCTTTCCCGCAACTTGTGTCGCAATATAAAATATTCTATGGACTCAACATGCCTCTCAGCAAATAGCTTGGGGTGTCTACTTTTCAAAATGGGGTCATTTGGGGGGGTTTTGAACTGTCCTGGCATTTTATGCACAACATTTAGAAGCTTATGTCACACATCACCCACTCTTCTAACCACTTGAAGACCAAGCCCTTTCTGACACTTATTGTTTACATGAAAAAGTTATTTTTTTTTGCAAAAAAATTACTTTGAACCCCCAAACATTATATATTTTTTTAAAGCAAATGCCCTACAGAATAAAATGGTGGGTGACCAGATTTGATTTTTCAAACGCATTTTTTGGGGAAAAAACACACTTTTTTAAATTTTAATGCACTAAAACACACTATATTGCCCAAAGGTTTGATGAAATAAAAAAGATGATCTTAGGCCGAGTACATGGATACCAAACATGACATGCTTTAAAATTGCGCACAAACGTGCAGTGGCAACAAAATAAATACATTTTTAAAAGCCTTTACAGGTTACCACTTTAGATTTACAGAGGAGGTCTACTGCAAAAATTACTGCCCTCGATCTGACCTTTGCGGTGATACCTCACATGCATGGTGCAATTGCTGTTTACGTTTGACGACAGACCGCCGCTTGCGTTCGCCTTAGCGCGAGAGCAGGGGGCGACAGGGGTGCTTTTTTTTTTTTTCTTTATTATTTTTTTGCTTTTTTATCTTATTTTTAAACTGTTCCTTTCATTTTTTTTTTTTTAATCATTTTTATTGTTATCTCGGGGAATGTAAATATCCCCTATGATAGCAATAGGTAGTGACAGGTACTCTTTTTTGAAAAAATTGGGGTCTATTAGACCCTAGATCTCTCCTCTGCCCTCAAAGCATCTGACCACACCAAGATCGGTGTGATAAAATGCTTCCCCAATTTCCCAATGGCGCTATTTACATCCGGCGAAATCTAAGTCATAAAATGCTCGTAGCTTCCGGTTTCTTAGGCCATAGAGATGTTTGGAGCCACTCTGGTCTCTGATCAGCTCTATGGTCAGCTGGCTGAATCACCGGCTGCTTTCTCAGGTTCCCTGTTGAGACAGGAGAGCCAGAGAAAAACACGGAAGACGGTGGGGGGGGGGGGGGGGCATTCCCTCCCACGGCTTGTAAAAGCAGTCTAGAGGCTAATTAGCCGCTAGGATTGCTTTTACATGAAAGCCGACCGCTGGCTGAAAAGAACGATACCAAGATGATACCTAAACCTGCAGGCATCATTCTGGCATAACCACTCAAAGTCGTGAATGGCGTACCTGAAGACAAAAAAATGGTTAACAATAAAGCACAGTAAACGGTAAAGTATAAAAAATTGCATACCTGAAAAGCAAACATGATAAAACATAATAACAATAAAACATTGCAGAATAGAATACAGTAAAAAAGAGCAGAACAATAGAGAGAATAGAGAGAGAGAGAACAATAAAACGACAACTATTTTTTTTTATTTTATATATATATATTTTTTTTTTTACACTTTTTTTGTAACTAACTTTTATAACGGTAACCGGTTCCAGGTTCGGGTCTCTCAAAATGCGATGGCATCTTGGGAGACCCTGTGAAAGTGCGCCTAGCCTGTGGAATGCTGTCCCCTACGCTAATACTCAACTAGTGTATGGTAGCGTTCAAAACATTCACCAATGCAAAGACCAGGATTGTCAGGACAGGAGGGACAATAATAGCGGGTGTCATGCCTATATCCGCACTTGCTGCAGACACAACATCTTTTTTGGGGGGGTTTGTTGGGTAGGGGTACTCAGGAGGACATAAAGAAAATGCCTCTCATGCAGCCGACTGCATTTGGTTGGGGATGTGAATGGGGGAAGTACGGGCGCTGCAGAAGTGGTGGGTTCCCAATTAGGATTGGCGAATGCAGCAGGAAGGGCACTATGGGCACGACGGGCCTGTGTTTGTCTTTTTGGTGGCAGCGGGACACTACTTGTGCTTGCCACCTCACCAGCTTGAACTGCACTTATGGGACTCGCCACGTCACCAAGTGTTACTGCAGTGCTGGTTTGACTATGACCGGGGTGTACTAGGGCGCTGGTGCTTGCCAGTTCAATAAAAAGCTACCAAAAAAACTGTTAGCGATCGCAGGGATCAGGCCTGACTCTGCGAACGCTGCAGTTATGCGTTAAGTGTTTTGTAAGTGACAGTGATCGATCGATACTGCATTTGGGTGGGCTGAGCTGGGCCGGGCGGAGGGGCAAAATGCAGGTGCCAGCAGGTATCTGGGCTGATCCCGCTAACACTGCGTTTTTGGGAACCCTAAACTGCTGGGGACGCTAGTATAGATCTGATCGGATCCGTTCAGATACTATACCACTAAGGGAGGTGTATGCTGCGTGCGTGGGTGTTAGCGGTACTGGCGCTAACCTGACGCTGCCTGGGGCTGGTGCTTGCCTGTTCACCAAAACACTACCAAAAAAACTGTTAGCGATCGCAGGGATCAGGCCTGACTCTGCAAACGCTGCAGTTATGCATTTAGTGTTTTGTAAGTGTCAGTGATCGATCGATACTGCACTTGGGTGGGCTGGGCTGGGCGGAGGGGCAAAACGCAGGTGCTAGCAGGTATCTGGGCTGATCCCGCTAACACTGCGTTTTTGAGAACCTTAAACTGCTGGGGACGCTAGTATAGATCTGATTGGATCAGATATTGATCCGATCAGATACTATACCACTAAGGGAGGTGTACGGTGTGTGCGTGGGTGTTAGCGGTACTGGCGCTAACCTGACGCTGCCTGGGGCTGGTGCTTGCCAGTTCACCAAAATGCTACCAAAAAAACTGTCAGCGATCGCAGGGATCAGGCCTGACTCTGCGAACGCTGCAGTTATGCGTTTAGTGTTTTGTAAGTGACAGTGATCGATCGATACTGCACTTGGGTGGGCTGGGCGGAGGGGCAAAACGCAGGTGCTAGCAGGTATCTGGGCTGATCCCGCTAACACTGTGTTTTTGGGAACCCTAAACTGCTGGGGACGCTAGTATAGATCTGATCGGATCAGATATTGATCCGATCAGATACTATACCACTAAGGGAGGCGTATGCTGCGTGCGTGGGTGTTAGCGGTACTGGCGCTAATCTGACGCTGCCTGGGGCGACGCATATCACCGCCGGGCGATCAGGGGGCTAAACCTTTATTCGGTAATAAACGGCGGGTGCCCTGACACTATAAAAAATAAACGAACTAACCAGCATCACCCGTAACACTTATACGGTGATCAGTGGTGAAAGGGTTAACTAGGGGGCAATCAAGGGGTTAAAACATTTATTCGGTAAAATCAGAAAAAGACTGCGCTAAAAACACATATTGAACACCGTATATGATTAGGTGAATGATAAAAGCAACATTCAATTGAATATTGAAAACCATACAGTAAAATTATTGTGTAATAAAGTGAAATAAATGACAAAAAGTGCAAAAAATGTTCAAAAAGTCCAAAGAGATGAGTCCATGGAAACAGAGCTGATAGAAGGTGATCAAACGGTTAACCAGTTAAACACTCAGCACCCAGTGAGAAATCCTCCACCACATAAGATGTACGCTTACCAGAGGTAAGCTGGATAATAGCTTATCTTTAGATATCCACACGGGGGGGCACAGCTCTATGGACCTCCTCGCAGAAAAGGGTAGGCAGGAAATCCCCTGGACCGGACCTCAAACAGCATACCAGGGGAACCCAGAAATAAAAGGAATTTCCTCCATAGTGTGAATCCGTTAGGTTATTTTATTGTAAAATAGGTAAAAGCACTTACATAAATCGTAGGTTAAAATCGCATCACAAAAAACAGCCGGCCGGCTAGCATACACCCGTTCGATAGAATGGAAACGATGACGTCAGCGCGTCGACCTTCCGACGTACGTTTCGTCCTACTGGACGTCGTCATGGGAACGAATTTATTCGGTAGTATATGGGGGTCCCTGACGCTATAAAACGCTGACGGCGAACCTAAATATTTACGTCCCTAACTAGCGTCACCAGCGACACTAATACAGCGATCAGAAAAAGGATCGCTTAGTGACACTGGTGACAGGGGGTGATCAAGGGGTTAAAACTTTATTAGGGGGGGTTAGGGGGGTACCATAGACCTAAAGGGGGCTAACAGTAACTGTCCTAACACTGTAACTGTCACAAACTGACACCAATACAGTAATCAGAAAAAAAAAAAAAAAAACTGCTTGGTGTCAGTTTGTGACAGGGGGGGGTGATTGGGGGGGGATCGGGGGGCGATCGGGGGGGGAATCGGGGTGTTTTGTGTGCCTGGCATGTTCTACTGAGTGTGTAGTGTTGGTGCACTCACATTTCAGTCTTCTCTCCTCTGCGCCGGAACAGAAAATACCGAGCCGAGGAGAGATGACATCATTTCCTTTGCTGCTGTTTAGCATACAGCAGCAAAGGAATGTTCCCATTGGCCGGCGGCGATCGCGAGGGGGGGGGCCACGAACGGATGGCCTCCCCCTCACCTCCGATCGCCAGGGAACAAAACAGGACCGCCTCGGGCACCGGGGGGGGGGGGGTCCGATCGGACCCCCCACCCGCGGAAGGCAAATCACGTACATGTACGTGATTTTGCCTGTCCGTGCCACCTTGCCGACGTACATCGGCGTGAGGCGGTCATCAAGTGGTTAAGGATCTTTTTTTTTTTTTTTTGTGTTAACAAACACTTTAAGTTGTAAAATGTGTTTCTCAAATGTAATTTGTAAATGTCCTCATTTTATTGTATCTGACTTACCCCTATATGTTAAGCTTCCTATTTAATCGTTTTCATTTATCTGTCCCAGTTCTAGAATTGGGGAAAATGCATACCAGGACATCTCCCAAGTGCGTCAGCAGTCCTCCTACTCACAGGGAGTGGAACCTCGCAGGCCCATCCGTCCAAAAGCAATGGAAGAAGAACCCAAGGAACCAACCAGACGCTTCCTTCCACTATGGCTGCAACTTCTCCTCCTGATTCTGTTGACTGGATTCCTGATGTATCTTTACTTCCAGGAGACCGATCAGAACCCTTTCCAATTCCTGGAAGGAACCATGAATCCAAGTGAGAGGGATGCCCACAGTGCAGATTGATTCACTATTGTTACATGTGAGAAGCTGTATAGTCACTATTTTGCCATTTAAATGGTTTCCCCTATTATGTAATCTATACATGCTCTAACAGAGGTCAGATTCACACCCTTGCTTTCTTGCTTGATGCATTTTCAGTTGAATGCAGTGACAGCGCACCCCATCGTCAGTGTGTCACGATGCACATCAATTAGCGTTATCAGAGCGAGAAATGTCCCCAGCACACCATGGATCTCTAGAATGGGTCCAAAGTTTTATTCAGCAATCATATCGTTACAATCACATCATGCAAAATAATAATTCAGAGCCACGCAGGACCCCTTCATCACATGCCAGATGAAGGGGTCCTGCATGGCTCTGGAACGTTGCTGTTTGCTGTAAGGATGTGATCGCTGAATAAAACTTTAGACCCATTCCGGAGATCCATGGTGTGCTGGGGACATTTCTTGCTCTGAATATTCATGGTTCCAGCCAGTGGTCACTTCAGAACCCACAGCCATTTCTACAGAAACATGTGCGTTGGGAATAGTGTGTTGGAATCAGTTAGCATTATGACACGTGTGAACAGTCAGTACTGCATGCAGTGCTCAACAATGCACTTTAACACTTGTTGTCCTGTATTTCCATTGATTTCAATTGAAAACACATACAGTAAGTGTGAATCCAGCTGATGATCCCACTGCTCTGGAGGCATGTCAGAAAGATCTGATCTTCCTGTGTTCCACCTGACAACAATGCAATATCTCCACTTTATTAAAACATATCTAACCCCAAAAATAAATGTAATATGTCACAGCTTACCAATCTTTAGATGTGTAGAAGCATGTTTTTTTAAGACATTCTTTCTTTTATTATCATCTGATGATCCTGCCTGTAACCTATTTCCTGTCCTAAGGTAACAAAGCTTACGCATTGCACTAGCTATAGAGAAGCAATGTTATCCTAGATTGCTCCAATGATTTGGTCTACAAACACCTTCTCATCTCCATTACATGGAGGGGTGGATTGTAGTTCACAGAAGGTAACTGATAATCCTGAGTAACCAGATCAGTGCAAAGAAAGTTACTAATACAGTGGATTCCTAGCAGGTTCAACAGGTCTTTTCTGTACTTGCAGTAAATGTACTTGGCCTACGTAAAAAACTACTGCAGCCACCACATCTAAGGACCAGTAAGGTAAAATAGAGAACATTATTGTTTTTGGGTTTATTTATCTTTTAAATCCTTTCTCTGCTAGCTACCAACTATTGCAGTGGTCTCCAAGCTGTGGCCCGAGGGCCAGATAAGGCCCTTTGCTTGCCTTTATCTGGCCCTTTGGACACTGTTTACCCAAATGACACTATTGATGGGGCACCATTCCTGACACCAACAATGGGGCACCATTCCTCCCACTGACACCAGCAATGGGGCACCATTCCCCTTACTGACACCAGCAATGTGGCACCATTCCCCTTACTGACACCAGCAATGGGTCACCATTCCCCTTACTGACACCAGCAATGGGGCACCATTCCCCTTACTGACACCAGCAATGGGGCACCATTCCCCCCACTGACACCGGCCATGGGGGCGCCATTCCTCCCACTGACACCAGCAATGGGGCACCATTCCCCTTACTGACACCAGCAATGTGGCACCATTCCCCTTACTGACACCAGCAATGGGCCACCATTCCCCTTACTGACACCAGCAATGGGGCACCATTCCCCTTACTGACACCAGCAATGGGGCACCATTCCCCTTACTGACACCAGCAATGGAGCACCATTCCTCCCACTGACACCAGCAATGGGGCACTATTTCTCCCGCTAAAACCAATGATGGAGCATTGTTTACTTTACTGCCACAGATGCTTTTCTACTCCCACTGTTTACAATCTGGCCAAAGTCTGAAACCAAATAAAAATTCCCTTTTTTTTAGAAAGTTTGAAGACCCCTGAGCTATTGTGATAGAGTGTCTGCTAAAAACTCAGTTGGGTTTGTATATAGATCTGGCTGCAGGATAACGTAGACATTTTGCCAGCGGCAGATATTCAAATCAATGCAAATACTGAATTTGTCAGCCAATTACCTGCAGTTTCTCTTTACATGTGAGAGGGGCCAGAGATGCCTATATAGCATTGTACACTCCTAGAAGATGAGCCCATGTTTCCGTATACAGACCAGATTATGCAAAAATCAAGTGCTTTGTTGAGATCCATTGGCAAGAGGGTGCATTTATTTTTATCATTCAGCAAGCACAGTTTTCCAAGCCTGTTTCTCTTTCAGTAAAATATACAGTACTTTGGAAAAACAGCAACACAATTTCACATCAGCATTGCTGGTCCTAATATTTTATGTCCTTTCATAAAATATAATATCCATTTTCTGAGCTGATTTTATACTCCTAGCGCAGCATGAGGAGAGATCCTAGTTGGAGGAGCAATGCTGTAGAGAAATGTTTGAAGCTTGCCAATAGCTACAGTAAAAAAAAAAAAAAAAAAAAAAAAAAGCACAAATCGAAGAGGTGTGATTAGATTATATAAATGCAGAAATATGTATGAAATGTATAAAAAAAATCATTACCATTCAGGGCAGATCTTGAAGGGATTAGATCTTACCCAGGGTAAAAAGCATTGTGACAGCGTGGATTGTGGTTCCATCCTTGTAGGATTTGCAACCCATTCAGTGTAATTCCTTTTATAGGCAGTCACCATTCTTTTCTCTGTCCTAGCCATGGACTAATTTAGTCAGCATTTTTTTCCCCCTTTACCAAAATGATTTTGTGTGGCTTGCCAACCAGGTTCTTCATCTTCATCAATAGCCCCATTCTTCTGATCTTCAGGGCCATTCATTTTTGTTGTTTAAAGGTAATTCTTCTAAAGGCTTCCCTTAATCTTTTATATGCAGGGCAACAGATTCTGTCTTTGGCTCTGTTGCTAGACATGGCTACTGGAGCACTTGGCTTGTCAAGTGTATAAAAAGAGGAGGTCCAGAAGTCCAATCATTTAATATTTGTAGCGTCCTTCTAAAAACGCGTTTTAAGGGTTCTCATGCCCCCTTCATCAGGGCTTGAGCCATGCTGGACAATAGGTGATTCTGAGGGGTAAAAATTAGGGATTTCATCCTTTTACTGGTTCATTGTTTGTATGTCAATCAAATCGTTCATGGAAAAAAAAATTGGGGATTCCGGATGAAATTTGATAAGAGTGATAAAATGCAGTTAGGCAGAAGACCTGTTCCAGTATGGCAAATTAAAAAAAAAAACTGAAATAATGTAGATTATAGATAAACAGGTCCTTAGAAGGACAGGACCACAACCCATCAAATGCTGTCATTAAGATGCTTCAGGAAAAGATAATTTTAGGTGAGTTTAGAATTTTCTGTTCTCTATACTTCTGCACTTAAAGCCAAACTCTGGTTTTCATTTCACATTAAATAGTTTGTTTTTTGCCCAAACTAACCATTTCCATTACTAATACATGCGTCTGCTATATAAACTGTATGTAGCATCAGCTACATGTAGTATACACTGCTGTGTTTTGGAAGCTGGACAGAAACTTTATGTAGCATTCCTGGAACAAAATCAAGTTGAGCTAACCACTGCTCAGCCATTCACAGGAAGCTTTGTATTTTTATAAATGAATGCAAGGCTTCCGCTGATCGGCTGACGTAGTGATCTGGATGTCATCCACTTGCCTCCCCACCTCAAGCAGAGGAAGCCTTGTATTACTTTATAAAAGGCAAAGCTTCCTGTGAATGGCTTACTTGATTTTGTTGTAGGGACAGGAAGTCCTTGTCCCTTACCGTAACACAGCGATGTATACTGTATGTAGACGTTGCGACATACTTGGCTGAAATTAACTATTTAAAGTCAAATTAAACTTGTAGTGAGGCTTTAAATGAAAAAGTTTTCTCAATTTCATTACAGTTGGAGCTTGCTTGATTTTTTTTTTTCCTTTTATCAAGGAGCAGCGTTGTCACTTGCACTGGAGAAAAAAAATGCAGGGCACAATTACAAATAAGTCAGATTTAGGAAAGGATTTTATGTATACAATTTCAGCGGCCATTAGATCCAGCACAGAGGGCGGGAGGGCCCCATCTAGGTGGCTGGGTGCGGGCAGCAGCTCTGGTGTCCCCTCTAGGGTTGCGAAATGCGGGCAGTGGCTCTGGTGTCCCCTCCAGCACGGTGGGTGGCGAGGTGCGGGCAGCGGCTCTGCTATCCCCTCCAGCATGGCATGTGGCGAGGTGTAAACAGCGGCTCCGGTGTCCATCCTCCAGCGGCTTCAACCGTGCATCTCCACTCTCTTCCTCCTAATGATGTTTTGGCCAATCCGGAAACAGGTCTTACGACCCGCTTCCTGATTGGCGGGGAGGAGATTTAGTGTGAAAGTAGCAAATATTCTTTCACTATCTCACACAACTGGGTGGGCTTTGGGCGCACCGGAGCCCACCCTTTTTTGAAGCCTATTAGAGCCTCTGGCTCGAATCACATGAAATCACAAAAAAATACTCCCCCCCATTGTAATCCAAGGTCCGGTGCCCTGTATGTAGATCAGGGGGCTGGACACATGGATGGGGGGGGGGGGGGCATGTGCCCTCTATGGACGGGCCGCCACTGGTTTGTATATACACATTAAACAAGACTTCTTTTATTAAAGTAGTATTAAACCCTCAGTGTTTTTTTTTCTAAGTTTAACACATTGAGCAAAGTAAAATAAACATTCCACAATAATTTCATAAAATTCTTACGTTTCTTAAGTTTAGAACTTTCTATGCTGCTGTTTCCTGCTCTTTCGGTGCTGCTTCCCTGAACTTCAGATCTTCACAGGGAAGTGTTAACAATAGACAGTGGAGTCCCTAAGCCAGTCTGTTACCATAGCGCAGAAAGGAGCAGTGGTGTACCTTCCCAGCCTAGGCTACAGGGCTGCATTTCTATTGATGCACACAGTGTAGAGAGACACAGCTCAAGTCCCTGCATACAAGGGGAGAGGATGCTGCAGGAGAAAGCACGCCCCCCCCCCCCCCCCCCCGACTCAGGGGGACCCTGAACAGCAAACCTGGGACAGCAGTCATGGCTTTAGATAAAACCAGAACATAGACAAGGAATAAAAGATATAGAAGCTGCATACTCAGTACGTGATCAAATCAGCGGCTAAAACACTGAGGGTTCAATATGACTAACATTTCAAACTGGAACAATACTGCACATTAGGTTATCTGTCGTCACAGAAAGCAGAGAGAGGCAAGCATTGTGACAACCTAATACAGTGATTTTTATTGTGTTTACATTTGCATTATAGCATCATCGAGGTCAAATTTACTGATATGGAGGCAGATACAGATTTAAAATCACTTTACCCCGCTATGGGTATAACTTAGGGCCACACAGTTTTTGCAGAAAAAAGGAGCTACTGGGGGATTTAAAACATTTTATCGGATGGTGTCTAATTATATTTTTGTTATTCAATAAAGTACTATATGGATTCCTATATGATTATAATTTGCAGCGTTTTCTTGGATCATTTCTTTTGTCTTGCTTAAGATTATTTCTCATCATAGCCACCCCTGGCCCGTGTGCAGCTATGTCTAGTAACTGGTTATTACAATTCTAGTACTAATCATTGCTCTTATGCCTATGATTGCTATCAATTACCATATCCATCTGTCCATTATAGAGAGAAAGAGAGACTATAGTTGGCTGTACACTGGCTGAATAAGAGAAGATTCCCCCATTCAGCTTAATGGGGGGAATCTTCCCTGCCGGCTGTTATACTATCTAGGCCAGAACCTGTGTCTGCCAGAATACCCAAACAGTGACTGCATCTGACTGGATGCAACCGCTGTTCAGCCAACAATTTTCTGCCTGACCCCACTGACATTCATATTAAAAGAGAGAGCAAGGGTTCTGACAGGGTCACCCACCGCTCTAATGTCAGCTGTTATGGAAGAAAAGACAGAATTTACTTTTCAGTCCCCCAAGGAAAGCAGTGCCAGATTTATAAAGGGGCAACTGCCCTGTGCCCCCTGACAGACGCCCCCCCATACAAATTAATATAATAAAATATATATATCTATATATATTTTATTATATTATTCTATCTATATATATATATATATATCTATCTAATAGAGAGAGAGAGAGAGATCTAGATAGATAGATAGATAGAAAATAAAAAATATATTTTTATTAAATGTATCTTGGATTATACTCTGGACTGGTAGATCTTATTTTTAAAAAACACATTTTGACAGCTCAAGTGAACCACACATAGAGGTTCATTTACTAAAAACTAGAGAGTGCAGCTGTGCATGGTAGCCAAACAGCTTCTAACTTCAGCTTGTTCAATACAAGTGTAGGTTCACCTTTACAGAAACATCTGTAAGGTGAACTTACACAGGACCCCCTCCCCAACTCTATATAAGGGCCCCTCCAGAACTTGAAGTGCCCCAGGCAACCCAAGGTCTAACCCTGGCCCTACTTGACAGTTTTCTTTTGTGTATAGAAGACAGCTGCCATCTATGTACAGGTGTCATCACCTGCCAGGGTCAGCACTTTTGTCAAATATGTTGGCTCGTGTAAATTTCGGTGCCTCTGCGTTATTCTTCATGTTCTTGGTTGTGTCTAGACATGGTCCAAAGCAGACTTTCTCAACCTTTTTAGCACAGAGGAACCCTTGAACTAACTTTACAGTCTCAGGGAAGCCCTGCTAAATATTATTAGATCTACAGTATAACTCATGATACATTGTGTGATGGTCAGTGGAAATAATGCTCCTTTCATTTGTGGTCATTGAGAAGAATTATCCCCTTACAGATAGCTAAAAAGATTAGTGGTGTCAGTGGGAACTTGCCTAAGAGGAGGCAATTGCTCATTGCACAAATAACCCCTATCAACCTTTGGAGGAACCCTGGTTGAGAAACCCTGGCCTAAATATTGCCATACACAGACCTAAAGAAGAACTCCATTTTTCCACACACTTTACATAGTTTGTTTGGGCCAAGTTGGCCCAAACAAACCATGTCCCTCACTAACCTGTGAGGCCGCTGGATGTGCGGTATAAACTGTATGTAGCTACGGCTACATAGAGCAGACCACACTGTGGTTTTGGTGCGAGCCGAGACTTCCTGTCTCATACCTGGAACACAGAAGAGTCTACCTCAGCGGCGCTCTGACGGTCACAGCAAGTGATGCATTCCATCAATAAATACAAAGCTTCCTCTGACTGGCAGAGGTTGTGACACCATCAGCCCACCTCTCTGACTCAGAAAAATCAGAAGAAGCTTTATATTCATTCATAAAATACATCACTTGCTCTGAGCGCCGCTGAGGTAGACTCTTCTGTGTTCTAGCTATGGGACAGGAAGTCTCGGCTTGCACCCGGAACACAGTGCGTTATACAGCCGCAGCTACATACAGTTTATACCGCACATCCAGCGGCCTCACGGGTTAGTGAGGGACATAGTAAAGTGTGTGGAAAGATGGAGTTTTTCTTTAAATTTATCTGATACCTATTGAATCTGCTGAAATTCATTCTGTAGGTGTCCCTATCTGCACCACACGCATCAACCAAATTCGATTTTTTTAATCCACTTTTCTTGGGAGGAAAATTCTCGGCGGAACAATGCAAATCAGAGGCAGCCACTGTTAGGGTATTCTGAATCCTTGGGTCCCCGGCTGTCTGAATACAATAGCCTGCCATGTGGATTCATCCATTTAGGCTGTTTAATGTGAATGAGGGAATCAAGAAATTTATATCACTCAGCAGAGTTTTTTTTTTTGTCTTTTACAAAAGGATCGATTAGTGTATAATAAAAATGCAAATATACAACATAGAGCTGCACGATTAACCGTTAAGAATCAAGATCGCAATCTTTTCACCCTTGCGATCTCGACAAAGCATTTTCACGATTCTTCCTATGCAGAGAATTCTCTGCTGAAGCCAACAGCTGTCAAACAAAAAACGGGCAGTCTGCCAAGTATCATAACATTCCTCAGCCACTGAGCTAACTATAAACATTGCAACGTATTGTCCTTTAGATCAAAGGAATGAATTTTTGTGTGTAAATGAGGACATTTGATCCACTAAACCTTTTTCTGACACTTGTTGGTTTTAGGTTAAAATCAGTAGTTTTTGCTAGAAAATTACTTATAACCCCCAAACATTATATATATATATATATTTAGCAGAGACCCTAGAGAATAAAATGGTGGTTGTTGCAATCATTTCACACTGTATTTGCGCAATTTTTTTAGAAACAAATACACTTTAATGAATTTAAAAAAAAATAAAGAGTAAAGTTAGCCCAATTTTTTTGTATATTATTAAAGAGGTTACGCCTCAAGAATCGAGAGAGAATCGTGATCTTTATTCCAAACAAAAAAATTGTGATTCTCATTTTGCCCAGAATCGTGGAGCTCTGTTACTACATGTATCCAGAAAAACATGAGACTGTACATATGTGGTAGTGGTATCAGCAGAGAAATGTTATTGTTCATGGCCAGCTAGACACACATGAGCTTGCTGCCCCATCTTATCACAAAGTTCCAGCATTTGTCTGAGTGATGGTTAGAGGAGAATGAGGGAATGCCTGCAACATACTGATGAGATTCTTTCAGATTATACCTATGTGCCTAGGCTTTGTCACCGGAGTGAAGCTCAAGGACTGCTTTAGATAACAGGTACCTTTTTTTTTTAAAATACAAGTAGCTGTTTATTATAGTATGTCATCTGATTTATGAAGACTTGTAAAGTTATAGTCTGCTTTATGTTACCTGACAACTATGTAAACCTTGACTAATTTTACATTTATACACAAACTTATCTGGAATGCTTGCTACGTAGGTTTGCTAAACTTTTTTTTTTGTAATTCACAGCAAGCACAGTATTGGCGCTCTTTGGTGAAGGCAGAAATACAATCAGATAGGTGGCTGGGTATAGCGCTGCAATATTTTTTGTCCTGAAAACTGGTATTCTAAAAGAGTTTTAGTGTGATGGGTTTCAACATTTACATGTTGGAGTGTAAAGGGTTCACCTGACATCTACACCTATAAACTGACAATGGCTTACCTGTAGATTCCTTGACTTTTGGCCAGCAGGTCAACCATTTTAATACTTATTTTTTTAACTTTGAAAACTCTGTTAGGATTATTGGTCTGTATTTGGACCGAGACCCTTTTCACACTGGGGCGGTGCGGGCGTTAGCGGTAAAGCGGCGCTTTTCAAACTCAAGAAGGGCGCTTTTAACCCCCACTGGCGGCCGAGGAAATAGCGCCCATGTCGCGTTGCTGCCGAAGCGTTTTACAGGCGATTTGGCAGCGCTACCCATTTATTTCAATGGGCAGGGCGTTTTGGGAGCGGTGTACAAGATGCTGCTTGCAGGACTTTTTTCCCGTCCTGCAAGCGCACCGCCCCAGTATGAAAGCACTCAGGCTCTCACACTGGGGTGGCTTGAGAGGCACTTTACCGGCGCTATTTTAAATGCTAAAATGCCTGAAAAGGGGTCTAAAAGCATATTCTGCTTTTTATGGGCCTCATTCAGGGCTCAGGCGCGTACAGAACAAGTGGAAAATTTGTTTACAAATCTGGAGCTGCATGCAGGCAACTTAGATTAGTGAATGGAGAGACACTCCCCCTTTAGCTGCAGAAGCAGTGGCCTGAGATGTACACATGCCGCGATCACAGCGGGAATTATACTCCCTGTTGCTCAAGTGAATGGGGCTGCTCTGCAAGTGCCCCGTAACCATGTGCAATGCACATGGTTGCAGCGTGTTACTTCGGGGTCCAAGAGGTTAACGCAAGTGGTGAAGAGATGAGAGAACACTTTTTTCACTGCCTGTCCAAATGTAGTTTGCTCATCAGAAAGAACCACACGTGTGAACGAGCCATTAGACTTGGGCCCGGTTCACACTGGTGTAACATGAAAGTCATACGACTGTCGATACAACGTTAATGTCACTAACCTAGGCTGCCTGCATGCAGCTCCAGATGTGTAAACAAATGCTCCATTGAGGTATCATTGTCCAATTGAATGAGGCCTGCATAACTTGCTTTAATACAGTTTTATAAGTTTGTATGTTAATATACATTTATGACGCAAAAGCTGTATGCTTTCACCTGTTTCAACACTTAATTGGTATTTAAAGTATAACTCCATTTTTTTTTTCATTTTTATATAAAGAAAATATAAAAACGGGCTGGCTTTTCCAAATAAAAAAAAAGCAGCTTTTGCTAAAACACCTGCCTTCATTACTGTGCTGTCCCTTGTAGAAGCTCTGCTCCTATTCCAAATAGTGCTGTTCTTCCAGTATTATTCAACCCACTTCCTCTGAGCCCAGGGTGTCATGAACCCACCCCTGAGGTTGTGTCATCATGCAGCCTGGGCTCTGAGGACTTCTGCATTGAATAGCACTCACACTTCATTAGATTAGTGTCATTCTATGTAGGAGTAAGGACCACTCACAGCCAGAACAAAAAAGTCCAACCTGTGATGTCACAGAAGACCCTTGGGAAAAGGAAAAGTGTTCCTTTCTTCTGTAAAAAAAAAAAAGTGGGGGGCCGGGGGACCCTTAAAGCTCGATGGCTTTTAATAAGAGATCCCTAATGCTGCGTACACACGGTCGGAATTTTAGCCTGCAAAAGACCGATGAGATTTTTTTCGTCGGAAAATGCGACCGTGTATATATTCCATCGGTCTTTTGCTGGCAGAATTCCAGCCAGCAAAAGATTGAGAGCATGCTCTCAATTTTTCGGTCGGGTAAAGTTCCTATCTGAAAATGCGATCGTCTGTGGCAATTCCGACGCGCAAAATCCCTACGCATGCTCGGAAACAATTCGGCGCATGCTCGGAAGCATTGAACGTCATTTTCTCGGCTCGTCGTAGTGTTGTATGTCACCGCGTTCTTGACGGTCATAATTTCAGCGTACTTTTGCGTGACGATGTGTATGCAAGTCAAACTTGAGTGGAATCCCGTTGGAAAAGCCGTCATATCTTTTTCCGACGAGAAAACCGATCGTGTGTACACGGCATAACACTATAATGGCAAAACGTTTCTATAGATACCCATTTGCAATTAGATCCCACATGGCACTGCGATCTGTGACTATGCTTTACATGCATGCAATAGAGTCTTGAAGGAAACCACGAGTACCCCGATTGTTTTCTCTTTCAGCAACTGCTGCTTTTTACTGATTTACAGTCGACCCCCGCGAAGTCGCCATTCAGAGTTCACGGACTCAGCCGTTCGCGGATTTTCTCCCAGCCTATCATTCCCGCATCATAAGTGCCGGTTCACACAGGGGTGACTTGTCAGCCCGACAAGTCGCGATCCATGCAGTACAATGGAACCATTCTAATAGGAGCAACTCAAGTCGCTCCGACTTAGAAAAAGGTTTCTGTATTACTTGGGGGCGATTTTGGTGCGGCTTGCATTGACTTCCATACAGGAGTCGTTTTGCAAGCCGCGCTGTATGCGGTGGCTTCAGAGTCGGACGGGAGTCGGGCGACTTTGAAGCCGCCCCTGTGTGAACCATTTATAGGCATTTTTTTTACCACATCCAAAATTTGTGGATTTTTACATATAGCAATGGCCTCGACCCCTAAAGGCCTAATGATGACCTCCAGAGTCAGGGAAAGCTGACATCCTTCCTTGTAGAGTGGGTTACTAGGCATGGTGGGTGTGATGCAAGAAGAAATGATGGGCACCAGTCACTTTTGAATGCGAACAAGAGATTTATTGTCTCTTAACAAGAACTGTGGGAAAGAGGGTTAGGGCCAGGGCACCCTTAGGTAGATGCAATGATAGCAGACTCCGGGACTTCTATAGGTAGACAGTACAGTGGAAGGCCTCCAGACAGATAACACTTCTGTATAGGTAGGGCCGCTGTCTCCTATGTCAACTAATCTTGCAGTCACTAAAAGGTAGTTGTACATAACTCTTGGTAACACAGAACAGTCCTTTACTTATCTCACAGTATCCCACTGTAGATCTTCACTCACTGAGCTCCCAGTCTCTCGCTAGACTTTCAGATCCCAGTCGTCACTGAATCCCCTGAGCTCTTGCACAGCTATCCCGCTGTATACTCGAGTGTCACCCCCACTATCCTGCTGGGTCCCTGGCTTATCACTTGCTGATGCTTTCCCACTTCTTCACCATCCCCGGCTGGTGAGAAGACTGCTCGGGTACTTGCTCAAGCTTACTCACAGTATTCTCCGGTAGTAAGTTGGATGGTCCCATAGTGGCGACAGCTTCCTTTCTACCTCTGACCACAACTGATTCCCCGTCCGGCTGAACCTTCTCAACTCAGTTGGACTCCATTTCTGCAGTCCCAACCCTGCGCTGCCTGCTCCTGGATAGGCCTCAGGCAGCCTAGCAGCCAGTTGTCCCTGGGATAGGCCTAAGGCTTCCGGCCCAACAACCCAGGGCGACGTAACACAAGCCATCTAGGTGGCACAGAACCCAGATCACCTGACTCCACCCAAATAAATAGGCTCTCCCAGCAGGCCAAGGGACTAAAGAAACCCCTGCCAATTGTCTGAGACACCCCTTCAGATCATGATCTGACCTTGCCAAGCCCCTGTCATTCTAATGTCACCAGCCACAGTGCCACCTAGTGACAGAAGAGAAAAAGTGCAGCAATTCCAGAATTACAGAGGAATCAGTTAATCTTCTAACAATTAGCCAGGACAATTACCACCTGGCAAACTAAATTTGCTAGCGACCCTGCCTAAACACCAGGGTGCTAAATCCAATTTGCGGGTGCTTAAAGAACGTAACCCCCGCAAATTTGGGGGGTCGACTGTATTTCGAAGTGCTTGTGTTATCGTTCCAATGTAATTCTAAGAATACATCAGCCTTTCCTGTCGGTGGAAATACTTGCAAGGACACACAAAACAATTGTTTACTGTTTGTCCCATTCACACCTGGGGCTGCGCTCAAATGCAGACATGCTGCATTATATCGCAGTGCACTGTACCGAATCGCATGGCACTGTACAGCAGCGCAGCACATTGTGCCGCTGTACAGTTGCCATGAATGGACTAAACGTTTTATGGATGGAGTAAACGTTTCATGGCACAAATAAAGTGTGTACGAATACAAAAAAATTGGAATTGCGCACCACACTTCATGGTTGATGGGGTTAGTTACGCTTTAAAAAGATTTGAAAAAGTGCAAACTGATGTTAAATGAACTAAAGATGGATTTGTAAACTGATGTAACCCAAATCTGTCTTCATCAGTTTTTTCTTAGCAAAAAATGTGACTGAACTGACGACGCCTGTGTGAAAGGACCCTTATCCTTGTGTTAAAGCTTTGTGAATAAAGCCTGCTGTCTCCCAATGATTTCAAAGAGGAACTAAGCTAAAAATAAAAAATAAAAAAACACAGGAAGGCTACTTATCGCAAAAGAGACATGCAATGATGCATCTGCAATAAAATAAACCAACCTGCCTGCTCGTAATCTTGTGTCATGTGCACTGAGCTGCTGCAGCCCAATTTACATGGCGCCTGGCCTGGATGACAGATTCCTGTGCATGCCTAGGTGTTCCGTCATCCTGCGTTGGCCAGTCAAGACAACTGAAGACCGGCACCCTGGAGGAGCTGGGAAGAAGATGCGAGCACCAGCAAAGGACCTTCTCAGATGTTGTATCATTGGAGTACAGTGACTTTAGTACCACTTTAAAGTCGCCCTGAACAACAAATTATCCTGATTAGTTAGGATATCTGGTCATTTAACCACTTGTTGACCAGCCGCCGCAGTTGTACTGCGGCAACATGGCTCGGCTGCGCGGATCGCCGTTGTTACGTCGCTCTCTCTGGTGGCCACTAGGGGCGCGCCCGCAGCTCCCGCGTTTGCTCGTAACACGGTGATAACTGGGATCTCTGTGTGTAAACACAGAGATCCCAGCTCTCTGAGGGGAGACGTTGACAGATCGTCTGTTCATACAAAGTATGAACAGCGATCTGTCATCTCCCCTAGTCAGTTTCATCCCCCCTTCAGTTAGAACACAATCAATGCATTTTTATAGCACTGATCGCTGTATTAATGCCAATGGTCCCAAAAATGTGTCAAAATTGTCCGATGTGTCCGCCGTAATGTCGCAGTCATGATAAAAATCGCAGATCGCCGTCATTACTAGTAAAAAAAAAAAAATAATAATAAAAATGCTATAAATCTATCCCCTATTTTGTAGACACTATAACTTTTGCGCAAACCAATCAATATACGCTTATTGCGATTTTTATTACCAAAAATATGTAGAAGAATATATATCAACCTAAACTGACAAAAATGTGCTTTTTTAAAAAAAAATGGGGATATTTATTATAGCAAAAAGTACAAAATATTGTGGTTTGTTTTCAAAATTGTTGCTCTTTTTTTGTTTATAGCGCAAAAAATAGAAACCGCAGATTACCACCAAAAGAAAGCTCTATTTGTGGGTAAAAAAGGACGTCAATTTTGTTTGGGTAAAATGTCTCATAACCACGCAATTGTCAGTTGAAGCGACGCAGTGCCGAATCGCAAAAAGTGCTCTGGTCAGGAAGGGGGTAAAATGTTCCGGGGGTAAAATGTTCCGGGGCTGAAGCGGTTAATTGATATCTGGAAACGGAAGCAGACCTGTTATTCAGTTATACAGGGATTGATATCTGTGCCATTAGGAACTACTGTATAGATTTGGTGTTTTATTGGGACTGGAGTTATTCTTTAATAAGGCATAGTGCAAAGCACAGTGGCAAGTAGCAACCAATCAGAGTTTCTCTTTTAATAATCTGATGCTAAAAAACTGAGAGCGGATTGGCTACTTTTGGTTACTGCTCTTCTGCACTTCATCATGGATCCTCTGCATTTTCTGAAAAAATGTCTGTGCATGTTCTTTCTGTATTGGTACGGGATGGGGATTTCATTTTTTTTGTAAAAATTGCTTTGTGAGGAAAATCATGTATTCCAATTGTAATATATTATATAATCAATAAATTTTGTATGGTTTTACAGTGTTTCTTTTTTGTTTTCCTTGTTCCAGTATTTTATTAAAGATTGCCAGAAAACATCAAATAAAGTGTGTGAAGAGAAAAGTTTTACATTGTTACATTAAGATAATCATATTACAGGAAAGTATATTACTTGTCATAAATGACACCATAAAATTGTATAGTTAAAGATGGAAACAAAACAACCATGCAGTAGATAAATACTAATCTTATGTAAGCAAAAGTCTACCTTATATTAAAATGTTATGTACGATTGCTAGTATAAATGGAATACATTAAATAGGAAAAGATTTTGATTAACCGATTCCCGACCGGCTCACGCAGATGTGCTGCGGCAGAATGGCTCTCCTGGGCGAAATGCCGTATATATATATATATATATATATATATATATATATATATATATATATATATATATTTATATATAATATACATACACACGTCTTTGCCCAGGAGAGCCACCAGAGGGAGCACGAGCACTGCTGCACAGTGGGGGACCCGATGCGCATGGCTGGCGGGCGCGATCGCCGCCTGCCACGCATGATCGTGTGCACGAGAGCCAGCAGAGGGATTTGGGTGTGTAAACACCCAAATCCCTGTGCTGTCTGAGGAGAGAAGACAGATCGTGTGCTCCTACAAAGTTGGGACATCGATCTGTCATCTCTCCTAGTTAGTCCCATCCCCACACAGTTAGAACACAGTGGGGGAACACACAGTTAATCCCTTGATCGCTCCCTAGTGTTAACCCCTTCCCTGCCAGTGACATTCATACAGTAATCAGTGCATATTTATAGCACTGATCACGCTATAAATGTCAACGGTCCCAAAAATGTGTGTCAAAAGTCTCCAATCTGTCCGTCGCAATACCGCTAAAAATCGCAGATCTCCGCCATTACTAGTAAAAAAAATGTAAAAACCGCCATAAAAATGCCATAAATCTTTCCCATAGTTTGTAGACGCTATAACTTTTGCGCAGACCAATTAATATACGCTTATTGCAATTTTTTTTACCAAAAATATGTAGGATAATACATATTGGCCTAAACTGATGAAGAAATTTGTTGTTTAAAAAAATTTGGGGGATATTTATTATAGCAAAAAGTTAAAAATATTGTTTTTTTTTCATAACTGCCACTATTTTTTTGTTTATAGCGCAAAAAATAAAAACCACAGAGGTGATCAAATACCACCAAAATAAATCTCTATTTGTGGGTAAAAAAGGACGCAAATTTAGTTTGGGTGCAACATCGCACGACCGCGCAATTGTCAGTTAAAGCGACGCAGTGCCAAATTGTAAAAAGTGCTCTGGTCAATAAGGGGGTAAATCCTTCCGGGGCTGAAGTGGTTCGCTGATGTGGGATCCATTATGGGCATATTATTATGGTATGTCAACCTACTTTAGTGGATTTTACCCAAAATTAAAAATGTAGTATGGAGAATGGGGTGGGGGGGGGTTCACAATTATGAGAGAGAAAACAGATAGGAGGAAAAGGAGATAGGGGTCCCCAAAGGTTGGTTATTCCCAGAGGGTAATTGTATATCTACACGTTATAACGTCGACCACAAGTTTCTTTTCTTTCTCTTTTTTTTCCCATGACGCTAGTTGTTTAATTTTACTTTGGGCTTATTCTTAAAAATAACACAAACTGCAGAAATAATAGGATTTTTATAACAGCTTACCTGTAAAATCCTTTTCTTGGATTACATCATGGGACACAGCCTTAAGTAATTACTTTATGTGTTCTAGGCCACCTTCAGGTGATGGACACTGGTTATATCCAATCCAGGAAGTTCATATGTAACCCTTCCTCCTTCCAGGAGCACATCAATTTTTGTAGCAAAGCAATATACTTAAATCTCAAAAAAGAGGAGAGGGGCCTCTGTGTCCCATGATGTACTCCAAGAAAAGGATTTTACAGGTAAGCTGTTATAAAAATCCTATTTTTACACAGAGCTTTAAGTAATTACTTAATGGGACGTCCCATAGCAATGCTAATTGAGGGGAGGGAGACACAACCCGGAGGTTACCCCCACACTTGAGCACCTATGCTGCTGCCTGCAGCACACTGCGCCCCAAGGCGATATCCTCATACCTCTTCACATCCACCTGATAAAATTGTGTGAATGTATGGACCGAAGACCAAGTTGCGGCCTTACAGATCTGAGCCATGGAGGCCTGATGACACACTGCCCAAGAAGCACTAACTGCCCTGGTAGAATGCACCTTAATGTGAAAAGGAGGAATCTTACCACTTAAATCATAGGTTTGAATTATCACTTGCCGAATCCACTTAGCGACAGTGGCTAGCCCAAAGAACAAGGCTACAAACTGAAAGTGCTGCTGTTCTAACTCGAACCACAGAAACTTTTGGTGAGCGGAAAATATAGGGACATGCAGATATGCATCCCTGATGTTGATTGATGCCAGAAGTTCTCCTAGAAGGATAGAAACTACTGACCTGATCATCTCCATGCGAAAGGAGCAGATCTTCAGGAACTGATTTCGATTTTTTAGATCTAGAATGGGTCTGACATCCCCATTTGGTTTTGGTACCATAAAAAGATTTGAATAAAACCCCAGACCTTGCTTTTTTGTGGGGATCTGTACGATCTCCCCTTAAGATATTAATCGGTCTAGTGCCTGAAACAGAGATTGTCTTTTCTCTGGATCTTTGGGAATGCTTGACCTCAGAAAGCGAGACGGTGGAAAGTCCCGAAATTACCATGGAGATGACCCATCTGTCCTGAATTTCCTCTTTCCAGACTTCTGAAAATTGCAGAAGTCTTCCCCCCACCTTGGTGAGGGGGGTTGCCTCTTCATGAGGAGGCTTTAGGTTACTGCTTTGCAGGTTTCCGAACCCCAGGACTTCTTTTGAGCCTGGGCCTGACCCTGAGGTTTTCCTCTAGAGTCTGGCGGCGGAGGCCATTGCCACTGCCTAGAGGCGGAAGCCCCTGGCGCAGGGGAAAGAGCCCGTTTAAATGAAGGACATTTATACTTTCTTTTGACTGGCAATAGAGTGCTTTTCCCACTAGAAATTGTTTGGATATATTTGTCCAAGTCTTCTCCAAACCGTGGCTCCCCATGAAAAGGGAAGCCAGTTAGGAGGTTTTTACATGGTGCTTCAGCTGACCAATTTTTTTAACCACAGGATTCTACGCATAAGCGTAAGGCGGGACACGCCTGGTGAATAGAATCTTTAATGGAATTTATGGCAAAGCATAATGCTTTTGGTAGTTCAGCCAATTCCCAAGCTTGTTGTGCAGGAATCTCTCTAAGGGCTTGTTTAAATTGGTCCTTTAGTGATTGACAGACGCCTATTGCAGCGACTGCAGGCTGAGTAACGGCACCTGCCAGGAAAAAATTAGATTTTAACAGGGATTCCAACTTTTTAACTGTTGGATCCTTAAGCATTTGTGCATTGTCTACAGGACAAGTTAGGCCTTTATTCAAACTGGAAATCACAGCGTCAACTGCTGGTACTTTCCATTTTTTGGAGAATTTCTCTTCCAGGGGATAGAGGATTGAAATTCTCTTAGGAGGGAGAAAATTCTTATCCGGGTGATCCCTTTCAGCAAAAATAAGCTGTTCTAGTAATGCATGTGCAGGAAACCGAGCTTTCAGGAGACTGCATTAGGGGCAGCATGAAAGTGGAACGAACCATCTCCGTAAGAGTTTGTATCAGCAATTTCTCAGATTGTGAGGCTGAAAAAGGTTCATCTACCATTGTTTCCTCCATAGAGGAATCATCAGTTTGTTTTTCCTCCTGATCGACTGAGGGTAACACCTCATCCTGTGCCCACTGTTCCCCTTGCAAAGATTCTGAAGTGGGGGAGGGGGATCTAGCATGCTTCCTATCTATTTGAATGGAGGATGCGATTAAAGCTGCTAATCTTCCTTCCAGACCCTGCAGGGAGGAGGAAAGGACATCTTCAGTCACGTATACAGGGGCTGAGATGTGAGAAGCAGTTGCACCATCAATTTGTTCCAGTGGCTCAACCTGGCTTGCCATAACTGGTATTTCAGGCGAGGATGACAGCATTGAAATGCGACTCGAGATCCTAACGCCTGGGGGTGAAACCCTTACTTATTTGGTTCTTGTGGTGTCTTTTTTGGTAGGCATAGTCCTAAGTACAAATACAGAGGCACTATACAAATTGCACTTAATCGCTGAATATAGTCATGACATTTAAAGCCGCTATAAAGTTCAGCCTAGTGCTGGGAAAAAGGTGTCCTTCCTGTATCAGGAATGCCAGTCACGTGTCCCACAGCTCCTGTGTCCCTCCCTGTGTTGCACGCTGCTTGTTTCCTCCTCGTCTGCTGAGGAGAAACTGTCACAGCTGTAGTTTTATTTGTTTTAGCCTGCCGTGCGTCCTTGTGGACATTCATAGCACCGTGCTTAGGCTCCCCCTCCGAGAAAAATCCTGCCTCTTTTTATATTTAAAAATGTTCCCGCGCTCGTGCGCTGCGTTTTCGGGTCCACAGACCCAACACGAGGGGGGGGAGGCAGAGACCCGTCCAGCAGCAGGCACCAACAACAGTAAAATCAGCCAACAGTAATAAAATTAACAGTACCAGCAGGGGGGGGTAATATAAGAGGGGGAAAATCGCGGATGTCCCCGTAATCCTCTGGTCCCTTCAGCGGGGAGAAAGAAAACATTTTGTAGATTTCTTTTAACTTTATAAAAATCTCCCTGCACACGCTGCTGCGACCCCACACAGACTGAGCTTTACAGTGAAGACAACAGAGTAAGGTATGTGCATAGACTCCCTCTAGTGGAGAATTAAAGCATGACAACATTTTTTCCCTAATGGAAGAATACATAGGTGTCTTTAATACCCAAGTTTCTTCCCTTACCTTATCCCCGCTGCAGGATTTGTTGAATTAACAGATAATCCAACCTTCACCCATCACGGTTTAGCAAACCTTCAAAGACCGGGTCCCTAGATATCGGGGTTCCAACTCCCTTTGACCTGTAAAGCACCCCACCAGGAAAGCTAGGTAATGTAGCAAGACCAAAGCCCTGAGTTCCTGGGGTTCAGCCCTAAAAAGAGAGGCGTTACAGGCAAAACCTCATGCTTCGGATACGAGGCCCCAGGTACCCTCCTTTTAGGCCTTAGTGGCACTTTGGATGGATCTGGTCTTTATGGAGGCTATTTAAATCCAGCATGGATCCCTCCTGGAGATCCTCAGAGCACATCTTCACTCGTGACAACACCTTAGGCACTGGCGGAAAAACTGATGTGCTCCTGGAAGGAGGGAGGGGTTATATAGGGAGTGAACTTCCTGGATTGGGTATAACCAGTGTCCATCACCTGAAGGTGGCCTATAACCCATTAACCACTTGACGACCGCCTCACGCCGATGTACGTCGGCAAGGTGGCACAGACAAGCAAAATCACGTACATGTACGTGATTTGCCTTCCGCGGGTGGGGGGTCCGATCGGACCCCCCCCCCCGGTGCCCGAGGCGGTCGTCTTTTGTCCAGCGGCGATCAGAGGTGAGGGGGAGACCATCTGTTCGTGGCCCCCCCCTCGCGATCGCCGCCGGCCAATCGAATCATTCCTTTGCTGCTGTATGCTAAACAGCAGCAAAGGAAATGATGTCATCTCTCCTCGGCTCGGTAATTTCCGTTCCGGCCCGAGGAGAGAAGACATCACTGTGAGTGCACAACACACTCAGTAGAACATGCCAGGCACACTAAACACCCCGATCCCTCCCCCCCCGATCACCCCCCCCCCCCCCCCCTGTCACAAACTGACACCAGCAGGTTTTTTTTTTTTTTCTGATTACTGCATAGTGTCAGTTTGTGACAGTTGCAGTGTTGGGACAGTTACTGTTACCCCCCTTTAGGTCTAGGGTACCCCCCTAACCCCCCTAATAAAGTTTTAACCCCTTGATCACCCCCTGTCACCAGTGTCACTAAGCGATCATTTTTCTGATCGCTGTATTAGTGTCGCTGGTGACGCTAGTTAGGGAGGTAAATATTTAGGTTCGCCGTCAGCGTTTTATAGCGTCAGGGACCCCCATATACTACCTAATAAATGTTTTAACCCCTTGATTGCCCCCTAGTTAACCCTTTCACCACTGATCACCGTATAAGTGTTACGGGTGACGCTGGTTAGTTCGTTTATTTTTTATAGTGTCAGGGCACCCGCCGTTTATTACCGAATAAAGGTTTAGCCCCCTGATTGCCCGGCGGTGATATGCGTCGCCCCAGGCAGCGTCAGATTAGCGCCAGTACCGCTAACACCCACCCACGCACGCAGCATACACCTCCCTTAGTGGTATAGTATCTGTACGGATCAATATCTGATCCGATCAGATCTATACTAGCGTCCCCAGCAGTTTAGGGTTCCGAAAAACGTAGTGTTAGCGGGATCAGCCCAGATACCTGCTAGCACCTGCGTTTTGCCCCTCCGCCCAGCCCACCCAAGTGCAGTATCGATCGATCACTGTCACTTACAAAAGACTAAACGCATAACTGCAGCGTTCGCAGAGTCAGGCCTGATCCCTGCGATCGCTAACAGTTTTTTTGGTAGTATTTTGGTGAACTGGCAAGCACCAGCCCCAGGCGTCAGGTTAGCGCCAGTAGTGCTAACACCCACGCACGCAGCATACGCCTCCCTTAGTGGTATAGTATCTGTACGGATCAATATCTGATCCGATCAGATCTATACTAGCGTCCCCAGCAGTTTAGGGTTCCCAAAAACGCAGTGTTAGCGGAATCAGCCCAGATCCCTGCTAGCACCTGCGTTTTGCCCCTCCGCCCAGCCCAGCCCACCCAAGTGCAGTATCGATCGATCACTGTCACTTACAAAAGACTAAAACGCATAACTGCAGCGTTCGCAGAGTCAGGCCTGATCCCTGCGATCGCCAACAGATTTTTTGGTAGCGTTTTGGTGAACTGGCAAGCGCCAGCGGCCTAGTACACCCCGGTCGTAGTCAAACCAGCACTGCAGTAACACTTGGTGACGTGGCGAGTCCCATAAGTGCAGTTCAAGCTGGTGAGGTGGCAAGCACAAATACTGTCCCGCTGCCACCAAAAAGACAAACACAGGCCCGTCGTGCCCATAGTGCCCTTCCTGCTACATTCGCCAATCCTAATTGGGAACCCACCGCTTCTGCAGCGCCCGTACTTCCCCCATTCACATCCCCAACCAAATGCAGTCGGCTGCATGAGAGGCATTTTCTTTATGTCCTCCCGAGTACCCCTACCCAACAAACCCCCCCAAAAAAGATGTTGTGTCTGCAGCAAGCGCGGATATAGGCGTGACACCCACTATTATTGTCCCTCCTGTCCTGACAATCCTGGTCTTTGCATTGGTGAATGTTTTGAACGCTACTATGCACTAGTTGAGTATTAGCGTAGGATACAGCATTCCACAGACTAGGCGCACTTTCACAGGGTCTCCCAAGATGCCATCGCATTTTGAGAGACCCGAACCTGGAACCGGTTACAGTTATAAAAGTTAGTTACAAAAAAAGTGTAAAAAAAAAAAAAAATATATATATAAAATAAAAAAAAAATAGTTGTCGTTTTATTGTTCTCTCTCTCTCTATTCTCTCTATTGTTCTGCTCTTTTTTACTGTATTCTATTCTGCAATGTTTTATTGTTATTATGTTTTATCATGTTTGCTTTTCAGGTATGCAATTTTTTATACTTTACCGTTTACTGTGCTTTATTGTTAACCATTTTTTTGTCTTCAGGTACGCCATTCACAACTTTGAGTGGTTATACCAGAATGATGCCTGCAGGTTTAGGTATCATCTTGGTATCATTCTTTTCAGCCAGCGGTCGGCTTTCATGTAAAAGCAATCCTAGCGGCTAATTAGCCTCTAGACTGCTTTTACAAGCCGTGGGAGGGAATGCCCCCCCCCACCATCTTCCGTGTTTTCTCTGGCTCTCCTGTCTCAACAGGGAACCTGAAAATGCAGCCGGTGATTCAGCCAGCTGACCATAGAGCTGATCAGAGACCAGAGTGGCTCCAAACATCTCTATGGCCTAAGAAACCGGAAGCTACGAGCATTTTATGACTTAGATTTCGCCGGATGTAAATAGCGCCATTGGGAAATTGGGGAAGCATTTTATCACACCGATCTTGGTGTGGTCAGATGCTTTGAGGGCAGAGGAGAGATCTAGGGTCTAATAGACCCCAATTTTTTCAAAAAAGAGTACCTGTCACTACCTATTGCTATCATAGGGGATATTTACATTCCCTGAGATAACAATAAAAATGATTAAAAAAAAAATAAAAATGAAAGGAACAGTTTAAAAATAAGATAAAAAAGCAAAAAAAAAATAAAGAAAAAAAAAAAAAAAAAAAAAAAAAAAAAAGCACCCCTGTCGCCCCCTGCTCTCGCGCTAAGGCGAACGCAAGCGGCGGTCTGTCGTCAAACGTAAACAGCAATTGCACCATGCATGTGAGGTATCACCGCGAAGGTTAGATCGAGGGCAGTAATTTTTGCAGTAGACCTCCTCTGTAAATCTAAAGTGGTAACCTGTAAAGGCTTTTAAAGGCTTTTAAAAATGTATTTATTTTGTTGCCACTGCACGTTTATGCGCAATTGTAAAGCATGTCATGTTTGGTATCCATGTACTCGGCCTAAGATCATCTTTTTTATTTCATCAAACATTTGGGCAATATAGTGTGTTTTAGTGCATTAAAATTTAAAAAAGTGTGTTTTTTCCCCAAAAAATGCGTTTGAAAAATCGCTGCGCAAATACTGTGTGAAAAAAAAAATGAAACACCCACCATTTTAATCTGTAGGGCATTTGCTTTAAAAAAATATATAATGTTTGGGGGTTCAAAGTAATTTTCTTGCAAAAAAAAAAAAACTTTTTCATGTAAACAATAAGTGTCAGAAAGGGCTTTGTCTTCAAGTGGTTAGAAGAGTGGGTGATGTGTGACATAAGCTTCTAAATGTTGTGCATAAAATGCCAGGACAGTTCAAAACCCCCCCCAAATGACCCCATTTTGGAAAGTAGACACCCCAAGCTATTTGCTGAGAGGCATGTCGAGTCCATGGAATATTTTATATTGCGACAGAAGTTGCGGGAAAGAGACAAATTTTTTTTTTTTTTGCACAAAATTGTCACTAAATGATATATTGCTCAAACATGCCATGGGAATATGTGAAATTACACCCCAAAATACATTCTGCTGCTTCTCCTGAGTACGGGGATACCACATGTGTGAGACTTTTTGGGAGCCTAGCCGTGTACGGAACCCCAAAAACCAAGCACCGCCTTCAGGCTTTCTAAGGGCGTGAATTTTTGATTTGTCTCTTGACTGCTTATCACAGTTTCGGAGGCCATGGAATGCCCAGGTGGCACAAAACCCCCCCAAATGACCCCATTTTGGAAAGTAGACACCCCAAGCTATTTGCTGAGAGGTATAGTGAGTATTTTGCAGACCTCACTTTTTGTCACAAAGTTTTGAAAATTGAAAAAAGAAAAAAAAAAAAGTTTTTTCTTGTCTTTCTTCATTTTCAAAAACAAATGAGAGCTGCAAAATACTCACCATGCCTCTCAGCAAATAGTTTGGGGTGTCTACTTTCCAAAATGGGGTCATTTGGGGTGGTTTTGTGCCACCTGGGCATTCCATGGCTTCCGAAACTGTGATAGGCAGTGAAGAGTTAAATCAAAAATTTTCACCCTTAGAAATCCTGAAGGCGGTGATTGGTTTTCGGGGTCCCGTACGCGGCTAGGCTCCCAAAAAGTCCCACACATGTGGTATCCCCATACTCAGGAGAAGTAGCTAAATGTATTTTGGGGTGCAATTCCACATATACCCATGGCCTGTGTGAGCAATATATCATTTAGTGACAACTTTGTGCAAAAAAAAAAAATAAAAAAATGTGTCACTTTCCCGCAACTTGTGTCAAAATATAAAATATTCCATGGACTCAATATGCCTCTCTGGAAATAGCTTGGGGTGTCTACTTTCCAAAATGGGGTCATTTGGGGGGGGGGGGTTTGTGCCACCTGGGCATTCCATGGCCTCCGAAACTGTGATAGGCAGTAAAGAGTGAAATCATAAATTTACACCCTTAGAAATCCTGAAGGCGGTGCTTGGTTTTCGGGGCCCCGTACGCGGCTAGGCTCCCAAAAAGTCCCACACATGTGGTATCCCCATACTCAGGAGAAGCAGCTAAATGTATTTTGGGGTGCAATGCCACATATGCCCATGGCCTGTGTGAGCAATATATCATTTAGTGACAACTTTTTGTAAATATATTTTTTTTTTTGTCATTATTCAATCACTTGGGACAAAAAAAATAAATATTCAATGGGTTCAACATGCCTCTCAGCAATTTCCTTGGGGTGTCTACTTTCCACAATGGGGTCATTTGGGGGGGTTTTGTACTGCCCTGCCATTTTAGCACCTCAAGAAATGACATAGGCAGTCATAAACTAAAAGCTGTGTAAATTCCAGAAAATGTACCCTAGTTTGTAGACGCTATAACTTTTGCGCAAACCAATAAATATACGCTTATTGACATTTTTTTTACCAAAGACATGTGGCCGAATACATTTTGGCCTAAATGTATGACTAAAATTGAGTTTATTGGATTTTTTTTATAACAAAAAGTAGAAAATATCATTTTTTTTCAAAATTTTCGGTCTTTTTCCATTTATAGCGCAAAAAATAAAAACCGCAGAGGTGATCAAATACCATCAAAAGAAAGCTCTATTTGTGGGAAGAAAAGGACACAAATTTCGTTTGGGTACAGCATTGCATGACCGCGCAATTAGCAGTTAAAGCGACGCAGTGCCAAATTGGAAAAAGACCTCTGGTCCTTAGGCAGCATAATGGTCCGGGGCTCAAGTGGTTAAGTAATTACTTAAGGCTCTGTGTCCCATGATGTACGATAAAGAAAATATTTTTTTATCAGTTCAATTTCTGAGCCTGGGTTCACAGCTGTGCGATGTCAGACATCGTATGTGATTCGCACCCGCACTGCGGTGCCGATCACATGCAATGTCTGGGCAGTGCGAGTGGCTGAACTCGCATTGGATTTGCATAAAACAAGGTGCAGGGACTTTTTTTTTCCCCCTGCACTGAAATTGGATCGCATGGGTGTTCTCACCCATGTGATCCGAATCCACGGTTGGCACTGCGATCTGTGAACCGAACTGGGGGTGTCATTAACATCCTATTGATACCCGCAGCGGTATGTAGAGGGCAGTGTAACCTGCCTGTGGGAGAAGATGCGATGCTGGAATTGCGCTGGTTCCCGAATTGCTACAGTGTGAACCTAGGCTAAAACCAGTACACTATACTGAAAGTAACTGCTACATAAAAAAAAAGACACAAGTTCATCTAGTTGAACTGATTATATATATATATATATATATATATATATATATATATGTATGTATATATATATATATATATATATATATATATATATATATATATATATATATATATATATATATATATATATATATAAATATATATAAAACCTCCATATACAGAACCCTTTACCCACAGTTGATCCATGGTCTAATTCACTTCAATAGAAGAGAAATTAATTCTTTCCTGACTCCCCGAGGTCTGTCAGATATTCCATGGATCAACTATCCCTGGTGTCATTATCTATAAATGTTAATATCCGGTTCTATTTTTTGCGTATGGGAATGTATCTGGCCCTCTTTAGAAACAATCTACTAAGCTGACTAGAACTAGTTCTTGAGGGAGTCTATTCCACATTCCACAGCTCTTACTGTGAAGAAGCCTTTCCATATGTGTCGGTTAAGTCTCTTTTCCTCCAGACGAAAAGAGTGCCCCCTTGTCCTCTGTAATGGCCTGAAAGTGAATAACGCAACACCAAGTTCACTATATGGACCACTTATGTATTTATACATGTTGATCTTGTTCCCCCAAAAACTGTGATTCCTGTAAAGTGGGAATGTCCAGTAGTGCCCTGTATCGGTGTTCCAGTGTCAACATTGGTCACCAAAACACTCTGAAATGTTTACATCTCACTGGAAAATACACAAGGCTTAGTGGTAAAACTTCTGACCAACCTTGATTTATCAAAAAATGATGCTTAAAGAGGAACTGCAGTCTGCTCACATAATTTGTAATAATAACATCTTTGCCATTCTGAAGCTTCCCTCCAACCACTTTGCATATTATTTTATATATACCGTGATTCTGTACATGCCAAATATGCTGCAGAAATCTTCCTCCACCGAGTCTGGCTGCATCCATTTTAACTGTGGGCAGTTGAAGCTGCTGCCTGTTCACTTCCTGGATTTACACAGAGGCACACCTCCAGCTCTGCAGATCTCATTGGCGCTCTTATGACTCCCCCCCCTTCCTGGCACACTCTCACCAGAGTGAGAGAGAGAGCTGGGCATGATGTCATAAGCCTAGGCTAATGACCAGACAAGAAACAGGAAGTGGGCTGTATAAGGGATTTACTGGCAAAAAAAAAATATGTTTTACTATCCAAAATTAAAACAAGAGCAGAACATTTAATAGATGGAAAGATTAAAAAATTTACTGAAGTTTCATTTTTAAATAAAGGGAACACTAATTCTGGGTTCACACTATTGGGAATCAAATGCAGTTTCTTCGCATGTGTGGAGATTGCGACCGACGGTGTGGAGCGGATTCACACATCTCTGGTGCGAATAGCACAGGGGCGCGGTGCATTTTCTGGTCCGTTTCAGGTCCGAATTCAGCCAAAAATTTGGACCGAAATTGGACCTGAAACGGTGAACAGGGATGCACCGAACTTCAGCTGTGAGCCACTCCGTGCTGCGGTGTGAACCCAGCCTAAAAGGTGAAGTCCAGCCAAAGCTCGTTTGGCTGGACTTCTCCTATGGATCACAGGAGTGCAGTTTGTTTTGCACTCCTGTGACCCGTTTCCAGTCTGCTGACATCACAGATGTCAGTCCAGGCATCACGTTATCACAACAATAAAGTCTGGATTCGCTAGGTGCCTGAACTGACACCCGGCACAGCCTCTCAGCGAGCCGCTGAGAGCCTGAAACAGCCGCCCCTCCACAGCCCAGCGTTCCAATGAGCGAGGAGGGAGCAGAGGGCTGTGACTGACAGTCTATCGCTCCAAGCGATCGGCGGTGTTCGATCGCTCGGTTCTCAGTGCAGAAGCGTCGGGGGACAGATGCTGCATCGAGAGAAAAAAAAACAGACGTTCAGTTCTCTTTTAAGGCCCGTACACACAATCAGAAAATTGGACGAAAAATACGGCTTTTGAAGAGATCGTATGATATCGTATGATCGCTAGTATACAGCTTTTGTCCGAAATTATCCAAAAGGGAAAAACACAAACATTTTTCTCGTATGATGCCAGATTGTACTATTTTCGTATAATCGCAGTTTTCATCCGAAAATACTATACATATGCAATACAACACATTACATCGCTTCTGAATTGTTATTATGTCGTACCAGAATTTTCTTGCTTTAGTAACCTATTAATTTTTGATATGGCGACTAGCATGCAGACAATTATGTGTCTGATAATCTCATGGTGTGTACCGGGTTTAGTCCAATTCAGCCAACTTTGGTTTGATCAGTTAATGATCATATGTTTTTACATTCCCACCAACCCTGGCAGACATTCTCAGGGTGTTTGGCCAAGTGAGATTTACACTGCCTTATCACTCATATTATCTTCCTGAGATAAGCCAATACACAAGAGCTTTCTCCCTCCCTAATCCATAGGCCAAACATGTACGCTCGCCTGCTGGTCAGGACAAGCTGGTGGTTGAATAGTTCAGGCTTTGGCAAAAGTATTTTGTTTGTACGTGTCGGCTTGTAGTTTTCAATAAACTACCACGACACTGTGCTGCGCTGTGTAAATATCCGAAAAAATAAATTAAAAAACAAAAAACAAAAAATTTCTTCATCAGTTTAGGCGAATATGTAGTGTACATATTTTTGGTAAAAAAAATAAAAAAAATTGCAATAAGCGCATATTGATTGATTTGCGCAAAAGTTATAGCGTCTACAAAATAGGGGGTAGATTTATGGCATTTTTTTTCTTTTACTAGTAATGGTGGTGATCTGCGATTTTTAGCAGGAATGCGACAGACAGATCGGACACTTTTTACACATTTTTGGGAACAGTGACATTTATACAGCGATTAGTGTTATAAAAATGCACTCATTACTGTGTAAATATCACTGGCAGGGAAGGGGTTAACACTAGGGGGCGATCAAGAGGTTAAATGTGTTCCCTGGGAGGTGTTTCTAACTGTGGAGGGTGGGACTGACTGGAAGAGGAGAGAGATCACTGTTTCTGATCACTAGGAACAGCAGATAGGTCTCTCCTTCCCTGTCAGAACGGGGATCTATCCATTTACATGGACAGATCCCCGTTCTGGCTCTCTGTGGAGCGATCGCGAATGGCCGGCGGACACGCGAATTGGCTTCGGCGTCGCGTGCCCTATCGCTCTTAAAGTGGCTGACGTACACCTAGGGCAATTCGCCTAGGAGAGCCAACCTGCCACAGTGTATAATGACGGCGGCTGGTCCTTAAAGTGGTTGTAAACCCTTACAACACACTTTTACCTACAAGTAAGCATATATTAAGGCTTACCTGTAGGTGCTCGAAATATCTCCTAAACCTACACAGTTTAGGAGATATTTACAATTTCCCGTACAAGGATTTCTTCTGCGCATGCGCCGACCTATTCGGATGCTTCCAGCCGGCGAGGAAATCTGGGACATCGCAGGCTTCGGTTTCAGGTGACACATAATGGGCTACTATGCGATGCATAGTAGCCCATTATGCTTTACCTTTACAGGGAAACAAAGAGGAAGTAAACCCATAGGGATTGCTACTGGATGAGAGGACGGAATAGAGAGGAGCACAAGTTCGTCTACTTCCTTCATCAAATGCAAGTAATAAACACTGCAACACAGAGAGCACATAGGCGAGTAGTTCCTCTTGCTCAGAGGGCCAAACAGAATTAGTGGCAAGAGCTAGGCTGAAGCTTGCAGTTGCAAAAGCTGCAGCATATTAGATTTTTGTTCTTGAGTTTAGATACGCTTTAACATTTAGACATGAGGGTTTAGTAAGCCAGTAAACCGCTCATGTTTTCAACAAAAAAGAAGGTTACAGACAAATGGTCACATTAAATGAATTATATGTTTCATGGTGTCTACCTCTTCTTAGGTTGGCCGGACTGTACAGTTCTAAAGCTGACCATTGATGGGTAGAATTTCGGATGAAAATTTTTAGGAAAAGAATGTTCTAAGAAAGTGTGTTCATTTTCCTAATCATTGGTGGGTTGAATCAACGTTCCTTTTCATCGGCAGTGATCAGAAAATTACAAGGAACAGGGTGGAAATTTTTCTTGAACAGACAAATTTCTAACAGCATATGTGTTTTTCATGTGGTTAAAGTCCATTCATTCCAAATTGAAATGTTGAAAGCAAACAAAAATTTTCCAAACGACATTCGGATGTTCTGAGACTTTTTAACTGAATTTTCCTTCGGACTTTTCCTAACAATTTTCATGCGAAATGCTAGCCATCTATTGCCAGCTTAAAGAAGCCCTTTTAAGTGCGCTCTGAAGGTCACGAGAAATGTGAGCTAACTTCTTGTTTTAACCGAATTATCCCGAAATGAGCACATTGGACATTTCAGTGCTCAGGAAACATAGGAGAAAAGCCACAAAGAGGACAACAGTTACTAACTCAGTAAATGGTGACTAGTAGACCCTAATAATAGAAGCTTTTTTGTACTATTGCCCTGTATCACAGTGTGCTACAAAAGTTGCCTTTACTTTAAAATGAACCATTGTAACAGCACACATCGTAGTTACCCAATTACAATGTAGGAAAAAGTGTTGAGGACGTATGAGATCATGACTGAACATTTTGGCCAACAAGTCTAAAGCCCCGTACACACGGTCGGATTTTCCGATGGAAAATGTCCGATCGGAGCGTGTTGTCGGAAATTCCGACCGTGTGTAGGCTCCATCGGATTTTCCGACACACAAAGTTGGAGAGCAGGAGATAAAATTTTCCGACAACAAAATCCGTTGTCGGAAATTCCGATCGTGTGTACACAAATCCGACGGACAAAGTGCCACGCATGCTCAGAATAAAAAAAGAGATGAAAGCTATTGTCTACTGCCCTGTTTATAGTCCCGACGTACGTGTTTTACGTCACCGCGTTTAGCACAATCGGATTTTCCGACAACTTTGTGCGACCGTGTGTATGCAAAACAAGTTTGAGCCAACATCCGTCGGAAAAAATCCTAGGATTTTGTTGTCAGAATGTCCGAACAAAGTCCGACCGTGTGTATGCCCTATAACACTTCCAACAGCTCAAAATATATCATTCTTTCAGGCCTGGTTCACACCTATGCAGTTTGCTTTTGATCCCTTTCTGCAGTGCATTTTGCGTTTTTGCACATGCATTTTTTGATGCGTTTTGCATTTTTTTTATGGGGTTTTTTTTAGCCAATTTGTTTTTGGGCAGATTAAAAAACACAAATCTAGGCAAAATCGTGGCAACAACCATGCTTTTCTGAAGTTCCTCCTTTGAAGTCTATTGAACCAAAAACGCAATATTTTGCATTTAGAAAAGTCCCTAAGAGCCGGTTCACACGGGGGCGACTTGTCAGGCGACCTAGCCGCCTGACAAGTCGCCTCCCGTTCTGTACAATGGAACCCTTGCGTCGCTCCGACTTAGAAAAAAGGTTCCTTTACTACTTTGGGGGCGACTTGCATAGACTTCTATACAGAAGTAGTTTTGCAAGGCGCCGTGGCAGTCGTGTGCAGGTCGCCTCGGTGAGGTGACCTGCAAGTCGTGCCGCCCCTAGTGTGAACCGACCCTCACCCTTTCCAAAAACGCAGTGGCTGAAAAAAAAAAAAGCATAGCTGTGAACATGTACCATAGCAAACCATGTCAAATGGACTGTAGTGCATTTCTACAAAAAGCAAATAAGCACTAAAAAACACACAGGTGTGAACCAGGCCTAAACTTTATTTTATTGTTTTGTATTTACTGCCTACCTTGCTAAATAGAAAAAAATGGATGATTCAAAATTAAGAAAAATGCTAAATCAACTTGGGTACAATCAGCCTGCCCATACACAAATCGAAACTCGGCTGCTCCCTACTGAACCGGCTCAATTTCGATCCATGTTTGGCCTTCTATCAAAAAAGAGGGAAGTGGATGTACTTTCAGCAGGCCAAGGTTACACTACGATTTCCAAATGTTACTGATTGGCTGAAAGCACCGATCGAAGTAACATTTTCCAGGACGACAGTTTATGAATTTCAACCCATGTATGGCCAGCTTTAAACTTTGCAGTGCATGAGCATCATCCAGCTAACCTGAACCGTTTAGCGCAGTGGTTTTCAACCCTGTCCTCAAGTACCCCCAACAGGCCATGTTTTGGGAATTTCTCCTAGATTAGCTGTTCAAAATACCAAGCCATTGACTCCGATTTAAAGCACCTGTGCAAGATAAAGGAAAGCCTGCAAACATGGCCTGTTGGGGGTAATTTAGGACAGGGTTGAGAACCACTGCTCTAGAGTAGCCATCCTCAACCTGGGTTCCTCCAGAGGTTTCCTGGGGTGACCAGAGCTGTGGTTGTTTGACCTCCCATTTGATGGTGCCTGCATATTTCCAGGTCCATCGGCACCAGGCAAAGCCAGCAGCATGACGCCGCTCATCTTTTTTTTTTTTAATTAAGAAAATAATTTTATTGAGAAGACGCAAAATCTTAATCAGTCAGTTGAGTTACACAAATTCCACTCAAGAAAACAGAGCAAAGCTGAATGTGAAGTAACAAGAAGTACATGTCTGGCACAAATCGTTGTAGGAGTCACCAAGACAAGGCTCCTCTTTATAGCTCTCTGTAAGGGTGGTATTCTGACCACCATTGCAAAGTTGCATTTTTTTTTCTACTACACATCAATGTAAAAGGCATTTTTGCCATTGACCCCCAATTAATTGGCTTTAGTAAGGGTTGCCATAGAACTGAAATTTTCTTTAAGGGTTCCTTCGGGGTAAAAGGGTTGAGAAAGTCTGATCTTCAGTAAATTGGTCCTACTTTGTGCAACACTGGTATGTACTATATTGTCAAAAGTATAGGGAAGCCTACCTTTACACGCACATGAACTTTAATGGCATCCCAGTCTTAGTCCGTAGGGTTTAATATTGAGTTGGCCCACCCTTTGCATCTATAACAGCTTCAACTCTTCTGGGAAGGTTGTACACACGGTTTAGGAGCGTGTCTATGGGAATGTTTGACCATTCTTCCAAAAACACATGTGAGGTCAGGCACTGATGTGGATGAGAAGGTCTGGCTCACAGTCTCCGCTCCAATTCATCCTAAAGGTGTTCATGTGCGTGCAGTGGCAGGCATCCCAATAGTTTTGACAATATAGTGTATATATTCTACTCTACTTTAAAGTAGTATGGTCAAAGCTCTTTTGGCTATACTTCTCCTGTGGGTCACAGGAGTGCACTTAGTTCTGCACTCCTGTGACCCATATTCAGCCGACCCTGGGCTGAAAGCCGCCCAATCTCGGCCGGTTCAATGCGGATTCAAACCATGTATGGGCAGACAGATACAACCAGTATGTTGGATTCTTAGGATGCAATTATTTTACAGCGACTATAGCCGCTAGCAATAATCACTGTGTTCTCCCAGCAGGGACGGCTCCTCGCATCCCCCAGTCTGGAGAACACAATAGCTCCACAGTGGTGCTGGAAAGAAAATCGCACACATTCTATGGCCTGCCAAAGTCTGCTGTTGAATGACATCACTCAGCCTGCCAGGCTCTGGAAAAATCCCAACTTTAATGTCTGGAGCCACCCAGATGCCTGAGTGGCAGCGGGTTCAGCCTCTCACTGCCTGAGGCAGTTGCTCCCACTCCCTCCACAGCACGGTGCTCCAGTAAGCGCTGGAGGGGCAGAGCAGAGAGCTGATGACTGACAGCCACTGGCTGTCTGCTCACTAAAGACCGAGTACCGAGCGATCAGTGGTTTTTGATCGTTCGGTTCTCTGTCTTATAAGCATCAGGGGACAGATTCAGCATTGGTCCAGCTAGGGAAGTATACATTTTTTTTTTTTGTTTTTTCACAGACCTCTCTTAAAATGTTTTTTTTAATTGCAAACAGTGCTTTGAAAAAATACTAAATGCGTGAGATTAGTGTATGTAAACTATTAAAAACTTTAGTTTAACTTTTGGTCTGCACCTTTGTAATGAAGTTTCCAGTGCAGTCCGTTTCCAGCCCAGTAGTTTCCAAACCATTGTACGTTGTAGATAAACTGAGCTTCGTTTAGGCTGGGTTCACATACGAGCACGCAGCATCTCACAGCAGGAGTCGGGTGCGTCCTCGTTCACCGTTTCAGGTCTGATTTCAGCACAAATTTTTGGCTGAATTTGGACCTGAAACGGACCAAGAGACGCACCGGACTTGTGCAAATCACACCGGAGCTGCTCCGGAGATGTGTGAACTGGCTATGTAGAGAGCTGGTCACAATCTCCTGCTGTGCAAATTGGATGCGGGGAAATCCACATCCAATTCGCAATAGTGTGAACCCAGCCTTAAGTTACATACCTGCAGGCCTAGCACTGCTTTTGCAAAGCCTTGCTGTTCTGTATACAAGCTAGGACTTATGTTCTGTTGGGTTCATCCCATCACTGCAGAAATAAACGCTCCTCCTTGTCCGCAGAGCCGTACATGTGCAGTGCACCCTCCTTCAATCCATGGCTTCCAGCTCCTCCCTCTGCTCTTAGCAGCCACCAGGAATGGTAAGCTGCAATATAATACTTTTTTTTTGGGGGGGGGGGGGGGGGGGGGTTAGATATACTTTAAATAATTTACAAAGAACTTATGCTGTCAAATTTTTTAAGTACTATTGTTTTTAGGGAAAGGAGCTCATGATTGAGAATTTTGTCAGTGACTAGAATATTTCTGGTTTAATTATTATAATACAGGATTCATATAGCGCCAACAGTTTGCACAACACTTTACAATCTGAGGGCAATTAAAAATGTAGCTGGCGTTTTATAATTCCTTTAGAAATAGATCACCCATCAGTCAATACCAGATGAGAAATATAGCAAATCTAGTATTTGTCTGGCAAATAACTTTCAGTCTTAATTACTAGTGTATTTGTTAAATAACGTTTGTTTGATCCAGAGGTGTTTGCAAAAGACCCTCCGAGGACAAGATTACAATTGCCCAGTATTAGCTATGAGCTTATGTACTGTAAACTATTGGCTAAAAGAACAAATATTTGCAATTGTTCTTATTTTGTAAGAGAAAACATTTGATCCAAACATTGCTAGAAGCCTGGCCTTGCTTCCCAGACAAGAATACATATCCTTCAATGGTTAGAGACGCTTTTCAGAATAGTTTGACCTTGTCATCTGTCTAAACTGTTCTACCAAGATGGAGACTTCATTTCACAAATATTTATTCCTAGTCAAAATTATACTTCTATTACACTTTTTTTCAGTTTATACTTTTCTCAAAAACATTTTTGCTAATGTTGCATTAAAAAAAAAAAAAATCAGTGCTTAAAAAATAAATAGATAACTAAATAATAATAAAAAAGCTTAAAAAAATAAAAATAAATAAAAAAACACATCAATGAGGACAAAGTTTCAGAGTAGCTGGAAAAGTCCATATTTACTCTTGGAAACATTTTGATGTAAGACAATGCATGGGAAGTGTGCCTGAATTCTGATGTTTACCTATGGAGTTTTCTATTGAGACTGCGAGGAAATAATGATGGGACTGAGGCCAGACTGAAATGCAGGAACCGATGTGTTCTAAGCAGCAACAAAAATGTGGTGTGTAAACGATGGGTGTAGCACAATCTGCACAAAGCTGTTCACCTCTGTTGTTATCAGCTGGGAGGCCAAAGACAGGCCAATAAATGACCTTCGGCAAGAGTCCTTGCCAGATACCAGAAGGTGATCCAACCACCCATACCTGAAATATCTGTTTTGCTTGGACTGAGCCATGGTGTTAGATGATCCTCACATTTCCTTAAAGTAGAACTAAAGGCAAATTATTATTTTTTTTTCTCATTTCGGATAGAGCAAGGCCCCTTTCACACAGAACAGACTCCGTTGAGATCAGTAGGGGATCTGTCTGCTGATCACCTCCTGATCAGAGCAAAGCACATCCGTGTCTGCTCAGTTTATGCAGAGTGGACACAGACAGAGCCTGCTCTGCAAGTAAACAGACTCCACTGTCCGTTTACACCCAACTGCCCTTCGATCTGATCCGCAGTGGCTGCCCGTCCATTAAGGGCGTACGGGTGCTGCCCCCTCTGTCACGCCACCCCTGCCATATGTAGAATGGATAGATTCATGCACTGCATAGCATGATATCTGTGGCCGCTGTAGCCACCCCCTATTCAGACGCCCGGCCCCTTTTCGGACGCCAGGCGCCTGAATTACAGCAGTGGGGGTGTTTTTTTAAGCACCTGATTAGAGCCATAGGCTCTAATAGGCTTCAAAAAAAGGTGGACTCCACCCAGATTTGTTAGAAAAGCAAATGAACATTTGCTTTTCTAACACTGAGTGGCTGAATATGATGGGTACAGTGGCTGCATTTTATGGGCACAGTGGCTGCTTACGATGGGCACAGTGAGGCTGCAATTGATATTTTTTTTTTTCTCAGTTTGTTTCCGCCCCCCCAAAAGTTTTGAGCACCAGCCGCCACTGCTGATCTGTCTATATGAAGGACGACGGATCCCCTTCCATTTTTTTTTTTCAGATCGGACCACAGGTAGGCGGGTGTAAACGGACACAAGTCTGTTTACACCCGCCGGTCCATAGGAGTGAAAGGAGGGTCCGATCAGCTCCACCTGTAAAATTGACAGGCGGATTTCACAAGGCCATTTGTCTGAAAGGGGCCTAAGGGAGAGTTATAAGCTCTTGCGTCCTGTCCGCAGTCTCTGGCCATCTCTTGCGTCCTGTCCGCAGTCTCTGGCCATCTCTTGCGTCCCGTCCGCAGTCTCTGGCCATCTCTTGCGTCCCGTCCGCAGTCTCTGGCCATCTCTTGCGTCCCGTCCGCAGTCTCTGGCCATCTCTTGCGTCCCGTCCGCAGTCTCTGGCCATCTCTTGCGTCCCGTCCGCAGTCTCTGGCCATCTCTTGCGTCCCGTCCGCAGTCTCTGGCCATCTCTTGCGTCCCGTCCGCAGTCTCTGGCCATCTCTTGCGTCCCGTCCGCAGTCTCTGGCCATCTCTTGCGTCCCGTCCGCAGTCTCTGGCCATCTCTTGCGTCCCGTCCGCAGTCTCTGGCCATCTCTTGCGTCCCGTCCGCAGTCTCTGGCCATCTCTTGCGTCCCGTCCGCAGTCTCTGGCCATCTCTTGCGTCCCGTCCGCAGTCTCTGGCCATCTCTTGCGTCCCGTCCGCAGTCTCTGGCCATCTCTTGCGTCCCGTCCGCAGTCTCTGGCCATCTCTTGCATCCTGTCCGCAGTCTCTGGCCATCTCTTGCGTCCTGTCCGCAGTCTCTGGCCATCTCTTGCGTCCTGTCCACAGTCTCTGGGGCCATCTCTTGCGTCGTGCCCGCAGTCTCTGGCCATCTCTTGCGTCGTGCCCGCAGTCTCTGGCCATCTCTTGCGTCCTGTCCGCAGTCTCTGGCCATCTCTTGCGTCCTGTCCGCAGTCTCTGGCCATCTCTTGCGTCCTGTCCGCAGTCTCTGGCCATCTCTTGCGTCCTGTCCGCAGTCTCTGGCCATCTCTTGCGTCCCGTCCGCAGTCTCTGGCCATCTCTTGCGTCCCGTCCGCAGTCTCTGGCCATCTCTTGCGTCCCGTCCGCAGTCTCTGGCCATCTCTTGCGTCCCGTCCGCAGTCTCTGGCCATCTCTTGCGTCCCGTCCGCAGTCTCTGGCCATCTCTTGCGTCCCGTCCGCAGTCTCTGGCCATCTCTTGCATCCTGTCCGCAGTCTCTGGCCATCTCTTGCGTCCTGTCCGCAGTCTCTGGCCATCTCTTGCGTCCTGTCCGCAGTCTCTGGCCATCTCTTGCGTCCTGTCCGCAGTCTCTGGCCATCTCTTGCGTCCTGTCCGCAGTCTCTGGCCATCTATTGCGTCGTGTCCGCAGTCTCTGGCCATCTCTTGCGTCGTGTCCGCAGTCTCTGGCCATCTATTGCGTCATGTCCGCAGTCTCTGGCCATCTATTGCGTCGTGTCCGCAGTCTCTGGCCATCTCTTGCGTCGTGTCCGCAGTCTCTGGCCATCTCTTGCGTCGTGTCCGCAGTCTCTGGCCATCTCTTGCGTCGTGTCCTCAGGTCCCTGGCCATCTCTTGTCAAGCTCATAGTCTTTGACTATATCCCGTTGTGCGTCTTCGGTTTCTGCTAATTAACATTCACTGAATTTTATGTGCAGGCCTTTGGTGATGTCGGGGGTGCACTTGAGCACCCCTGGTATAGATGGTCTTGGAGGGCAGTATATCTGGGAGGGCTTCTTTTTTTAAAGGAGGCATCCAGATTTCAATAAGTTCCCTCAACTTCCCCTCAGACCCTTACATCAACTGGGCCAGAGATGTGGGGATGAGGCCCTTGTCCCCTCTCTTGAAGCTCCTGGAAAGGCACCCTCTCCATGTTAAGGGCATGTTGCCTAGTATGGTTCAAGAGGTGGAGGTGGTGGTGGGGGGCAGCCAAACTGCATGCTCTGATAAGGGTCTGATATAGGTTTTTGTGGGAGCCCAGTTTTTTTTTTGCATGAGGTTCCCTTTAAAATCCATACCAGACCCTCATCAAAGATAAGGGTCTGTCATGGATTCTGGTGGAACCCCACAACCTGTACCAGATCTAGGGTAAGGGTCCAGTATGGATTTACATGATAGCCAGTTTGTATTGCATGAGGTCCCCTTTAAAATCCATACCAGACCCTCAAGGATAATGGTCTGTCATGGATTCTGATGGAACCCCACATAATTTTTATTTATTTTTTATTTTTTGTGGGTTCCCACCTTAAAACCCATACCAGATCTAGGACAAGGGTCTGGAATAGATTTTGGTGGGGTCTTTTTTTCTTGTTTGTTTTTTATATGTTAAACTGGGAAGAACTCAAGAGTTTGCATACTTCTAAAAAGTATCATGACTAACAAAAAGGCTGCATAAAGCTGGCCATACATTATACAATTTTCTTGTTCAATTTCCTTTAGATTTACCTTCAACTATGTAGTGTAATGCCCCATACACACAATCGGACTTTCCGACAACAAAACCGTGGATTTTTGTTCAAAGGGTGTTGGCTCCAACTTGTCTTTGCATACACACGGTCACACAAATGTTGGTCAAAAATTACGACAACACGTACGTGATATCTCCATTACGAACGCTAGTTTTACAAGACCGAGCGCTTCTGGCTCGTACTTGATTCCGAGCATGCGTGAACTTTTGTGCGACAGACTTGTGTACACACGATCGTAAAGTCCGACAACAAAAATTTGTCGGTGGAAAATTTGAGAACCTGCTAGCCAACATTTGTTGGCGGAAAGTCCATCATCATATGTTTGATGGAGCATACACACCGGTCAGATTAAGCCAACAAGCTCACATCCAACATTTGTTGTCGGAAAATCCGATCGTGTGTACGTGGCAAAAGGGCCTGCCTGATTGCATTCAAATTGAAAGTGTTTAGGTTTGACCTCATATAATATGGTTTTGGTAAAAATTGAAAGAAAAATTGTATAGTGTGTAGTCAGCCTAACGCCTGCATTAGGTCCAAAATGGGCACAAGTATATAGAGAGGGAATTGGATACGAAAAAATGATCTGTCCTCAAATAAAATCCTTTTCCAATATTTTGTGTCACATAGCATTCCTAAAAACCTGTCATCTCTGTGTCACCAAACCATTACCTGGGTAAGCAGGTTTCATTTTTCATTCAGTGATTGCATCTGGCTGTACATGTGTTAAAGGCTTTTGTGTGTTTTTTTTTTTTTTTTTTTTAAATCACCTTAGGGGGAAGAGGCACCTCCCTGAGCTTAGTGGCAGCCCGCTCCTCCTCTCACATGCTCAGGAACCAGGAACTCTTATTACTCAGCATGAGGTTTTCCAGTTACTCTGCCTACAGGAATCGTCCCACACAAAAAAACTTTCTGCACTCTCCGGAGACGCATACAAGGTAGGTACTGCAGTGCGATTGGCGCTGGGCTGCAAGATCTCAGAAACATTCCTTGCAAGCTCTGACATTTGCAGTACTTTTATTTTATTGTATTTTAAATATATATAGAATAAAGCGCCCTGCAGACATTTAGAAGAGAAGTGTCTGCAGGTTCAGATGACATTCGGGGGAAAACAAAAATGACAGTCACAGAATTAGAGGTGTCTACAGGTTGCCTGAACTTATATGCTTATTTGATATAAGACTGCTATTTTATGTTTTTGGATCAAAAGATTTATAACACTCAGATCTGGTACCAACATTTGACTGCCCACTGAGATCTATGGATAGCTTCACCCTGGATTACCGGGAAGATATGGATTTTTTTTTTGTTTTGTTTTTCTTTTAGAAATTCGATTTATATTTACCATCCTGTTTAGATAAGGGTTGGCACTTGTCCTGGAGTGTTCCGTCTAATGCCTGCTGTTTACTTTGTGCTGCAGGCATATGATCATGTACCAAACACTGCTCACCTACTCTGCGCTGGGCTGTGTGACGTCGGTCGGTGATTATACACTTCATGTAGTATGCTTTTCCACTGTACAGTTTGTCTCTCCCCCCCCCAATCCAAAAAGTTAAAGCTTCAGCCCCGAAAGTATTTGCCCCCTTAATGAGCAGGCCATCTTTTTGCGATACGGCACTGCGTCGCTTTAAGTGACAATTGTGCGGTCGTGCGACGTCCCCCCCCCCCCCCCCCCACAAATAGAGCTTTCTTTTGGTGGTTTTCGATCACCTCTGCGTTTTTTTAATTTTGTGCTATAAACAAGAAAAAAGCGACAATTTTGTAAAAAAAATTTTTTTTTTTTTACTTTTTGCTATAATAAATATCCAAAAAAAAAAGAATAATAAAAACAAATTTCTTCATCAGTTTAGGCCAATATATAGTCTTCTACATATTTTTGGAAAAAAAAAAAAAATCGCATTAAGTGTATATTGATTGGTTTGTGCAAAGGTTATAGCGTCTACAAAATAGGGGATAGATTTATGGCATTTTTATTTTACTAGTAATAGCGGTGATCTGCGATATTTTTTTTTTTTTTTTTTTTCTTTTTTTTTTTTTTTTGTGGGACTGCAACATTGTGGCAGACAGATCGGACACTTTTTACACTTTTTTTGGGATCGTTGGCATTAATACAGTGATCAGTGCTATAAAAATGCACTGATACTGTGTAAATGTCACTGGCAGGGAAGGGGTTAACATTAGGGGGCGATCAAGGGGTTAAACGTGTTCCATCATGTGTGTTTCTAACTGCGGGAGGGATGGGACTGACTAGAGGAGGAGACATATCGCTGGTCCTAATTACTAGGAACAGGTGATCTGTCTCTCCTCCCCTGTCAGAACAGGGCTTTGTGTGTTTACATACACAAATCCCCGTTCTGGCTCTAGTGCCCGCGATCCAGGGTGGCCGGCGGACATCGCGGCCACGCACATCGGGTCCCTCGCCGTGCAGCTGGCGCGTGCCTGCTATGGCTCTTAAAGGAGCTGACGTATAGGTACGGCGATTCGCGAGAACGAGCCGACCTGCTGCCGTATAATGACGGCGGCTGGTCGGCAAGCGGTTAAAACCAAAAGCGAAAAATGTTATTTATTGCAGCTATTTTGAGCCATGTGTGGCTGTCTCCATTCGACAGAAGTCAATTTAACCATTGCAATAAGTGCAAGCACCGATCAGTGTACAGTATTGTGAAAAGTATAAAATAGAATGGGGGGGGATTTGCCAGGATGGATTTGATTTAAATAAGGTCAATTTAAATCATAATTTTTAAAGAGCAACTGTCATCTCTGTCCCGGTGGCTACTTTTCTGACCCGCTGTTGACTCACCGACAGTCCCATTCACTTTAATGGGACGGCTGGTGATGCGGCAGTGACACAACAAGGTGAGGGTCGTGGCAGCAGCAGGTGAGTGGATGTCCGCTAACAGGCGCTGCCATGATGGATCTGAAATGTAAGGACTTATTCTCGCTGGTAGTTAGAATCTTTAATATTTGCAAACAAAATGAAGGTCTCCTATTTAGAATAATAAGCTGTCAGGTTAGTAAAACAGCTATATTCAATCATACAGTTTGTAGTGTACATAGATTTGAAAAACAATGGGATAAAAGAATATTCCTGAGCTTTTTTTTATCTCATGGTTACTGTGAAATTGCGTGAATGCATCAATGCAGTGCTTGTTATCTCAGCTTGGATTCATTGAATGAGTTTATCAAAAATGTAAATATTGCAGAATATACAGCCTCGAGCTACATAACTAAGCTCCATTTCATGCGGAGTAAAAACTAAATTATTAATGTATATTAAATAGAAAAAAACTATCTTTAGATTGATTTTTTTACTCCCAAAAACTATTTATTAAAATTTGATAAAAATGCAAAAATAATCAGATTTAAATAAAAAAAAATCTGATTCAAAAAATATCCAATTTTACAATTTTTTTTTAAATCATCAATTTTTATCCACCCTAAGATTTACTAAAACTGGAGCACTCAGAATCTGGTTCAGCTGTGCATCCATTGAAATAGTGCTGCTACTCCAAAATAGCCCTTAATGATAAACAGGATGAGATGGAGACTCATGTGCTCGGATGGCCCCAGTACTTAGGCATCCAAACTTCCAATCAAAGAGGAAAAAAAATCAATAATCATTAATAAGGGCTATGTAAGAGGATGAAACGTGCCAATAACTACAGGTATTGATTCCTTTTATTAGATGGATTCAATATAATTGTTTACGTGTTTTTTTTGTTTTTTTTGTTTTTTTTGAGACATCGTGGTGCTGGCTTTTCTTTTTGATTGAACATCTGGTGCAGCTCTGCATGGTGGCCAATCTACTTCTAAATTCAGCTTGTTCAATTAAGTTTTGACAATAAAACCTGGAAGCTGATTGGTCTCTATACAAAGCTGCACCAGGTTTTGCACTCGCCACTTTTAGTAAATCTCCCCCAGTTTCTCAGTAGGGAAGATTCATCTATCCACCTTGCTTGTGTGGATGGAGGAATCCATTTGTGTTTTTCTATGGTTGCTCTGTTTAAAAAAAAAAAAAAAAATCTATAGCTAGCTTTATATGCTGCGAAGCCAAAAGGCGGGAGCGTAGTACACATGTTACGGCAATGAATTGCTTTGTGACTATGTTATGTTTGGGGGCATTACTGCCTGCTGAACAAAACTAATTGAATTGAATGGGACCACGCTGCAACTGCCCCACAGCCACATGCAATGCACATGGTTTTGGCCAGGGTGGATATATATCAATAATTTTTTTTTATTTAGATCGATTTTTTTTAATCAAATTTATTTTTAACAAAATGCTTTTGGAGTAAAAATCTATCTGAAAATAGTTTTCTATTTAACCGCTTGCCGACCGCGCTATACCCGAATGACGGCTGCAGTGCGGTGGGATAACTCTGGGAGGGCGTACTATGATGTCCTCCCAGAATCCGGCGCGCACCCGGGAACATCCGTGACCGCCAGGTCCTCTCATCACGGATCATGGTAAACGGCCGCTGATAGCGGCCGTTTACCACGTGATCCCTCCGTCAAATGATGGAGCGATCACTTGTAAACAAACCGGCGTCATGTCAGGTTCCTCTCTCACCGTACCTATTGGTACAGTGAGAGGTGGAGAAATCAGTGGCAGCAGCGCTGTGCGCTGGATGTGTAGTGCCCACAGCGCTGATATGTGCCCATTCCAGCCATCCTTCCATCCATACCCAGCTATCCATGCTCAGCATACCCATCCATCCGTCGATGCTCAGCCATCCATACTGAGCATACTCAGCCATCCATACTCGGCATACCCATCCACACTCGGCATACTTGTCTGTCCATCCATCCATCCATGTTCACCCATCCATACTCAGCAATACTCATCCATCCATGCTCAGCCATCCTTACTCAGCATACTCATCCATCCATGCTCAGCCATCCATACTCAGAATACTCATCCATCCATCCATGCTCATCCATCCATACTCAGAATACTCATCCATCCATCCTCAGCATACTCATCCATCCATATTCAGCATGCTCAGCCATCCATCCATCCATCCTCATCCATGCTCAGCCATCCCATCCACCCCCATCCATACCCAGCCATCCCATCTATACCCAGTCATACTTAGCCAAAGCCATTCTACTCAGCCGTACCCAGCCATGCTCATTCATGCTCAGCCATCTCCATTCATGCTCATCCATGCCACTACAGTGCCTCACAAAAGTGTAATATCTAGTCAAATTAGATTTGAAACTTGTGCTCCCTGCATGTTGAGCCTCTGTATGTGGCCAGGCTGTGGAAGTCTCCTACATGTGGTATCGCCGTACTCAGGAGGAGTAGGAAAATCTATTTTGGGGTGTAGTTTTTTCTATATACATGCTATGTGTTAGAAACATTGTGTAAACGGACAACGTTGTATAAAAAAAAAAATGCGTTTTCATTTTCTTTACACATTTTCCAAAAACGTGTAGAAAAAAATGACATGTTCAAAAGACTCATTATGCCTCATAGATTATACATTGGGGTGTTTTCTTTCCAAAATGGGGTCATTTTTGGGGCGTTTCCATTGTCCTGGTTCTCCAGGGCCTTCAAAAGTGTTATGCCCCGTACACACGGTCGGATTTTCCGATGGAAAATGTGTGATAGGACCTTGTTGTCGGAAATTCCGACAGTGTGTAGGCTCCATCACACATTTTCCATCGGAATTTCCGACACACAAAGTTTGAGAGCAGGCTATAAAATTTTCCGACAACAAAATCCGTGTGTACACAAATCCGACGCACAAAGTGCCACGCATGCTCATAATAAATAAAGAGACGAAAGCTATTGGCTACTGCCCCGTTTATAGTCCCGACGTACGTGTGTTACGTCACCGCGTTCAGATAGTATGGATTTTCCGACAAGTTTGTGTGACCGTGTGTATGCAAGACAAGTTTGAGCCAACATCCGTCAGAAAAAATCCATGGATTTTGTTGTCGGAATGTCCGACCGTGTGTACGGGGCATAAGTCCGGCCATAAAGGGATCAAAATTAGGCAGGTTCATTTCGAACAATTATTGGCAACCTGGTTGTACTGAAGTCAATCTATTGACCGACTTCAGCACAACCAGGCTGTTGGGTATTTCTTGTGCGATCGTTGCCGGTGGATGTAGCCGCCGGCAGTGATCAGTGTATTCTGACAGTGGGGCACACAATAGCACAGCGAAATGGATTCCCCCATCAATAACTGACTGGGGGAGTCAAGCTGTTTAAACTTCAGCTCCAGAAGGTTTTTACCCCCTTCATGACCAGGCCATTCTTTTTGCGTTACTTTACCTGACAATTGCGCGATCGTGCAACGTTGTACCCAAACAAAATTTAAATCCTTTTTTTCCCACAAATACAGCTTTCTTTTGGTGGTATTTGATCACCTCTACGTTTTTTATTTTTTGTGCTAAACACAAAAAAAGAGCAACAATTTTGAAAAAAAAAAAAAAATTTTTACTTTCTGCTATAAAACATCCAATTAAAAAAATGTAAACAATCAAATGTGTTTATCAATTTAGGCCGATGTGTATTCTGCTACATATTTTTGGTAAGAAAAAAAAAATCACAAAAGGCGTATATTGATTGGTTTGCGCAAAAGTTTTTGTGTCTACAAACTATGGGATCATTTTATGGACTTTTTTTTAGTGGGGCTTTTTTTGCAGCGGACAAATCTGACACTAAGTGACAGTGACTCCAATACAGTGATCAATGCTTAAAAAAAATGCACTGTCACTGTATAAATGACACTAGCAGGGAAGGGCTTAACATCAGGAAGTGTGCTCCTAGGGAGTGCTTTCTAACTGTGGGGGGGAACGCTGACGCTGGAGGAAAACCAGAGATCCCTGTTTCTGCTTAGCAGAAAACACAAGACCTCCATTTTCCTTTCTCGCAGAACGGTGGTCTGCCTCGTTTACATAGGCAGATCGCCGCTCTGTCTCTCGTCTCAACGCCATCGCGGCGGCCGAACCAGCTGATTGGCTCCCGCTGTGTCCAATCACAGTGGGAGCGCGGCTCCAACGGCGTGCGCGCCCCAGAGCTGATGACGTTCTGTACGCGATTACGCGCTTAAGGGCCGCAGTACATGTACGTGGGGCAGTCCTTTAGTGGTTAGTCCATGGTTGAAGGGGAAAAAGAAAAAACGGAATAATCTACGTCTTGTTCATAAAGGAACCGATTGTTAAAAAATGTTGGTCACCAGATTCAAAATACACAAAGATTGCTTGTCAATGGTCTCTCCGCCACCCCCAAGGACACCCCCTGGCTGACCCTTATTAGGAGAGATTGGGAAAAATCAAACAAGGTGGATTTTCCAGCCAACTTCTTTTGTTCTCAGTGATAAGACTTTTACCAGGGGGTCTGCGCCATGCTTAGCGAGCACGCTCAGTGCAGACAAATGTCTACCACTATCATCCTTCACAATGATTTTTCAGCTGTCAGCCAATGCCCATTGGTGAAATAGCCTGCAATGCTGATCGAGAGGGGAAAATCCGACCAGGTGGTTATACCCGAAGTTGATCAAGCTCCCTGTCCATACATGTATCGGAATTCAGCTGGTCCCCATTGAACCAGACAAATTTCAGTCCATGTATGGCAGGCTTAACTCCATCTTTTGGATCATGTTACACCTGTGTTTACGGTGTAACATGGTGCCACCCCCAGATCTGCGAATGAATAAACTACAAGTCCCATCTTACACCACAGCAAAATGACTTCTAGTCCTCAATAGAACACGAGCGCGGTGATTACCACACTCGTAGACCATTGGCGCTTCCTCCAGCGCTCTAAATGAAAGTGCTACCTCGGTATAGGCAGGGAGCTGGAGGAAGGGTCTAAATATTTTTTGGATTGGATAGAGAAAGGAAGGGTTATGACTCCAGCCAGTTTTTTTTTTTTTGCGTAGGCTAATGACCAGACAAAAAAACAGGAAGTGGGCTGTATAAGGTACAGTGGAACCTTGGATTATGAGCATAATCCTTTCCAGGAGAATGCTTGTAATCCAAAGCACTCGCATTTCAAAACGAGTTTCCCCATAGAAGTCAATGGAAACTAAGATAATTGGTTCCACATTGACTTGTATTGTATGCAATACCGCATGTGGCCAGAGGTGGCGGGGGCCAGAGAGACTCAGAAATACTTCGAGGTGGCTTGGAAACGCTCAGGAACAGAGTACTTCCGAGTGCATTTGAACGGCTCAGAGCATCACCGGCGCCCCCGCACCTCTAGCCAAATGCAGTACTGCACACCGCAGAGGCTTGAATCTCGCTAGTTTTGCGAGACAACACTCGTAAACCGAGTCAGGATTTTTTTATAAATAATAGCCCGTATTGCAAAACGCTTGTTAACCGCATTACTCGCAATCCGAGGTATTACTGTATTTACTGGCAGAAATTTTTTTCTTTTTTTCTTTACTATCCACAGTTAAAACAACAAGGGCAGGAGATTTATTAGATGGAAAGTTGAAAAAATGACTGAAGTTCCGCTTTAAGGGCAGATGGATTCCAGGAAGTAAATTCTACATGAATCATTTGCCATTACTCAAGATGGCCACCGCCAGTAAAGCTAGGGTTTTTTTTTTTTTCAAAGTGATTTTTCAACAAAATAAAGCATGGAGACATGGAGGGATAGGGAAGTTTGCTTTGAATATTAAAAATGAATTAAATAGCGTTTTTGATTTGTGGTGCTCATATGCAGTGAATATTCCGCTTTAAAGAAACGCCTAGCGTGTTTAGACACATTCACACGCGTTTTGGTGTTTGTTTTTTTCTGCCAAAAGACTCCTTTCTTAAATGTAAGGGATCTTTTGTTTGTTTTTTGTTTTTCTGCCTCTAAATGCCCTGGTTTTTAAAACACCTGTAAACTCCTATGTGCACGTGGGCACATATGATACCATGGAGGGACATATAGAGCTCAAGTGTGCCTGAAGCCTCATGCCCTGTACACACGACCGGTTTTGCCATCGGAATAAACTCTGAAGGTTTTTCCGACTGAATTCCGCTCAAGCTGTCTTGCATACACACGGTCACACCAAATTCCGACTGTCCAGAACGAGGTGACGTACAACACGTAGGACGGGACTAGAAAAAGGAAGTTCAATAGCCAGTAGCCAATAGCTTCCGTCTCATACTTGCTTCAGAGAATGCGTAGTTTTTGGTACGTCGGAACAGCATACAGACGATCGGATTTCCCGATAGGAATTGGTTCCGTCTGAAAAATTTTCTCTTTCTAGGTCCGTCAGAATTTTCAATGTAAAAAGTCCAATGGGGCATACACACTATCGGAATAGATGATGAAAAGCTTCCGTCAGACTTTTTCTGTCGGACATTTCGCTCGTGTATACACGGCATTAAACTTATGTGAACCAGCGTTATAAAGATAAAGCCGTGCATAACAACGCAATGTCTGTCCATAGCTGAAATACCTGTTGGTGGACATAGCTGTTAAAGTGTTACTAAATCCACAACAGTAAAATCAGTGTGTATATGCAGAAAAGCATGCTTGTTATACTCACTGTGGAACCTAAGGGGTTAATCCTCCACATTGTGTAAAAAGGCTGTTTGATCCTGTCTGCTCTGATCCTCTCCTTTTACTCCAATCAATCTGCTGATAGTACAGAGCCTTGGGGGCACTCTGCACATGCTCAGTTTGGTGTGTATTGCTAGAGAGTTGTTTTTTTTTTGGGGGGGGGGGGAGTGCATGTGATCAGCACAGGGCCAATCAGCACTGTCCAGACAGAGGGTCAGGGGTCCTGCAGCCTAATTGGACAATCCAGAGGTGAATGCAAACTCCACCTCCAAACTTTAACCAGACACTGATAGAAGTCACCAGACTGCTATATACTGCTGATGAGAAAAGGTATTTAGCAGTTTATATTTACTAAAATAATTGCATTTCCATGTTCTGTGTACTGTGAGAGACCAGATATAGTGAATGCAGGGTGCTGGGTTTAGTAACACTTTAAATTCTACTCTAGTAACAAATATATGTATGTATGTATGTGTGTGTGTGTGTGTGTGTGTGTGTGTGTGTGTGTGTGTGTGTGTGTGTGTGTGTATATATATATATATATATATATATATATATATATATATAATATTTTTTTTTTTAAATCATACCCACCTAGGTGGATGCAGCATCTGTCCCCCGTCGGCTCTAAGACTGAGAACTACGCAAGCAAAGACAGCTGATCGCTCGGTTCTCAGTGCTCTGTAAGCAGAGAGCTGGTGACTGTCGGTGCTGTGCCCCCCCCCCCCCCCCCGCTGGAGCTCTGGGCTGTGGGAGTACTGGCTCAGGGTCTGGGGTTGTGGGCGGATCCCCACTTTATTGTCATAATCTTGCCCCAAGCTGGACCAGTCTTGTGACATGGTTCACGGGGTGCACAGAATGAACTGCACTCCTGTCATCCACAGGAGAAGTACAGCCAAAGGAGCTTTGGCTGTGCTTCTCCTTTTAATTGGTGTTAGCTGGCAATATTTGAGCACAGGTTATATATTTATTATTGTGGTTGCGCTAATTGATTTTGTATCACAGCTATATAGATTATATATACAGTGCCTTGCAAGAGTATTTACCCCCCTTGGCTTTTTACCCATTTTGTTACATTACAGCCTTTAGTTCAATGTTTTTTTAATCTGAATTATATGTGATGGATTAGAACACAATAGTCTAAGTTGGTGAAGTAAAATTAGAAAAATATATACATAAAACTATTTTTCAGAAATTAAACACTGCCATGAAGACCAAGGAACTCTCCAAACAAGTAAGGGACAATGTTTACAAAAAACAGAGAGATGGGGGAGTTTTGGGACTTTAAATGAGACATGCAGCTGGGAAGGTGACACAACATGGTAATGATATGAATATCTGATAATTGTACCATAAATGCGACCGCATCGTATTGCATAGTAATGAATGTATAAACAGTAAGTTATAATAAATCAAGGAAACTTTATTTCATAGTAAGATATATATTATTGAGACATCATAAAACCACATAATGGCATAGCAGCCTATTATGGTCATCATGGTACCATAGTAAGAATTCATCAGACTAATATTTGCATAGGACTGCATCATAGTATTAATAATGTCTGGTGAATGGACCACATTTGTGACCAAATAACTTGCATGTATACAGAGTAAGAGAGTATGACATATGAATAAATGTTCCATAAATATGATCCAAAATAACAGGGTAACCCATCAACATAGCAGCACGATGTGGATCGCAATGGTGAGATAAAAACGATTCAATTTTAAAGTTGTGTGTCTTCATAGTAATATAATAGCAGTTGGTGGAATCCAAACGGCATAATCTGGTAGAAGTGTAGAGGGGTTGTTAAGGGACAATGTTGTTGAGAAGTACAATCAGGATTAGGTTATAAAAAAAAATATCCAAATCTTTGATGATCCCTAGGAGCACCATCAAATCTATCATAATCAAATGGAAAGAACATGGCCCAACAGCAAACCTGCCCAGAGACGGCCACACACCAAAACTCACAGACCGGGCAAGGAGGGCATTAATCAGAGAGGAGCACAGAGACCTAAGGTAACCCTGGAGGAGCTGCAGAGTTCCACAGCAGAGACTGAAGTATCTGTACAAAGGATGACAATAAGCCGTACGCTCCATAGAGTTGGGCTTTATGGCAGAGTGGCCAGAAGAAAGCCATTACTTTCAGCAAAAAACAAAATGGCACTTTTGGAGTTTGCGAAAAGGTATGTGGGAGACTCCCAAAATGTATGGAGGAAGGTGCTCTGGTCTGATGAGACTAAAATTGAACCTTTTGGCCATCAAAGAAAACGCTATGTCTGGCGCAAACCCAACACATCACCCAAAGAACACCATTCCCACAGTGAAACATGGTGGTGGCAGCATCATGTTGTGGGGATGTTTTTCAGCAGTCGGGACTGGGAAACTGGTCAGAGTTATAGTAAATACAGGGATATTCTTGAGCAAAACCTGTACCACTCTGTGTGTGATTTGAGGCTAGGATGGAGGTTCACCTTCCAGCAGGACAATGACCCCAAACACACAGCTAAAGCAACACTTGAGTGGTTTAAGAGGAAACATGTAAATGTGTTGGAATGGCCTAGTCAAAGCCCAGACCTCAATCCAATAGAAAATCTGTGGTCAGACTTAAAGATTGCTGTTCACAAGTGCAAACCATCCAACATGAAGGAGTTTTACAAGGAGGAATGGGCAAAAATCCCAGTGGTAAGATGTGGCAAGCTCATAGAGACTTATCCAAAGCAGCTTGAGCTGTGATAGGCGCAAAAGGTGGCTCTACAAAGTATTGACTTTAGGGGGTGAATAGTTATGTACATTGACTTTTTGTGTTATTTTGTCCTATTTGTTGTTAGCTTCACAATAAAAAAAAAAATCCTCAAACAATCCATGTTAATTCCAGGTTGTGAGGCAACAAAACGTGAAAAATGATAAGGGGGTAAATACTTTTTCAAGGCACTGCATGTATATATATATATATATATATATGACACACACACACGCTTTTGTAATTTAACAATCCAACAAGGGTAATGAAATGCCCTCATACTGGGCACTGCAGTATTTATAGAAGAGCTGATGATTCACACTGTGTGCGTTCAATGCAAAGGTGTTGACATGCACTCACATGCTGTCTTGCATGTGCAAAATGCACTGCAATCCTTGATTGATGTACATTTTGTTGCGTCACTAGCAAAAAATCCATATGAATTGTATTAGACACGGTTGTGCAAAAACAAACGCCTCGTTTCTTTTTACTCAAGTTGGTTTTTGAGCGTAACATTAGCAAATGGATACTTAATGTGGAACTTTGGTCAGAAAATTAAAGCGATTATACGAAAGTGAGAAGGCACCTAGTTTTGAAAGGTATCTGCTCCCCCTCCAAAAGGTGCCAAATGTGGCAGCGGAGTGGGGGAGGGGAAGCAAACAAGCAGGGCTTCCCCCTTCGGGTGGAGCTCCACTTTAAGCTGGCCATACATTATACAATTTTCTTATTCAATTTGCTTTAGCTTTACCTTCAACTATGTAGTACAAGTGCCTGCCTGATTGCATACAAATTGAAAGTCTTTAGGTTTGGTAAATCTAAAGAAAAATTGTATAAGAGTATTGTATAATGTATGGCCAGCCTTACTCACGTTTGCATGGTTTCGTTTAAAAGCCTACTTGAACTTTCAGTTTAAATCCGCTAAATACATTGCAGGTGCATCAAAAAGTGTGCAAAGTACAACTGAGTAGAAAAGCTCTTAGGGCTCATTTACACTTGTGATTGAGGGGAGAAAAAAACAAGTGGTTGGGCTGCATTCTTACCCAGTGGCGAAGCAAGACATTCTTTTACCCGGGGCAAGGACTCAGTTTCAACCTCTCCTCTGGTGTGAATTAGGAGGGGCGCCGACAGGAAAGAAGACGTGAATTAATAAAGACCCCCTTCTGGGCTCTTTTTTTGTAGCTGCAGCGCCCCTCATAATTCACTGCAGAGGTGAGGGTTGAAATTTCATTCCTAAAGCACTGCTGCTTTTTTTTGGTGCTGTAAACAGTGTGATGAATTAAAACGCACATCACACTTCCCCCCTCAATGGAGCACACTGCAAAGAAAAACTGGAAGCTACCTGCACCCTGAGGCTCCATTTACACCTGGGCATGTGCGATTGTGGGCAGAATTGTGCTTCTGCCCACGATCCCAAAACACTGCACAAAAATGACAAATCGCACAAGGCTTGTTCAGGTGCCATTCAATTTTAATGCCACCTAAATCGCAAAGCTTGTCGCTCCAAAAAGGAGACCCCGCCCCATGCCAATATAAGTAGTGGCACACCACGCACCCAGCATTAGAGCGGGAGAGAGCGTCGAGTCAACATCGGAAGAAGAACAGAGGGAGAAAACAGTGGAGAAGACCCAGTAAAAGAGTGAGAAGTTAGCGGAGAAGACCCGGAGAGGGGAGAAGAACCGGCAGAGGCAGAAGAAGTCAATGAAGGAGGCAGAAGAGCCGGAGAGGGGAGAAGAGATAGGAAGAGACAACTGAGCTTTTTTTTTTTTTTTTTTTTTTTTTTTTTTTAGGTGAATGGGTAGGGGTACAATGTACCCTATACTCATTCACATAGGGTGGGGGGCCGGGATCTGGGGGCCCCAGTGTTTCCGACAAGCCCTCCCGCCCGCAGACCCCGACAACCAACGGCCAGGGTTGTCGGGAAGAGGTCCTTGTCCTCATCAACAGGGGGACAAGGTGCATTGGGTCGGGAGGGCACAGAGCCCCCCTGCCCCAAAGCACCCACCCCTCCCCCATGTTGAGGCATGTGGCCTGGTACGGTTCAGGAGTGGGGGGGCCTCGCTCATCCCCACACCCTTTCCTGACCTGCTGAGCTGTGTGCTCTGATAAGGGTCTGGCATGGATTTTGGGGGGTCCCCAACGCCGTTTTTTTCGACGTGGGTTTTCCCTGGAAATCCATACCAGACCAAAGGGCCTGGCATGCTCTTGGAGGGGGAACCCATGCCGTTTTTTTTTTTTTTTTTGTTTTTTTTTTGTTTTTTTTCATTGTTAGTGGCGTTCCCCCTAAAGATTCATACCAGACACAGTGCCTGCATTTGTCGGGGATCAAAGTCGTATTCCTGTTCATTGAAGTCGGACTTCAAGTCGCAGGGCAAAGTCGGATCCAAAGTGGTACGACTGTCGTGTCATACCAGTGTGAATCCGGCCTCAGGCTCTAATCATGTGCTTAAATAAGAAAAACTTTGAAATCCATGCGTTCGGCACCCTGCATGTAGTTTAGGGGCCAGACGCATGGATTGGGGGGCAGCGCCCCTATTGGATGGGCCACCACTGCTCCTTGGATATGTGATGTTAGTATCCCAGGGGGCAGAAGGAAGATAATGAAACCTCATTCTCGCCTAGGCAAAAATGTAGACTGTATAGAAAAAAGAAAAGCAAAAAAAAAAAAAAAAAAGTCAATTTAAAAAAATTTATTCTAAAAAAAAAAAATTTAAAGAAAGGTTATTTTGAAAGTTGAGGGAGCATTGGAATGGTGCAAAATGTCACTTTGGAGTGAAGGTCTACTTTTGAATACAAACCCCAGTTTACTTTGCAAGAGCAAACTTTATTGTTGATCCTTTGGTGCTGTAGATATTGAGATTTCAGTGCACCAGCTGAGAAAATTAAACTGATTATGCCGTGGCCCGTGAGCCTTAGGATATCCCCGAGGATGCCATGAAAACAGATTCCCTGGAATTTGATCGTTGTGCAGAGATTGTTACAAGAGCATAAGGATGTTAGGAAACCATATCATGAAAACATATATACAGTATTAAAGGCAGTGCATACCAAGGCAAGGCAAACATAGTACTAAGTTACAAAAAACAGGAGCAAAATCTGCACTCTGTAGTCCCTCTTTATACACCTTAACACCAACAAAAAACAAAACTAGATTTGCCAAATTTGTCTCCACATACATCTGCAACACCATTCTATGGCTTGCAGACAAACAGTCTATGACACAAGCTCCAGTGTTCCACAAAGGCCCCTGACTAAGCAATATTAGCATTGGCTCCCGCTGCTGACAAACTGTTAGCCAATCAGGAGAGAGAGGGTGGGGCCGAACCGCAGCTTTGTAAATGGACACATAAAGCAGCGGCTTGGCTCTGATGCCCCCACAGCAAGCTGCTTGCTGTGGAGGCACTCAACAGGAGGGAGAGGCCAAGAGTATAAAAGAAGCACCCGAGAAGAGGAGGATTGGGGCTGCTCTGTGCAAATCCACTGCACAGAGCAGGGGAGTATAACAACATGTTTGTTATTTTAACAGAAAAAAAAAGACTTCACAATCACTTTAAGGGCTTGTTTAGACTTGCAGTTGGGGTGCATTAAAAGCATGCGGTTGATCTGCACTTTAAGCATCCCCCAACCTCCCTACCTTAACCACTTCCCGCCCGCCCTATAGCGGATTGACGCCCGGGAAGTGGTTCTGTTATCCTGACTGGGCGTCATATGACGTCCTTCAGGATAACATGCCGCAGCGCGCCCCCGGGGGCGCGCATCGCGGCGATCGGTGGAGCGGTGTGTCAGTCTGACACACCGCTACACTGATCTTGGTAAAAAGCCTCCGGCGGAGGCTCTTTACCACGTGATCAGCCGTGTCCAATCACGGCTGATCACGCTGTCAATAGGAAGAGCCGTTGATCGGCTCTTCCTCACTCGCGTCTGACAGACGCAAGTAGAGGAGAGCCGATCGGCGGCTCTCCTGGCAGGGGGGGTCTGCGCTGATTGTTCATCAGCGCAGCCCCCCTGCAGATCACCCCACTGGACTACCAGGGATGCCACTAGGACTACCAGGGAAGGGGCAACGTGGATGGCCAGGTATGTACCCCATGGCCATCCACATGTGCCCAATCTGTGCCAATCAGTGCCCACAAATGGGCACTGATTGGCACTATTATGCCAATGCTATATCTGTGCCACCTGTCAGTGCCCATCAGTGCCACACATAAGTACCCATCAGTGCCACCCATATATACCAATCAGTGCCGCCTATGTGTGCCCATCGGTGCCACCTATGAGTGCCCATCAGTGCCGCATACCAGTGCCACCTATCAGTGCCCATCATCAGTGCCACCTCATCAGTGCCACCTCATCGGTGCCCATCAGTGCCCATCAGTGCAGCTATATCAGTGCCCATTATTGAAGGAGAAAGCGTACTTATTTACAAAAAAATTTAACAGAAACAAAGAAAAACTTGGTTTTTTTTCGAAATTTTCGATCTTTTTTTATTTGTTGCGCAAAAAATAAAAACCGCAGAGGTGATCAAATACCACCAAAAGAAAGGTCTATTTGTGGGAACAAAATGATAAAAAAATTGTTTGGGTACAGTGTAGCATGACCGCGCAATTGTCATTCAAATTGCAACAGCGCTGAAAGGTGAAAATTGGGCTGGGCGGGAAGGTGTCTAAGTGCCTGATATTGAAGTGGTTAAAGGGTTATTTCAGCTTTACAAAAAAAAAAAAAAAAAGCTGCCCAAGCAGGTAAGGCAGGCCATTAATTATGCAATTTTCTCATCAACAGAGTCATGGTTGATGGGGGAATTCCTCCCGCAGCGCTATTGTATTCTGCCGGCAGGGAGCCTTCCTTGTTTAAGTATTGCAGCAAATTTACCTTGGCTTGCCAAGTTTGTGCCAAGTTTGACAGGCGGCACTGCCTGTCAAACTCACCCAATGATGTCAATGGGACTGCATCACAACCACAAGCCAAATACTTGGCTTGTGGTTGCTACATGGTATTTCACTGCAAAATACTCCTTGGCTGAAAAAAAGAAAAAAAAATTTACAAAAAAAAAAAAAAAGTAAATCAGAAAGCCGTATTGCGCCATGGATCGCTTTTCGTCAGGGGGGGATGTGAATAAGAGGAGAGACAGATTGCCTCTTATTGCTGTTTCACCCTCTCTCAGCCTGAAGTTACAGGAGACTAGATGTTCAAATACTTAAACGATTATTATGTAAAATACAATCATTTAAAGTTTAATCTGTATTTAAAGTTATTGCACATACAAACCGTACAAAATAGATCCCCATTACTTACTCTTTTTCTCTCTTGCCAGATATTTTCCATAGGACTTTTAACTTATGTTGTTCTACCTGACATTGGGAGATGTTCTCAAGACAGCACATCAAAATTCTTTTAGTTGGGAATGCGGGGTAAGTTTATTTCTTGTGCAGTACAAATGGTAATCTTTGTATTCTAGAAAAGTGGTCATGCTGATCATGAGGGGTGATTTATTAAAACTGAAAAGAAGGAAAGTCTGTGCTGTGCATTACACTCAGCCTGACCTGAGCTTGTAAGGGGACTTCTGATTGGCCAGGAGTTGGTGCCAAAATGTGCAAGTCGCCACCCCCGCCAATTCTTGGGAATGCTTCCCATAGGCCTACCCAGGACTTCCCTGGCCATGAGCCTTTTATATTTAAAAGAAAGCACCAAAGATGTATTTTCTGCACTTTACTGTTCCTCTTCAGAAGATGACCATGATTGACATACTGACAGGTATAGGATGCCATACACAACAGTGGACATGGACTGTAGCAGTCATTTGTTAATGGAACGTAAAAGCCATCTTTCACTACCCCCTCTCCTCTCTTTGGGAGCACCAGCATGTTGGGACCCATCTCCCATTATATTAGGTTCTGTAGAATTCTGCTCCATTCAAACTGAGATTAACAAGGTGACGAATCCTGATTTGTCAGCTGAGATTAACAAGGTGCTTGCCGTTGTATACCAATCTCTCTCTCTGGGCCAGTTCATACCACATACAGTCCAGTGCGTTTTTTTTTTCTGCCTCAAAAACGCATGAAAAGTAGGTTATATGGTTTTCAATGGCATAGTTCACACCAGTGCTTGCAGTTCCAGAAAAAAAAAAAAGTAGCACATGCTGCATTTTTCCTGCACTGGAACGCTGTAAAACGCATCAAAAATGCACTGAAAAGGCAATGGGACACACATGTCCTTATACAAGGTTAAGAAAAAAAAAAAAAAAAAAAAGAGGGGGGAAAAATGCACTGCATCAAAAACACACTGGAACGCATCAAAAATGCGCCTGCAGAAAAGCATCCGGACTGCATTTCTATGGTGTGACCTGACCCTCCCAGCTCTGCCCAGCTGGGTACGCTCCCAGATGTTACTCTCACTCCCAGGTGTACGAGTACTAGTCAGAAAACACTTAGCTTGGCCTAAAATGCCCTTTCCTGCTCACGGTCCACTAAAGGCCCGATTCACACCTATGCAGGTTGCAGTTTGCACATTGTGGGTGCATTTTGCTTTTTTCAATACATGCTTTTCATCCATTGAAGTCTATGGAACCAAAAACCAGAAAAAAGTCCCTGGCCCTTTCCATAAAATGCATAGATGTGAACATGACCCATAGGAAACCATGTTAAATGGACTGTAATGTGTTTCTGCAAAACTGAAAATGCACTAAAAAAATTCATAGGTGTGAACCAGGCCTTAAAGTGGTTGTACACCTCGTACAACCACTTTTACCTACAGGTAAGCCTATATTAAGGCTTACCCGTAGGTGCTTGAAATGTCTCCTAAACCTCCACGGTTTAGTAGAAATTTACTAAAAAGACGAGCGCCAAAGACTACAGCGCATGTGCCCTTTAGAAAGAGCACATTGTGCTGTTTCTAATAGGGGTCATGCCGTGACTGGTGGCTTCCACGCGCATGCGCGGGAGTGTGGTCACGAGACTCTGGCCAGTCACAGAGCCGGAGTTTGCGGCCCTGGAAGGAAGAGGGGCGAAGATGGAAGCTCCATGCTCATAGGGACAACGGCGACATCGCGGGCTTCGGTGTCAGGTAAGTGACACATAATGGGCTAGTATGCGATGCATACTAGCCCATTAGGCTTTACCTTTGCAGGGAAATAAAGAGGAAGTAAAACCCACCAGGGTTTACTTCCTCTTTAAACCATAATTACAACTGGCTCTTCTGGGTGTCAAATGACCTCACCTGGAGTTCAGCCCCATGAAGTGCCTTGGCAATAGCGTACTACATCTACATGCTGTGGGGTGTTTGGCCCCCATGCCTGCCTTTCTAGGCCCCTCCCCATTTTATATGAACCCTAACTCCACCCATTACATCACTACAGGAAGGCTTTGTCTAAAAAGGGTACCTAACGCTCAATTACAAAATTCCCTCTTGCCACATTATTTCGCGACAGAGCCACCTAGTGACAGACTAGCCAACTGTGCCTGCTTACATGTGATCTACATGAGACAACTGCAAAAAAAAAATCCAAAACAGAGATGGGGTGGAGGAAGGGTTGTGGGGAGTTAAATTTTTGCCTGGAACTCCGCTTTAAGCTGGGGGTGCTTGCGGGGCCAACCATGGCTCAAATACAAGCTGATCCCTGCTGAATTGGCTGATAACATGTAACACTGCAAATTAGGAAGCAGAGCTTGAGCTTGTAATGAGAAAGCATGGTGACCTCCATTTATTGTTATAAGCTATTCACAGCAACAAGTTTTTTAAAGTGTAACTAAAAGCAAACTTTTTTTTTTTTTTTGGTTTTGGATGGGGTGGAGAGGGATTAGAACACCTGTCAGGCTCCATTCACACCTGAGCGTAGTGATTTACTGGCATTTTTGGGTGTTTTTGCAACATTTTAGAAGTGTTTTATAGCTTTAGGTGTTTTTGTTTAGCCAATAGAAAGCACTAGGAGAGGGAGAGGAAATTAGGGGTGGAAAAAGCAGCTGTTTGAGCAGAAAACAAATGACAAAACGCTCGTAAAACTTAAGTCAGGTGTTTTTATTGAAGTCTATGGGACCAAAAAACATTGTAATCTGCCAAAAAGAAGCTCATGTACTTCTTTTTTTTTTGAGCGACAAGCATTTTGCTTCAGGTGAGAGAACGCTCAGATGTGAACAGTGGCCATTGAATTGAACAGGATTTGGCTTGTTGAGAGTTTTTAGATCTACAAGCTTCAGGCTGGGTTCACACTGGTCCGACAAACGCTCCGACATTGGGAGCTCATGTCGCATGACGTGTGAAATCCAATGTTTCCCTATAGGAGCCGTCCTAACTGGTCCGACACAAGTCGTTCCGACTTTAGAAATGCTCCCTGTACTACTTTGATCCGACTTTGATCCTACTTCAGCCTATTGACTATCATTGAAGTCGGATCAAAGTCGGATCGCCGTCTCGCACGATCCGACTTCGGCACGCGACTTGTGCTCAGATGATCTTGAGGGGGAACTCCGCGCCAAATTTTAAATAAAAAACCGGCATGGGTTCCCCCCAAGAGCATACCAGGCCCTTAGGTCTGGTATGGACCTTGAGGGGAACCCCCTACGCCGAAAAAACATCGTGGGGGTCCCCCCCAATCCATACCAGACCCTTATCCGAGCACGCAGCCCGGCCGGACAGGAATGGGGGTGGGGACGAGCGAGCGCCCCCCCCCCTCCTGAACCGTACCAGGCCACATGCCCTCAACATGGGGGGGGGTTGGTGCCTTGGGGTAGAGGGGCGCGCTGCGGCCCCCCCCACCCCAAAGCACCTTGTCCCCATGTTGATGAGGACAAGGGCCTCTTCCCGACAACCCTGGCCGTTGGTTGTCGTGGTCTGCGGGCGGGGGGCTTATCGGAATCCGGGAGCCCCCTTTAATAAGGGGGCCCCCAGATCCCGGCCCCCCACCCTATGTGAATGAGTATGGGGTACATCGTACCCCTACCCATTCACCTAGGGAAAAAGTGTCAATTAAAAAAAAAACACTACACAGATTTTTAAAGTAATTTATTAGACAGCTCCGGGGGTCTCTCCGGTTCTTCTCCGCGCTCTCCGGGTCTTCTGCCGGGCTCCTCTGCTATCTTCTGCTCTTTTGCCGCTCTTTTGCTATAGCAGAGGAGCCCGGTCTGCCGCCTTCTTCTTCTCTTTGGGGGTCTCTCCGGTTCTTCTCTGCGCTCTCCGGATCTTCTGCCGGGCTCCTCCGCTATTTTCTGCTCTTTTGTCGCTCTTTTGCTATAGCGGAGGAGCCCGGTCTTCAATCTTCTGCCTTCTGCCCTCTTCTCCTGATGTTGACACGACGCTCTCTGGGGCTGGAATGCACTCTGGGCGCTCCGCTCTGACTTATATAGGCGGTGACCCCGCCCCCTTATGCCGTCACAGTCCCTGGGCATGCTGGGACTGTGACGTTTTAGGGGGCGTGGTCATCACCCAATGACCACGCCCCCTTATGCCGTCACAGTCCCAGCATGCCCAGGGACTGTGACGGCATAAGGGGGCGGGGTCACCGCCTATATAAGTCAGAGCAGAGCGCACAGAGAGCATTCTAGCAGGAGAGAGCGTCGTGTCAACATCGGAAGAAGAGATGAAGAGAAGAAGCGGCGACAAGACAGCCGCAGCAGACCGGGCCCCTCGCTGGCAATAGAGCTGGAAGAAGATAGCGGCGGGGCCTGGGAGAAGAGGCGGAACACCGGGAGATGTCGGAAGAAGACACCCCCCTCCCCCCCCGAAGTCGGAAGAAGATCCCGGAGCTGCCCAATAAATTAATCTTGAAACCTGTGTACTGTGTTTTTTTTTTATTGACACTTTTCCCTAGGTGAATGGGTAGGGGTACCATGTACCCCATACTCATTCATATAGGGTGGGGGGGCCGGGATCTGGGGGCCCTCTTGTTATAGGGGGCTCCCGGATTCCGATAAGCCCTCCGCCCGCAGACCCCGACAACCAACGGCCAGGGTTGTCGGGAAGAGGCCCTTGTCATCAACATGGGGACAAGGTGCTTTGGGGTGGGGGGGCCCGCAGCGCGCCCCTCTCCCCCAAGGCACCAACCCCCCCATGTTGAGGGCATGCGGCCTGGTACGGTTCAGGAGGGGGGGAGGCGATCGCTCGTCCCCACCCCCATTCCTGTCCGGCCGGGCTGCGTGCTCGGATAAGGGTCTGGTATGGATTGGGGGGGACCCCCACGCCTGTTTTTCAGCGTAGGGGGTTCCCCTTAAGGTCCATGCCAGACCCAAGGTCCTGGTATGCTCTTAGAGGGGGAACTCATGCCGGTTTTTATTTAAAATTTGGCGCAGAGTTCCCCCTAAAGATTCATACCAAACACAGTGCCGGGCATTGGCGGGGATCCAAGTCGGATCCCCGTTCATTGAAAGTCGGACACATGCCGGCTTCATGTCGCAGGGCAAAGTCAGATCCAAAGTAGGACGGCTGTCGTGTCGCACCAGTGTGAACCCAGCCTCAAGCAGAAAATTGCTCAGGTGTGAACGGGTCCTTAGATTTTTATTGCCGTCTGTCCCCCCATTAGGGAAATTCACCCTCTCTATTTATTCTGTTTTGCCATTATCTGAAAGTAAAAGAATATCCCAAAATTTTGGGTTGTCCTCAGAAAAGTAATAGAGGGGAAATCTTCCGATGAGGCTGGTGACTGGGGGGCCCCAAGGGATTCCCATCATTTTCAGAGATTTCCTCTGGCTTCCTGTTTTGGCTATGGGACAGGAAGTGAAGGTCAGTCTCCCCAATGGGACAACAAAATGGGACAATGAAAACTGACAGGAGTTGTAACCCTCCCTTACGCTATCCAGAATGGAAAAACATTTTGGCTCTAGTCCAACTGTTTTCATTTTTTTTTAGCTTTCAACATCCAAGTAAACCTCTCCTAACCTATTGGTCATAAGCATAGAGAGACGTTGAAGCAAAATCACACAGAAAGGCTTAGTATAATGGATTTTTAACCTTGCCATACATTATTGAATTTATATACATCAAGCTGGGTTTCTTTTACACATGTATATCTATAAGATTTTAGAGAGAGGCCATACATTCCCTTTTAAAGGAGGGTTGGTAAGCATACTAGAGTATGTACAGTGCATCTGGAAAGTATTCACAGCACTTCATTTTTTTTGCCCATTTTGTTATGTTATGACAACGGGAAAGAAGTTTGTTTGAAATCCTTTGCAAATTTATTAAAAATTAAAATCGAAAAAAAAAAAAAAAAAATCCCATGTACATAAGTATGCACAGCCTTTGCTCAATACTTTGTTGAAGCACCAATTACAGCCTCAAGTCTTTTTGAGTATGATGCTACAAGCTTGGCACACCTATTTTTGGGCAGTTTCTCCCAGTCTTCATTGCAGGACCTCTCAAGCTCCATCGGGTTGGATGGGGAGAGTCGGTGCACAGCCATTTTCAGATCTCTCCAGTGATGCTGCTCAATTGGGTTCAAATCTGGGCTCTGGCTGGGCCACTCAAGGACATTCACAGAGTTGTTTTGTAGCCACTTCTTTTGTTATCTTGGCTGTGTGCTTAGGGTCATTGTCCTGTTGGAAGAGGAACCTTCGCCCCAGTCTGAGGTCCAGAGCGCTCTGGAGCAGGTTTTTCATCAATGATGTCTCATTGCTGCATTCATCTTTCCTTCAATCCTGACTAGTCTCCCAGTTCCTAAAAAAAAAAAAAAAAACAACAACAACCCCACAGCATGATGCTGCCACGACCATGCTTAACTGTAGGGATGGTATTGGCCAGGTGATGAGCGGTGCCTGGTTTCCTCCAGACATGACTCTTGCCACTCAGGCCAAAGAGTTCAATCTTTGTTTCATCAGACCAAAGAATTTTGTTTCTCATGGTCTGAGAGTCCTTCAGGTGCCTTTTTTGCAAACTCCAGGCGGGCTGTCATGTTACTTTTACTGGGGAGTGGATTCTGTCTGGCCACTCTACCATAAAGACCTGATTGGTGGAGTGCTGCAGAGATGGTTATTCTTCTTCTTCTGGAAGGTTCTCCTCTCTCCACAGAGAAACGCTGGAGCTCTGTCAGAGTGGCCATCGGGTTCTAGGTCACCTCCCTGGCTAAGACCCTTCTCCCCCCAGGCGGCCTGCTCGAGGAAGGGTCCTGGTTGTTCTAAACTTCTTCCATTTACAGAGGGAGGCCATTGTGCTCATTGGAACCTTTAATGTTGCAGAAATGTTTTATGTACCCTTTCCCAGATCTGTGCCTCGATACAATCCTGTCTCGGAGGTCTATGGACAATTTCTTAGACGTCATGGCTTGGTTTGTGCTCTGTCATGCAATGTTAACTGTGGGACCATATATAGACCGGTGTGCGCCTTTCCAAATAATGTCCAATCAATTTACCACAGATGGACTCCAATCAAGTTGTAGAAACATCTCAAAGATGATCAGTGGAAACAATGCACCTAAACTCCATTTTTAATGTCATGGCAAAGGCTGTGAATACTTACAGTGGGGAAAAATAATTATTTGATCCCCTGAAGATTTTGTAAGTTTGCCCACTTACAAAGAAATGAAGGCTCTATAAATTTTTATCATAGGTGGATTTTAACCGATAGAGCTAGAATAGCAACCAAAAATCTCAAAAAATTACTATACAAATGTTATAAATTGAGTTGCAGTTCAGGGAGTAAAATAAGTATTTGATCTCCCAAGCAAAACATGACTTTGTACTTGGTGGAGAAACCTTTGTTGGCAAGCACAGAGGTAAGACTTTTTTTGTAGTTGGTTACCAGATTTGCACACATCTTAGGAGAGATTTTGGTCCACTCTTCTTTACAGATCTTCTCTAAATCCTTCAGGTTTCTTGGCTGTCACTTGGCAACTCAAAGTTTCAGCTCCCTCTATAAATTTTCTATAGGATTAAGGTCTGGAGACTGGCTAGGCCACTCCATGACCTTATTGTCCTTCTTGAGCCACTCCTTTGTTGCCTTGGCGGTATGTTTGGTGTCATTGTCATACTGGAAGACCCATCTTCAGTGTTCTGGCTGAGGGAAGAAGGTTTTCATGCAAGATTTTACAATACATGGTCCCGTCCATTGGTACCTCAATGTGACAAAGTCGGCCTGTACCTTTAGCAGAGAAACGGCCCCAAAGCATAATGTTTCCACACCCATGCTTGACTGTAGGGATGGTGTTCTTAGGGTCATATTCAGCAGTCTTCTTCCTCGAAACAGGGCGAGTCGAGTTGATGCCAAAGAGCTCAATTTTGGTCTCATCTGACCACAACACTTTCTCTCAATCCTTCTCTGAATCAAAACTTCAGAAGGGCCTGTACATGTGCCTTTTTGAGGAGGGGGACCTTACGGGCGCTGCAGGATTTCAATACATGGTGGCGTATTGCGTTGCCAATAGTTTGTTTGGTGACTGTGGTCCCAACTGCCTTAAAGATCATTCACAAGCTCCTTCTGTGTAGTTCTGGGCTGATCCCTCACTTTTCTCATCATCCTCGCCCTATGAGGGGAAATCTTGCATGGAGCTCCAGACCAAGAGCGATTGATGGTTATTTTGTCTTTCTTCCATTTGCAAATAATCGCTCCAACAGTTGTCTCCTTCTCACCAAGCTCCTTGCTGATGATCTTGTAGCCCATTACAGCCTTGTGCAGGTCTACAGTCTTGTCCCTGACATCCTTTGACAGCTCTTTGGTCTTGCCCATGATGGTGAGGTTTGAATGGAAGAAAGATTCTGCGTATAGGTGTCTTTTATACACTTAATGAGTTGTCATTAGGAGCACCTTCTTAAATTGACAGCACTAATCTGTGTACCACATGACCACATACTGTAGCCAGTCTCTGGGAGCCAGAATTATTGTTGGTTGGTAGGGGATCAAATACTTATTTTACTCACTGAACTGCAACTCAGTGTATAACATTTGTATCGTGCATTTTTTTTATTTATTTTTTTTTTGGATGATATTCTGTCTCTATCCTTTTAAAATACACCTATAATAATAATAAATTATAGCAAACTTACAAAATCTGCAGGGGATCAAATAATTTCCCCACTGTATGTACATGGGATTTTTTTTTTTTTTTTTTTTTTTTTTTAATTTGCAAATATTTCAAATCCATTTTGGAATAAGGCTGTAACACAACAAAATGTGGACAAAGTGAAGTGCTGTGAATACGTTCTGGATGCACTGTACCTACCTGTCCACTGTAACAAAGAGAACCCTTGGCACTCTGGGTCATGTGACCTAATTTAGCAGACCTTCATTTTCAGTTTAGATCCACTTACTTACATTACATATACCCAGCCTGAATATCTCAAGACATACTTTATGACTGTCCCTCCTAGGAAAGATCTGCTTGAATGGTATTGAAAGCAGCTGATATGGCTGCTGAAGGAGCAGATTCCTCTTACTGTGTTGAGAAAAGGACAGTGTACACTGTATCTGTGGATGAGTAATAAAAGTCTTAAGTTGATTTTGCAAACCGTCTATTGATTCTGATCTTATAATGTGTGTTTATCCTCCACCTCACATGACTGGTGGAATGCAAAGAATTTACTAGATCGTCAAGTAGAGAACTGAGTATGCCTTCTTTGTGCCCACGTTGAATGTGCATCTAATTGGGATTCTGTGGCTTACAGAGTGGGAAAGTCAGCACTGATGAACCAGTACGTCAACAGTCGCTTCACCAACTACTACAGAGCCACCATAGGAGCAGACTTCTTCACCAAAGAGCTACGACTAGATGACAAACTGGTGACAGCACAGGTAAACCACAACCAAGGTGGGCATCTACTTGTGTCCAAGTACGAATGCAGGAGCTTGTCCATTGGAACTGATTCAAGGGATCTCGTAATGTAAATTGGCATTATGCGTATATTTGCAAAAGATAACATAAGAACACAGACGTGAGATGAAAGTCACAGGGGTTGTTACAAATATTGACAATTCCCCATAGTTCTCCAGGGTTGCTGGAGAATTAAAGTGGAAGTCAGGGCACAAAAAAAAATATAAAAAATAAAAATAAAAAACATTCAGTACATTTCCCCATGTTTGTTTATTTTAAAACCCTGCAAGTGTAGAACAATTCAGATATATAACCGTTGACCTATCAGAAAGCAGAAACCAGTGTGCTAATAATTTGCCGCTTGGACTGACATCACCGTGCCCCTTCTAATCCCTAACGGTGTTTTCAGCCTCCTATCCCCCTAATGCCGCGTACACACAAGCGGACTTCACGGCAGACTTTGTCCGGCGTACTTTGACGGACTTTACGACGGACTTTCCGAATGAACGGACTTGCCTACACACAATCAACCAAAGTCCGACGGATTCGTACGTGATGACGTACAACCGGACTAAAATAAGGAAGTTCATAGCCAGTAGCCAATAGCTGCCCTAGCGTCGGTTTTTGTCTGTCGGACTAGCATACAGACGAGCGGACTTTTCGACCGGACTCGAGTCCTTCGGACAGATTTGAAGCATGTTTAATATCTAGGTCCGTCAAACTTTTGAGAAAACAAAGTCCGCTGGAGCCCACACACGATCGAATTGTCTGACGAAATCCGGTACGCCGGACCAAGTATGCCGTAAAGTCCGATCGTGTGTACGCGGCATAAGGCTAGGTTCACACCTACAGGTGCAACAGAGTACATGTGCATTTTCCACTTGTTGCATGTAGGGCAGCCCATTCATTCCATGCCCTATGCCTGAAACGCACAAAAAAAAATAAAAAAAAAAAAAAAAAGTTCCTGACTCTTTTCTAAAGATATGCTCGTACTGAACCACATGGTACTGCGGCACCATGTGGTTTGGAGCGTGTTAGATGTGTGAGGGTGCAATTACCAATTAATGGCACCACCGCAAGTCTGCCAAAGAGCAGCAGGTTTCTTTTTTTTTTTTATATATAAATTGACAATTTTTTAACTTTATTTATTCTTTTTCAATACAAAAATAAAATAAAAGAAGATGATTAACAAACACTGGAAATCTTGCAAGAATCCAATAGCAAGCCATAGTGAAGTACATACAGTAATGCATTTTAAAGTGATTGTAAAGGTTCATTTTTTTTTTTTTTTTTAAACATGTCATACTTACCTGCCCTGTGTTTCTGGGGTCCCCCGCCAGCGCTCCTGGCCCCTCCTCCTCATCCAGTGCCCCCACGGAGAGCCGCTTTCCATGGGAGCACTCATGCGTGCGCACTCCCAAATCCTGCTGCGTCTATTGACACAGACAGCAGGACTTGGCCTCGCCCCCCGGGTCACTGAAGGGAAGAAAAAGATCCTGGATGGCCGCACACCATAGAAGGCATCTTTATTGCCCCTGGAAGATGCCATCTTTGACGAAACGGCATAGGGAGGAGCCGCGTGCTGACGTCACCACATACCGCGCTGAACCCGGAAGCAACGGGCAGCTATTGAGAGCCGGCCGGCTTGTGTCTTTTGAAACGCTTTTTATATACAAGTTAATTGTAAGTGCAATATTTGGCCTTTAAATAAACTGAGTTTTTTAATGAATTACGCTATGGATACCTTCCTATTCTTTCATGGGGAATGAGCGTGTATCTACTGCACAGAGGATATCCCATATAGAGAGTCCGGTGACATCCAGCCTTCCAAGTTTTAAAGACCCATGGCTGGGGTTAGGAGCCACAGGCATTCACGATCTCCTGTAACAAGAGATCTATAAAGCTGGCAAGCGGCATTGATATCACTGGTGGAGGAACTTTCCTGTCGCACTTTATCACATCTCCCATGGTGTTGTGGACGCATGTCACTAACGTTTGGAGGGTTAAGATATCAACACTTGGAAAATCACTATGAACTGCACACTCAGTGGGATTTTTATCCAATAGCCCATTGGACGGGACTCTACTATAAAATAAATATATATATATATATATATATATATATATATATATATATATATATATATATATATATATATATATATATATATATATATATATATATATATATATATATATATATATATATATATATATAAATATTTTTTGTTATATTTAGCACATTTCACTTGTGATTATTTATTCATTGGTGTGACACCAGGAGTTGTCCATATCAGATGGATACTCTTTAGGTCAGTGATCACTTATATATAGCGCAGCTTTTTTCTTATATCTTTATTGATATGAAGAAATAAAATCCAAATGCAGTCACCTCCATGTACAGGGAAAATAGCTAACATGTTTCACGCCCCATCATGGCGCTGATTCATAGCCCCCCCGGTCACTGGATTTGATTATCAAAGGGAGTAAGTATCAAATGAAGCCTTTAAATCTACAGTTAAGGTCAGCTATCATTTAACACATAAACTACAGGAAGATCAAACTAGTTGTACAAAAAACATTGTAGTTTTGTCCTGAATAAGTGTTCCCCTTAGGGCAGCATGTTTCAATGCAGGTTGGTAAAGTGCATGATTTGGTGCGCGTTCCTGACCTGCAAAAGTGTGAACCTTTCCCAGCAAAAAAATGTTGTTGCCTTAATTTTAATAGACACACAGACATCCGTGTTTTCCCAACAGGCTCCATGGCAGTATATGTGTGGGTTAGCCCCGCCTCCATAACTAACCTATAGGACACCTTTCCCATAAATCTTTGCTCTGGACTACCAGCCATGTTCCTTTTTTGTCCTCCTCCGTAGGACCATGCAGTTGGTTCTCCTACCTGAAGACAACCCCCCTACGATCAGGATCAGCCGAGCAACATAGTGTCACGTCCCTCCTATAAGCCTTGACTGTTAAGCAGGGTATGGAGTGTATACGCAGAGTAGCGCTGAAGAGCTGGAAGCATGTCCATCTAACAGGTGACAATGCACAGGCCTGTTTGCCTAGCTGTTACAGGCGGCCATTATCTGCCTTTTAAAGAAGATTGATGACGCCTTCATGGCAGCAGTGTTTGTATTTGTTTTATTTGTATTACCTTTTTGTTTCTGTATCTAAGTTTTTTTCTTTGGTTTACCTGTGCATGGCGACTACTTCTTTTGCGTCCCAGCCGCCTCTCTCTCTCTTCCGGGTTCCGCCGTTTGCTCTGTGCATGCGCGGTCCCGGAAACGAAAGCGAGGCCTGGTTCGCGCATGTGCGCGAGCTTCCCGGGCCTCGCACTGCTGTGACATCACGCTGTGCCATTTTTAAAACTGAGGGAAACCTGCAGAGCCTTGGGAATGATCGTGTGCTTGTGCGGCGACTTCCCGGGCATCTGTTATGGCTTCCCCAGGTAGGTACTGTTTTTTTTTTTTTTTTTTTAGGGGATTATTTATTCCCTTACTGGTATCTGATACTTTTGCCTTCTCACCTGCAGTGTCTACCTTGAATAGCAATAGACGCTTCACTGTCTCCTGGTGGCCAGTCCTCTTGCGGATTTAACAGCGGGCATGGCCTGTAAACCAGTCCTGGCCTTAGCCGCAGTCTCTAAAGCCTTGGAATCGTGGATGAGCCCCTCAGAGGTTTCTCCAGTGAGGTGGCCAAAAACTTGCCTATTCAAGAAATCAGGCTAGCATCCGCCTTTCTGGGGGAGGCTTCTATTGATCTCATCCGCCTGGTGTCCCGGGTTATGCTGGCAGCGGTCACAGCCCGTCGTGCCTTATGGCTCAGTCCCTGGTTGGCAGATCCGGCTTCTAAGCAAGCTTGGTGCCGAATTCCCTTTGAGGGCACATCTCTTTTTGGCAACAAGCTTGACAGCGCCATAACCCGGGTCACGGGTGGCAAGTCAGGGTTCCTCCCTTAGGATAGGTGCTTGCAGAACCAGAGACGTTCTTTTCCAAGAACACAAAATACCGATCGTGCAAGGGAGGCGCGCAGTTACAGGCCTGGCCGGCAATCCTCTTTTAAAAAACCCACAAAGGGTGGGTCCTCTGGCTACCAGGATTCCACAAAGTCTTTTTGAGATTGGGCCCACTCAGGCATGCCAGGTGGGGGCTCATCTGCTCCGCTTTCGGCATGTCTGGGCAGCCTCAATCCAGGACTTTTGGACCGTCAAAATGGTCTCCGCGGGTCACACCTGGGTCTTCAACAGCACCCCCAGGATCAGATTTATGCCTACAACTCTTCCATGTTCAGAAGAAAAAAAGAAGATACTGTTAGCTTATGTAAGCTCTTTATTGGAACAAGGCGCAGCCATCCCTGTTCCAGATGGCGAACAAGGCAAAGGCATGTATTCTGCTCTGTTCATGATACAGAAAAAGAACGGCACATGGAGACCAGTCATAGACCTGACACATCTCAACTGCTTAATTTAAAAAGAAAAATTCAAGATGGAGTCTTTACTAATGATCCTGCAGTAGGTTCATCCAGAAGACTGGTTGGTGTCAATCGATCTGAAAGATGCCCACTTCCATGTTCCTTTGGCAGCGGACTTCCAACAGTTTCTTCGCTTTGCAGTAGACAATCAGCACTTACATTTTACCTGTCTCCCCTGTGGTCTAACAACATCTCCTCATGTTTTCTCCAAGGTTTTGCTGGCTGTTGTAGCTCTGCTCCGAGTCAAAGGGGTTTGTCGTCGTCATTACCTAGATCTCCTTCTCCTAGCTCAAGACAAGGGTCAACATTTAGAGCCCAGGAGCCTGGTCATCTCTACTCTTCAAGAGTTCGGGTGGCTCCTGAATCTAGAGAAGAGTCCCACACAGTCCCCTGTGTTTCTCGGTGCCCACTTCAACACGGTGGAGGGCACTATCTCTCTGCCCGGGGAGAAGATTGTAGTAATCCGAGACAGAATTCGCTCAGATTCGTCTCATCTCTCTGCTCTCTGAAGGTAAGTGGCACCATGGCAGCAACTATTCCCATAGTGAAGTGGGCTCAGTGGCACACACGGCACTTCCAGAAAGGATTCCTTCAACGATGGAGTTCCAACAGCAAGAGTCGGCGCATCCACCTTACTCCAGTTATGAAGGAGTATCTCTCTTGGTGGCTCCAATGGAAAAACCTTCGCAATTGCCACTCAATTGTTCCCATCACGTGGGTCACGATAACCTCAGATGCCAGCAACCGGGGCTGGGGCGCTCATTGCCTATCGGAAGTAGCACAAGGCAGATGGAATCCTCCTTCTCTAGGGATTGTGTCCAACATCCTGGAACTGCGGGCTGCCTGTCAGGCACTTCTAGCGTTCCATCATCTAACAAAAAACTCATCAGTGATGCTCAGGTTTGAAAATACAACTGCGGTGGCATCCACCCCCCATCAAATCATTCTTTGCAGATATTACCTTTTGTACCACCACCCCCTCCCTTTTAGAATGTAAGCTCTACGAGCAGGGCCCTCCTGTACCTTTTGTATTGTACTGTAATTGTGTTGTCCCCCTTATACATTGTAAAGCGCTGAGTAAACTGTTGGCGCTATATAAATCTCGTATAATAATAATAATAATACATAAGGAAGCAAGGTGGAACCCGCAACTGGTCCCTGCTACAGGAGGTGGAGCCAGTCATGAACTGGGCTCAGAGGAATTTGTCCAACATCTCGGCGGTCTACATTCCTGGGATCCAGAATGTACAGGTGAACTTCCTCTCTCGTGTTTAACTGAACAACAACGAGTGGTCTCTCCACAAAGGGATGTTTGAGTGGCTCCTGACCCTGGAAGTAGATCTCTTTACATCCCTATGCAATTGCAAGTTGACCAAATATTACTGGAGGTTTCAGGATCCTCAGGCATATGGGATAGATGCTCTCACGGACCAGTGGAGGTACAGCATGGCTTATGCCTTTCCTCCGGTACCTGTGATACTCCAGTTTCTCCGCAGGCTCAGAGCAGAGAAAGTGAAAGTCAGCAGTAATTCCGTTCTGGCCCAACAGGCCATGGTTTTCTCTCTTAACACTCCTCGGTTATCGAGACTCAGTTCCCCTGCCTCTCAGACTGGATCTACTGTCCCAAGGCACCCCTATCCTTCTCACCTGCACCTCAGGGTTTGGTTCTTGAGAGGGGAAGGCTCGAGGCCCTAGGTTTTCCAGAAGAGGCCATTTCAACTCTCCTTAATGCCAGAAGGAAAAGCACCAATGGACAAATTCCTCTGAGCCCAGTTCATGACTGGCTCCACCTCCTGTAGCAGGGACCAGTTGCGGGTTCCACCTTGCTTCCTTATGTAAGCCACCGCAGTTGTATTTTCAAACCTGGGCATCACTGATGAGTTTTTTGTTAGATGATGGAACGCTAGAAGTGCCTGACAGGCAGCCCGCAGTTCCAGGATGTTGGACACAATCCCTAGAGAAGGATGATTCCATCTGCCTTGTGCTACTTCCGATAAGCGCCCCAGCCCCGGTTGAATGTATCTGGACCAGGTTCACAGGTAACATGTCGTCTAGACCTAATCCTTGTAGCGTTCCGGCAGTTCAGAATGTCCTTAGGTTTCTACAGTCAGGTCTAGACCTGTCCCTAGCAATAAGCTCACTTTGGGTACAAGTTTCAGCCATCTTGGCATTCACAGGATTTTCATGGGCCAATCCATTCCCTTGTTCGCCAGTTCTTCAGAGGTGCTATCAGGCTTAGACCTCAAAGGAAGCAGAGGTTTCCCAAATGGGATCTTCCTCTTGTCCTGGATTTCCTTTCTAGGCTCAGATCAGATCCCGACAAGCCCTTATCAGTGAAGGCTCTTACACTCAAAAACGCCTTCCTGGTGGCAGTTACTTCAGCTAAGAGAGTGTCTGAAATCAGAAACCTAGGTTCAAAGGAGCCTTTTCTAACTTTTTCTCTAGACAGAGCAGTATTAATTCCTATGCTGGGGTGAAACCCTAAAGTAACTTCAGTTTTTACGAAAATCAAGAAATTGTGCTTCCCACCTTTAGGTCAACAGAAAGTCAAGATGTCCATCCCCTTGATGTGGGGCACACTCTGAGACAATACCTGGAAATTACAGCATCCTTTAGACAAACACATTTTCTTTTCATCCTTCTGTACGCAAAAACAAAGGAATGTGGGCTTCAGTTAGATCTATTGCTGCTTGGATTGTACATTCAAAGAGCTTATAAAGCGAAGGGCTTGGCTCCTCCAGAGCCAGTGACTTCACACTCACTGTTGCGCCTGAACTAATCTGTAGAGCGGCTTCCTGGTCGTCTATCAACATATTTGTCTCACTACTGTGTTGAAACAGCTGCTTTTGTCATCTGTTAATTTTGGTTAGCAAGGACTGTCGGTTGACGGTGTTAAATTTTGTTTTCTTTGCTCAGCATTTGCCCTCCCGGGTGTGTTTGGCAAGTTATTTACCACACGTATGCTGCCATGGAGCCTGTCAGGAAATCTTCTGTTTTCCTATCAAATACTTACCGTAGTTTTCCTTTCCTAATAGGCTCCATGGCAGCAGGAGTCCCTCCCAATGCTTGGAGTAGGCTAGTTACGGAACATGACTGGTAGTCCAGAGCAAAGATTTATGGGAGAGGTGTCCTATAGGGTAGTGATGGAGGCGGGGCTAACCCACACGTATGCTGCCATGGAGCCTATCAGGAAAGGAAAATGATGGTAAGCATTTGATAGTAAATTTTTCGTTATTTATTACAATTATTTCTAAAAAAGCACCAAGCGAGGGGGGCGTGGCCTGACGCAGCATGGAGTAGGACGTGCATACCCTGAGCTCCGTCCATTACTCTTGCTGACATTAATCCTGCACTCGTAATACTTCACCATTAGCTGGGTTGACTCTTCTGGGACTTCTACTATCCCCTGTGCTGACCATCAGAGTGACCGGATCAGCGGCGGCCCGAGCGGCGATCCTCCACACAGCGGCCCGGATTCAGGCAAGTCCGCGGCTTCGGCCTACTCCCGGAGGTCCACGGCCATCTTGGTCTTCCTGTACACCCGATCTATATCAGGGTAGTTACATCCTGCTGCTGCCTGGCTTTTCTTGGGAAACCTTCTTGGGAACCTGGAGCACATCTCTCCCCACCCATACAGCCTCCCTTGACACCCAGTACCCCAGGCGGAGCGGCGGCCGCATTTAGACAAGCCCGTGGCTTCGGCCTACATACAGAGGTCTGCGGCCATCTTTATACACCCATACACCCAGCCTGTGCTACGTCTCCACCCTGCTGCCCTTTTCGATTTACTTTGGAAACTCCTTTTGGGGATCTTTCACACTCCCCACCACACCTTCAGACTACCAGCATCCCAAACGGAGCAGCAGTCGGTCACGCACTTGCCGCATCTGGGAAGATTTTTCCCCCGGACATCTTGGTGGCTCTGAGGCCATAGCCAGCACTGTCTCCCTTCCCGCAGGCTACTAACTTTACTAACACAAGATTGGGGACTCACTGGGTGACACCCCAGACCCTCACAGCATGTCACCAACCAAATCACAGAAGGCAGCGGCGGCAAAACTCGAGCAGTACCGCCGACAAGACAAGGAGGACATGAAGGAAGATGGAGCCTCTGACAAAGCAGGGGGGGGAGAACGAACGGCGAGTGATACTGACAGACTACTTGAAGCAATCACTTTCTGTAGAACTTCCCTCACAGCACAAATTGAGGTGGTCAAGATGGATATTTCCCTTATTCGGCAGGACTTTCAAAAGCTCAGGGATAGAGTAAAGGAAGCTGAGACCAGGCTGAGCACGGTGGAGGATGCCATTCCTCCCTTACAAACATCCTCAGACCGCGTGCAACAACAAATACACCAACTCCTCACCAAACAAGATGATATGGAGAATAGGCTGAGAAGATGTAATCTACGCCTGATAGGCCTGCCAGAGGGGACTGAAGGCAAGGACACTACCACGTTCTTGGAACAACTCCTAATCAACGCCTATGGGAGAGAAGCCTTTTCCCCTATGTTTGCGGTGGAGCGGGCACACTGCATGCCAGCCAGACACCCCCCCCCCCCCCTGCAGGGAGCCCCCCCTCACACATTCATAGCTAAACTCCTCAACTACAAAGATCGAGATGCAGCCCTGAGGATGGCGAGGGAGAAAGGCAACATCCCAGTAGGGAATGTTAAAGTAGCTATTTTCCCAGATTTTTCAGCGGAGGTACAACGCCGTCGCCAGAGCTTTGCAGAGGCCAAACGCAGACTGAGGAACTTACATTACAAATATTCCATGCTCTTTCCTGCCCGCCTCAGAATAGAACATGATGGTCGTGCAGTCTTCTTTGAGGATCCTGAAGAAGTGATTTCCTGGTTGGAACATCGTGCAATCCCTGAAAGAGCTGATTGATCAAGTCCCAGATATATGAAGGTCTAAATGTTATGCCCAAACTCATGTACAGCGCAAATTTTCTTCAGTCGCATGGGTGCACTGTCTCTTGCAGTTGCATGGAACCTTGTTTGACACCACCCATTTCTTGATGTGTACCATTTCTTACCACACACAAAAACTGTTTGCATGCGACATGGAACTGTTTACGAACCAACGCGAGTACAAAGTACAAATCCTGGACATTTACGGTATAAGAGTCCGCTTACTCTCCGGGGCTCCGGAGGGGCAGAAGTCCTACTAGCCACATGCATCGTGCAGTGAGACTTTACCCCACACACCACTGGGAAGCAGTACCATGATTACTGGAGTCTTTTCTGGAACATGTTAGATGCATTCAACAGGAAACAAGGGGATCGGAAAACCATGCCATATCTTGTACAACTGGTATGGATGTTATCCCTTGTTCTACTCAGACCCCAGGGACTTAGCCAGATGTTCTGCATTTTCCACATAACCTGGAAGATGGAATGTTTCACAGTTGGACACAAGTTAAGGGAATATGCCCGCACCAGTTTGGGACAGTGCAGGGCAGGGAGGGGGGTGGGAGTTCATTTGTTTATAGTTTTAGTTTTATTAAACTTGATTGTGCATACTAATCACAGAAAACAGGTAACATTTCGAATGCTATGCTCATGTGAGTGTTTATGTATGTTGTGTGATACAATGTTGATGCATCCAGGTATTAATATTAGGAACATGTGCCTCATGTATAAAGAGCAAATTTCTCAACATAACTGTTTCATTAGATCTTAAAAGGTTTTGTGCCTGGCATTTCTAAAATTTCTTACGTGTAATGTGAGGGGCATGCGCGAGAAATTTAAGCGTGCAGCAGTCTTCACATTCCTCAAGAAACAGCATTCTGAGGCAATAGCCTTGGTGGAGATGCATGTTGAGGGGAGCATCCAGATGGCACTTCGCCGGCCATGGGTTGGGTGGGCGTATCATTCTACCCACACATCCCATTCCAGGGGAGTCTCAGTCTTGATAGCTAAATCGGTACACTTTTGAGGTATGTGAACTGTCCACTGACCCACAGGGACGATACGTATTTATCCTAGCTAAATTATATGGAGAACCCCTACTCGTACTGGCCTTTTATGTACCACCCCCATTTAACGTCACCATAATTAAAGAGGGACTATCAGTTATGGCCTGCCACTCTGCTATATCTGCAGTTTGGCTAGGCGACTTTAATACCATACTAAATCCGACTTTGGACAGGCTACAACTTACTCCACCTACCCTAAATACTCCCAATGAAACCAGGTTCTCTAAGCTCATTTCCACCTTCCATTTAACAGATACGTGGCGCCACAGGTTCCCACAGGCTAAATCGTACTCGTGCTTCTCATCTTCTCATAACTCCATGTCCCGCATAGACTTCATACTCATTTCCCACAGATTGACACCAAGACTAACAGAGGCTGCATTCTGCCCCAGAATACTCTCGGATCATAGTCCTTACTGGATTACATTAAGCATCCCTATGGCAAAACCACCACGGTCCTGGCGTTTGAACCCATTTTGGCTCTCTCTCCTACCAGAGGATGATGAGCTCACGGATAAGTGGAGACTGTACTTTGTGGAGAATGACAAGACAGCTTCGCCCTCCGTAGTATGGGACTCCTTTAAGTTATACGCCCGCTCCACGTTAATTATTGCTATCAATAAAATCAAGACAAATTCCTCCAGTGCCCTCGGTAAGGCGCTGGAGGACCTGTCCTCTGCTGAAAGAGACTTCGCCCCACCCTGACCCCGGCGAATGCGAACCTGCTTAAACTACAAACTAGAGTAGTTGCCCAGCTACAATATCAGAAAGCAAGACAAAAACTTTTTTTCTCCAAACAAAAAATGTTTGAATATGGGGAAAAAGCAGGCAAGTTATTGGCATACTTGGTGCACAGTGAAGATAGGCCCCCGGTGGTTATCACACTACATGGCCCTGGAGGACAACAAATAACAGACCCACCCAGGGTAACTTCTATGTTCAGAGATTTCTTTGCTGACTTGTACAAACCGACAGCTCCCACTGAGACACAATCAATGTCCCTCTTTCTTGAGAAGGTGATTTTCCCACAGCTGACAAAAGAACAGATAGACCAACTAGAGGCAGCCCTTACTACAGACGAGATTACAATTGCTATTGCCAGTTTTACCAGGTCTAAATCCCCAGGATCAGACGGACTCCCAATTGAGTTTTATTCCCAATTTAGCGAAATACTAACCCCTAAACTGCTAGCTTTATACAATCATCTCTTTGAGACTGGGACTTTACCCCATCCATGACAGAGGCAACACTAGTCCTCATCCCCAAACCAGGGAAGGAACCGGGATACCCAGAATCCTAATGTCCAATATCCCTTTTACAGGTGGACATCAAAATATTGGCCAAAGTACTATCCATTAGGCTTAATCAGGTCATCTTATCACTAATATATACAGACCAGGCAGGTTTCATGCTTGGTCGCAACACCTCGTTTAAATTTATACATGAATATACAGGCTACACATGAGGAGGTTGGGTCACAAGTCATGGTGACTTTGGACACAGCAAAAGCATTCGATTCGGTGGAGTGGAGGTATCTATGGAGATGCTTGGAGGGCTATGGCTTCGGTTCGAAATTTATTAATTGGGTTCAATTGCTATACCAGGCACCCAGGGCCAGGGTGGTGGCTAATGGGTGGTCGTCTCGGATGTTTGACCTCAGTAGAGGCACGAGGCAGGGCTGCCCCTTATCCCCACTGTTGTATGCCCTTGCGGCAGAACCCCTTGCGATATCCATCCGAGCGAACCCGGAGATTAAAGGACTAAGACTGTGCTCTTTAATTGAAAAAATCAGTATGTATGCAGACGACACACTGCTATATTTAGCGGATTAGGGCCCATCTTTATGTACCGCACTCCACACGATCGAACAATTTGGAATATTTTCAGGACTGAAAATCAATTGGGATAAGTCCCAAATTCTACCAATTGATAGCTTCCCATCCCCAGAATCCCAAGCCAGACTACCGCTTCAGAGAGTTGATGTCATTAAATATTTAGGGATCCATATATCCAGATCCCCTGCAGATTATGTATCCCTCAATATAGACCCTCTCCTTTCCATGGTTAAAAATAAAGTACGGGTTTGGTCCAGACTCCCACTTGGGACCTGGGGTCATATAAATTTAATTAAAATGATCTTACTCCCTAAAATACTGTATGTTCTCTAGCATACTCCAGTTTACTTACCCCTGAAGCATTTCAAATCTTTAGAGTCCCTTCTCAAGCCATTTGTGTGGGGTACCAACAGACACAAACTGGCATAGCAAACTCTCAAGAACCCGACTGACCTTGGTGGCACAGCTCTTCCTGACTTTAACCTATACTACATTGCATCACAACTGTCGCAGCTCTTCCACTTAGATAAAACGGACAGCGAGAGATTTCTTACGCTCCTATGTCCAAGATGGGCGCAACACACCAAGGACTCGATATATGCAATAGCATCGGCTCGGGGGGGATGGAACTAGGGGAAAATAGACATACCATGCTATATCACTATAGGAAAATATGGGACTTAGCCGCCTCCAAGCTGGAAATCCCACAATTCAAAGATTACACGCCGGTATGGCACAACAAGAATCTGCCTGAATCCAACAAAATTCATGACACAAATTTATGGTCCATGCAGGGAATATTTTATCTGCATCACTTACTAAAAGACGGGCATCTTAAAACTTTTGATTCACTTAAAGAAGTATTTACAATTCAGAACCAAATGTTCTTTAGATTTATACAAATCCGTCATGCGGCACAATCGCAATTTCCTGATTCCCTCCCAAACCCAAACCCTAATGTCCTTATGGCAGTAATTAAGACCACGGACCCCCATAAACTGATTTTAGCTTTCTATAACATGCTCTCAACCCCCGTCTCTACTAGAATAGCATATGATCTTAAACCAAGATGGGAAAGAGATGTGGGACCAATAGAGGATGAGGAGTGGGGGGAGGCGCTGGAGTCTTGTAAGGCTGTGTCCCCCAAATTATCAGATCGTCTGTCACAGCTTTACATTCTTCATAGGGCATACCTCACACCCCTTAGAGTGGCAAGATACAAACGCACACAATCTACTACATGCCTGATGTGTGGGAGAGAGACAGACACTTTTTACCACTTGATTTGGACATGTCCTAAGATTCAAGGTTTGTGGGAACAAATTGTGACATTTCTACACGATACAATGGGCTCACCCCTAGCTCTAGACCCAAAACAATGCCTCCTGGGTATAATTCCAGACACAATTGACAAATATACCAAAACATTTCTCCATGAGACACTCTTTGCAGCAAGAAAGATTATAGCTAAAAAATGGATGAGACAAACGCCTCCCAAACTAGTGGAATGGAAGGTGGAAGTGAATACTACCTTGCCGTATAAGAAATGCATATATATTAATAGAGGTTTCCCTGCCAAGTACAACAAGATATGGGATCGTTGGCTCCAAGAGTCTGATACCTGTGTATAATGAAACCAAATTAATATAGAATGACTACCTGGGTGCGCGCCTCGATGTGTAGTTTCTATGCGTTAAATGTATACATATAGAATATTCTCACATGACCAGAACAATGTATCAATTATTATATGTACAGACTGTATAATAATCAATGTACGAGTTACCAAGTTTATATGTTAAAGCAAACATAACATGTATGCACCAGTTGATTAATAAAACCTTTGTTTAATATAAAAGAAAAAAGCACCAAGTGCATGTCCCACTAATATTTTAGCATAATACTTTACAATCATAATAATATAACAAATATTTTACCAAAGTAATAAAAAGAACTAGTGTTAAAATTATAAAAATAAAGTACTTGATTTGATTGTAGCCGTATTAGTGCAATTGTGACAGAGAAAATTGAGTACTGTCCGTGATACTTTTTTTATTTGCACTAACATACAATTTTTCAGGACAAGCTTTCTAGGTATGTCCCCTTCTTTAAGGGGACATACTGCTTGGACCTTAAAGAAGGGGACATACCCCGAAAGCTTGTCCTGAAAAATTGTATGTTAGTGCAAATAAAAAAAGTATCACGGACAGTACTCAATAATAAAGTAAGTACTTTACCATAATAATAAAATAAATAAAAATAACTTTTAAAATACGCTGCGCTCTCCGTCCACCAGACTCACAATCCCCCCCCCCCCCCCCCCCAAAAAAAAATAAAATTTACGCAACAAATACCTAACCAACTCAAGTGTATGCAAATCAATGTGCTAATATATACATGTATTTAAATTGTAGAAATAACCATCAAATGTCCTGGGTGCTCAGGAACCCTGTGTAAACAAATAAAATACCTATACATATAAAGTGATACTCTTTTTACAGTCAGAAATGCATCGGACAGCGATTATGAATCCACGTTATCCTGCTGAAGGTCTGGTCGCTAAACCTTTCTACCAGCCGAGATTCAAATCTCTCTTTACTAAAAACATGAAAGTAGGCCAATCACATCCACACTTCAAGCCAAAGAAACTTAAACCACCTTACCAACAGTACCTTTTTAGATCAGGTGTCCCCATCAGAGTATTCCCCCATTACATCAGGTGTCCCCATCAGAGTACTCCCATAGATCAGTTGCTTACATCAGAGTGCCCCATGTTCATCTGGTATCCCCATCAGGGTGCCCATTTATATGAGGTCCCCTCATCATCGTGTCCCTATATAGCAGCTGTCCAATAAAAATTCTCCCATACATCATGTGTTCCCATCAGAGTACCCTCTTAAATAAGGTGTCCCCTTCAGAGTATTCCCATACATCAGATTCCCCCATCAGAATCTCACTATAGATCAGTAGAGCCCATTACAGCTGGGCAGGCGGGAAGGGAGGAGAAGTGTGCTGCAGGGGGCAGAGCACACACATAATGTCATTGGTTGCTAGGACACCAACAGTCCTAGCAACCAATGACTGCAGCTTAGGGGGAATTCAGTGCAGCAGAATGGCGGGCTGACTGGGCTGTCAGTTGGTCTTGATCCGGACCACGGTCTGCCATTTAGTAAAGGCTGGTCTAAAGCAAAATGCAGACTGTGCCTGAGCAGGGGTGTGTTCAAAAGGCAGGCTGTGATTGGAAGGGGGTGTATGCCAGAGGAAGGCTGTGATTGGTCATGAGGTGTGGTGGTTGAACAAACTACCCAATATTAGGCATACTGTGTGCCTGTACAGTGTCCTGTACCTCTAGCCACAAAAAGGATGAAAACTGACCATACTAACACAGATAAGCTTTTGTGCTTTGTGTGGTTAGTTTAGAACAAGGAAGAAAAGCGACTGGCAGGATCAACCAGGTACTTCAGATGGAAGAAGAACATGAAAACGATAGAGACTATGAGTTATAAACTATACCTAAACACCTATGTGAACACACACATAGAAAAACGAAATGTTATGGGTAACATACACTTTAAAGCAGTAGTAAAGTCTTTTTCACCTGTACCTACAGGTAAGCCTATAATAAGGCTTACCTGTAGGTACAGTGAATATCTCCTAAACGTGCACCGAGTAAGAGGTATCGATTTGTAGAAGCCAGTGATGTCCTCGGTGAACTGCGCTCTCAATGGTCCATTCAGAGCGCTATGCCAGAATCATCACGATACCGTGGCCCATCCATTCAAGCGGCTGGAGCGCAGGAACCCGGAAAGGAAGACTGGGTGAAGATGGAATCCCTTTTACAGGCAAGTCTGTCATAATACGATACTAATCCGAAAAGCGGAATGTTTCCTATGTACAGGCATTGTCTTTGAGCTGACTGTGCTTGCCAGGAACCTGAAGTAATCACTATAACTAACAAGTGGGATATCTGTCCCTGACCTACCACTCACTCCAGGTGCGCCAGAGAACTGTGGGTACCGTAATTTATAAGGTTCCATGCAAAGATGGCTGCCAGGGGTCAATAGAAGTTTCAGCGTCCAGTCAGACAACTAGAATCTCTGAGACACAAACGGGAGTCCAGGAAGGTACAAATCTCTCTATAGACTCCACTCCATCTGTACAATGGCACAGTGCCACCTACTGGACGGAGGAAAACCTGCACCTGCCTACAAGTCCTGGGGAAAAAGGAGACCACAGGTAATACTTGCGATTAGTCCTTTGCCCCATGGCCTGCTTTTCCTATGCCATTTCCACAATTGGATCCCATATATGAATAAAAGAAGTGTTTGTACTGGCCCAAAACAATAAGATTCTAACTATCATTCTCTATCAATTTCTAGAAAAAGATTCAAATCTGATTAATGGGTATGGAGTAATAACAATGACAATTACATTTTTGATGTTGATATAGATGTCTCTCTTCTTATCCAGATTTGGGATACAGCGGGAACAGAGCGCTTTCAGTCACTGGGTGCAGCACTCTACAGGGGCACAGACTGTTGTTTGCTGGTCTTTGACGTGACGTCCCCTATCTCCTTCCACGCTCTTGAAACCTGGCATAGAGAATTCCTGGTACAAGCTGATCCCTCATCTCCAGACAAATTTCCCTTTGTGGTGATTGCCAACAAGACAGATGTGGAGGAACGTCAGGTTAGTGCATTGTTTCCTACTGCAGCTGATGCGTCACTGAGTAAACAGGCCTCTTATTGCTTCTCTGTGCTGTTTTATTGTATTTATTTTGAACTTAGAGAGGTGAACTATATCTACTATGAATTGAAGGGGAATCTGTGTGAGAAGAACTATTAGAGCTGCCACTGACTTTTTCCAGTCACTGGTTCACACAGACCAGATTCCCAGGCATGACTTGGTCCAGCAGAAGCACTGGACATGCCATGGTGAACTACGATCTGGATCTACAGCCAGCAATGTTTGGGCTCTACGGCCGCCAAAGTAGAGTGTTGCTGGCTTGGGCTTTAGGCCCCGTTCACATCTCCTCATTTCCGATCGTACAGCAAAGTGAATAGACCATGCATTCTTTGCCACGTGTTTTGGAAACGCGCATCTCGCTTGTGTTGCCATTAAATGTTAATGGCACCCTGACGCGCCATGCTCCGCTTCAAAAAGTATGGGAGCTTCTTTTGTCTCGTTTGTCTTGTGTAGGGCAGCTCGTTCAAGTGAATAGGCTGCCCTACACACAACATGCGTTAACACGTGAAAAACGTGCAGATAAATGCGACTAGGGAAGTGAGTTCCCACTACGCATAGATGTGATTGCAGCTTTACAGCCCGCTCTTCATAGAGCTCCTCCAGGAGCTGCTGTATTGGAGCCATGGGACCCCCTACATTAGATTACTTATCTCTTCATCAGACATCTCTCCTCAGCTTCCACCCCCCCCAAAGCCTACCGATATCCCTTCCTGGCCTCCTCACACCCCTCTCCAACGATGACAGACATTATTCCCTAGCCTACTTCTTGCTGAGGAACACATCTCCCCGCCTCCTCACGTGCACCCACCCCTGCAGATAGACATTTTTCTTTGGTCACCTAAGATACCATTCACACTTGTGGAACCTGTCATGCAACTTTGGACATCAAAGTTGCATGATAAGTCATTCCCCATGATTTCCAATGATACACATTCATATATGTGCGACTTAAAGTTGCAGCGACTGCAAAGTAGTTCATGCACTACTTTGGTTCCAACTTTCATGCAACTTGAGGGCCGTAGACTTAACCCTCAAATGTTGCATGAAAGTTGTGCCTGAATGTTATACAATGCAACAGTTGTCCATCACCCAAGTGGCAATTATCTCTTCCAGGCCATCTTGCCCTTTCATGCACCCCTTTTTTTGGTAGCCTCACTCAGCCCCCCCCCACACTCAATGATGTACCTCCTTTACAGTCTTCACCCTCCACCCCCTCTTACAAATATGCATCCCCATCCACTGCATCACCCAAGTTGCCAGTTATCTCTGCCAGGCCATCTCAAACCCCCCCCCCCCATCTGATGAAAGACATTACTTCCTTTACTTCCTTATGGACTCCCCCCAACCGACATCTCTTCTTGGTGGCTTCACCCCCAACTAGCATACCTACACCTCCCAGCTGACAGACATCTCTCCCCGGCAGACAGTTTTTTCAGCAGTTTATTTTTTGCTGTATATTTCCATTGGGAGATTTCCTGTCCTGGAGATCCATCAGAAGGGATAGAAAATCTCTAATAAATTAGGGAAATTCACCTCTTTGGCTGTTGCCCCTGAAACGGGTGTCCCCATTGGAAGAGTTACCCTCACCTCTTGTTTTTATAACACTTACAACATTTTGGATTTCCCATCACTTTCGGTTTTGGGTACAGTGAACACCATGGCAAAAAAGGAGGGTAACACTCCCCTTGCAGGGATACAAACGGCAAGAAAAACTTGACTACGTTCTTATTCTTCTCTATTCTATGCAGAGCTAAAAAAACGGTTTGGGCTATATACTTTATTCAGCTGTGCATAACTTCATCTATTTTTTTCCCCTTGGCTAATATTTTTATTTTACGTTTTGCCATTTATAAGCTTTATTTATTTGCCGTGTTAGTACCGCATACAAATGTGATACTAAAAAAATGTTGGAAGTAATCTCCGTAGCTCCATCTAGTTGCCACAGTGCATTTATGCATTATGTGCACTATTCGCAAAGGCTGTGCAAATCCTGAGACATTTGCACAGGAAATTTTTTATAAATGGAACCAATTTATTTAATTAGTAACTTTGCCATGCTTTGTATCATAGCACTACTATTATAAACAAAAAGACAGAATACAATGTGCATTTTTTATTTACAGTATTTTTTTTATATATATTTTTTTATACATATACTTGCCTGTAGATTAGTCAGAGTTTTATTGGTAAAGCTTGGCCTCCTAGTGACTGAAAGACTTTACCCTCCATAGAAACCACATTTAGTCTGTCACTTCAGAGTTCTCTGGTCTAGCGGCTGCACCTGTATCCTGGCTCACGCTTGGCTGGCGGCTGTACACACCATTCAGCAGTTGTTTGCATGAGAGGCGTTGAGTGGCTAAGACTGGTGTTCTGTAGAGACATCTTTACAACGTGGCACCCATACACTATGTACATGACCTTCTATTGTAGCAATCATGCAAATGTCATTTAGATCAGCACCACGATCACCTCTTTATTAATACAGATGGGTTATTTAAGCGCTTACTGGGCACTTAAACCCCCTTCCTGCCCAGACCAATTTTCAGCGCTCTCACACTTTTAAATGACAATTGCATGGTCATACAACACCGTACCCAAATTAAATTTAGTATCATTTTTCCCCCCATAAATAGAGCTTTCTTTTGATGGTATTTAATCACTGCTGGGTTTTTTATTTTTTGTTAAAAAAAACGAAAAGACCGAGAATTTTGAAAAACAGAACAGTTTTCTATTTTGGTATAAAATTTTGCAAACAGGTACTTTTTCTCCTTCATTGAATGTAGGCTGATGAGGCATCACTGATGGGTACTGAGAGGTGGCACTGAAGGGCATTAATTGGTGGCACCTATGAGCACTACTAGGTGGCACTGATTGGCACCACTGGTGGGCATTGATTGGTGGCACCAGTGGGCACAGATGATGTGGCTGTGCCTCTTCCTCTTCAGGACCGATGTCCCTTTCACAGAAGCTGGTGATCTGCTGTTAGCGCGAGGAAAAAAAAAAAATTACTGATCTGGTTTACATCACGTGATCAGCTGTTATTGACAGCTGATCACGTGGTAAGGGGCCGGGAGCGTCAGTGGTAAAGCGCCGCTATTTTTAGTGGCGCTTTACCGTCTTTTTTGCGGCGCTTTTCAGTCGCTAGGGCGCTTTTAACCCCCGTTAACGACCGAAAAAGGGGTAAAAGTGTCTGCAAAGCGCTGCTATTTGGTTTCAATGGGCAGGGGCGTTTTAGGAGTGGTGTCAGTGAATTGGTAGACCAGACTGTGTGGACTGCACAGAGAGAACCAGAAATGCATGTAAGATTAATAATAATGATGTTTATTAAGATAGGTGATAAATAAGTAAATACAAACCGTGCACAACCAAACAAAACCCCACCAACAACAAATAGTATATACAGCAAAGGGGCAATACCAGAATCTCAGACGTAAGCCAGGCCAGGGTCATACACAGCAGATAAGCAGGTGAACAAGGGATATTCCGGAAACATAAACGTTAGCCAAGGTCGTACACAGGGAGATCAGTAGATGAGGGGATGGATCTGGCTGTAGGGTAAGGTAAAGGTAACAGGAATGCAGGTGGGACTGGGTCAGGATAAGCTCAGGAACAGGGTTGGATGCAGGCTCAGGATCAGGTAAGAGGCAAACAAGGTCAGGGCACAAGGAGAGAGATACCAAGGCAATGAGAATTCTCATCAGCCGGGTATTTATGAGACTGACAATAATTGTCCTCACGTAACACCTGAGCGCAGGAAGTGTTGTCTGCTCCACACTGCCAGGATCCACCCGCTGGTGGACGCCAGAACTGCGGCCCAATGATGACATAACACCAGCAGGGAAAGGCTCCCCTGACAGTTCCAAACTGCCAGGAGACACCTGCTGGTGGATCTCAGTACTGCACACCAAATGATAGAGCTTACCAGCGAACGGACCCTTTCCTGACAAGCGGCGTGCACACCACTCCTACAGCGCCTCAAAGATGCTGCTTGCAGGAGTTTTTTAGCGTCCTGCCAGCGCACCGCTCCAGTGTGAAAGCACCCGGGCTTTCACACTGGAGTGAGAGGAGAGGCGCTTTGCAGGTGCTATTTTTAGCTCTATAGCGCCTCAGTGTGAAAGCAGTCTACTAGAAATAACTACTATCACAATGAAATGGGGAAACACAGATCCGTGTCTGCATAGGCCCTCAGAGCTGCAGGTTGGGCACAAGAGAGCTACGAGGTTAAGACACAGCAGTGACAATGCAAGGTTTTTTTTTTGTTTTTTTTTAATCCCACTGTAGTGCAAGCAAGCACAACCTACAGCTCTCTAAATTCAGCAGCAGTGGAGCATGGTAACCCCATCACAGGAAGCTGCATTAAGTGGACTTCACTGGCAGGGTCAACAGGTATTTCTAGGACTTTGCAGGGGGACCAAGAAAAAACTGTAAAGGCAGATTGCACATATAATAATGAAGTGCATGTGTATGTGTGTGATATATATACATACATAATATAATATGTATATGTAGCACTGGTAGATTTGCAATCTACCGCGTGTTAGGTAAATTTAGTAACTTGTTCGTTAGGAAGGTTAAGTTCGCCTCTGTTCCAGCTTGGTTGATGTTGTGTGTGTTTCCGTGCTGACCGGTGGGTGTCGCTGTTATCACTGGTTAGTGTTGGAAAGGCAACGCGTTGAAGCGTATGGATGCTCCTCTGTCCCGGAGGCACGCTCGGTGGAGGTGGTCCTCCGAGTTGCATTCTGGGCGAGGGTATTTATGGGACAGACGCCATGTTTTGGGGTTCGTTTTACAGCCACCTGCTGGCCCTCCTGGCCGACAGGTATGCATTAAGGAGCTACCTCGTGGTCCTCCGTCCTGGAGGCCCACGATACTGCGGCGCAGGGGTGGGTCCAGAGGCTTGTCTGGGGCCTACCACTGCGGCCGAGGAATGGTCCTGAGCTGTCGGTCCTGTGTGGCGAAGCTAAACAACAGAAGGAGATCCCAGGGGAGGACACATCTTGGAGGGATCACGCAGAGTGCTGGTCTATAGAGGGGCCTGGTGACTCGGTTGGATGATGTATCGGAAAGTAACTATACAGCATAGTGTTGCCGGGTTGGCTTAAAGGTTCAGGCACTGTGACTGACATTCATTACAGAAAATCCGATACATCCTGTGGCAGAGGATCGTACGGGTTTGTTCCCAAGCAAGACTGTAGCAGAGACTTTGATTCGTGCTATGTACTGGCTGCTAGGCTAGTGTGAGAGGCCTATCCAGACGAGCAAGGAGTGTGTCCCACGAGGGGAGCGCATTCCATACAATATCTGAATTCTACCCGAACATTTGTTAAAAGAACCCTACAAGAAGATGTTTGAGTTTCTTCTGCAGTTTCCTTTCCGCCTCTTTCCTGCTATTTCCTAAGTCAAGTGTTTAATAAAGCATTGAAAACGTACTCCAGTGTTGGTGCGTGTGTCGTCCAGAGGTAAACTGAACGGAACCCTAGACCCGGTGAAACCGAGGGAAGCAGAGTGAAGGCAACAGACCCGCTTAAACCAGCAGCTCCACCGAGAGTTATTGCTAGATATATATATATATATATATATATATATATATATATATATATATATATATATATATATATATATATATATATATATATATATATAAATATATAAATGTGTGGTCATATACTCTAAATACTAAAGATGCATGTCTGCACATCCTCCTATAATTGCAATATCTGCTACTGGTGTTTAGGCCCCTTTCACTGGGGCGGCGCTTTATTGTTAGCGGCGCTTTACCGTCCGTAAAACCGCCCCGCTAGCGGCCGAGAAAGGGTTAAAAACCACCGCAAAGCGCCTCTGCAGAGGCGCTTTGCCGGCGGTATAGCCGCGCTGCCCCATTGATCTCAATGGGCAGGAACGGTGTATACACCGCTCCGAAGATGCTGCTAGCAGGACTTTTTTTCCCATCCTGCCAGCGCACCGCTCCAGTGTGAAAGCCCTTGGGGCTTTCACACTGGAGAGACAGCAGCGGCTGTTTCGGGTCGGTTTGCAGGCGCTATTATTAGCGCGATAGCGCCTGCGAACCGCCCCAGTGTGAAACGGACTTTAGGGTCATAACCTTCCCTTCGGTCCAACATTCATTATATGGTTGTGCATTAAAATTTTAAATCAATTACTTGTTTGAGACCAAGGGCCGGTTCACACCACAAAAACGCACTCCAGATCTGTTGCGGATGCGTTTCTCCATGTGCTTTTTTTTAATCGCGTTTTTGATGCATTCCAGATGCTTTCTTTTCTTCTCACTGTACTGGGGTTCGGTGCGTTTTTTTTGTGTGTTCCATTGCGTTTTTGTTGAGTTTTACTGCGTTCCAGTACAGTCCAGTGCAGGAAAAATGCAGCATGTTCTACTGACTGCACTGGTGTGAACTATATTGAAAACCATATAACCTACTTTCCATGCAGAGAAAAAAAAAAAGGCACTGGACTGCATGTGGTGTGAACTGGCCCTAAAAGCAGTGAACCAGCTTGATACAAATTTAAATGAAACTTACAAAGCTGGAAGGTATTCAGACTACAATTCTGGTGTTGTGTGATGGGAGATATTCACAGTTTTCTAGCATTCCTCCTTCATTGCTCATTCCTACAAAAAGTTTTGGCCAATGACCATGACTCAAGTGGGGATGCCAAGGATATGTTTTTGCTATAACTGTGTTTGAACACATCCAATTCACAACAGTGTAAACCCAGCCTTAAACACTTGGAAGGAACATGCTGATATTTTCTCTAGATAAACATTGGGTTGCAATGAACTAAAATGCATGGATTACTTTTTTTTTGCATTGAAACCATGATCGGTGGTGTAGTGCCCAGGGCCCTGCAGACTATTCCTCCAGCTGCAGGTCTGTACCATGGTATAAACCTTCAGTTATGGGGCACATAACTTTGCTCCATTGTGAACTAGGAGTTCCTCTTCTGAGGTGGAAGATGGGACTTGTAGTTGTTTCATTCACAGATTCTCTAAAAGGGGTGGGCAGTTTGGGGGTGGGGCTGCAAATACTGACTATGTTTTATGTTACACCCTAAATACTGTACATATCAGAAAGATGGACCAACTTTTTAAAGCTCAACTCAATAAAAAAATTTAAATTATTTTATCTGGGTATGCATTCATCACAAATGTATTAATGCAAAATGAAAGTACAGTATTTGAGATCCGTATTTATAATCACTTTGCACAATCCTTGGCAAACCACCACTCTGCATCTAAAATCCAGCTCAATACATTTAGGAGCAGGCATACCTTCCATCTTTTTGCAATGGGAACGCATAGGAATGGGTAGGCATAGGACACACACCCTGCCACGCCCCCTTAAAGGAGAATTATACAACAAAAAAACAAAACTAATTAAACCCACAAGTGCTTTTTGTAAGCACTACTTTTCCTTTATATTGGCTTTTTGAAATTTACCAATCCAGAAATGTAGAACCTGGATGAATTATTATTATTATACACGATTTATATAGTGCCAACAGTTTTATGCAGCGCTTTACAATGTATAGGGGGGACAACACAATTGCAGTACAGTTCAATACAAAAGAAACAGGAGGGCCCGGCTCGTAGAGCTTACATTCTAAAGGGAGGGGATGGTGGTACAAAAGGTAATAGCTGTAGAGAATGATAGCACGGTGATAAATTATAGATCAGACCAAAATGAGGGACAAATGATGAGGAAAGAGGGACTTTATTCCAAATCAGGGACAGTCCCTTGAAATCAGAGACAATTGGGAGCTATGGAAGCAGGTATGCTGGCTGCAAAAACAAACATGAGTTTCACATATGCTCCCATTCCTCCTATCACTTCAAATGTATCCTAATCCTTAAACTAACCTTAATTTTTTATAGTTGGGCTAGTTTGTGTATACTTTTGAGAAAGAGGGGAAAAAAACCCAGCAATCCCCTCTAGGTAGATGTACTGTGCAAAGACTCTAACAAACGTAGAAGATTCCTACCTTTTTTCAGCAAGCTGTTTGTCCCAATGTGTTCTTTCCAGAAGAATTCCTGGATGTGAGGGTCTGCACTCGTTATAATCAACTGCTGCACATTTAGTGTACTAATGAGGAAACCTGCATCCCTTTAGAAGTCATTAACCCTTAGGAAGTATCTCATCAAAAATGAAATTCCTATTGAAGAGCGTGCCTCAAGTTGTGCTTGTGTCTTGGGCAAAGAGCAGCTAACCTATGGTTTTTGTGTGGGTCAGCTGCGCTTTCCCATGGACTTCTACGAGGTCCCGCAGTTTTGGCACGCTTTCAGAAACCGCACCAAAGATGCAGCATACAGGAGTTTTGGTGTACTTTCTGAAACTGCACCAAAACCGCAGGACCTCATAGAAGTCCATGGGGAAAGTGCAGCTAACTCACGCAAAAACTGCGGGTTAGCTGCGCTTTAGCAAAAGAGCAGCGGGGCAGGGTGCAGACCCTTGAGTAAATCGGTGAGCTGTAGACACTAGCAGGAAACGACATTTCTAGGGGCGTTCTGTACATCATGCCTCCAGGTTGCAATACTGCATTGAAGTTATTGACAGCAGCATTATATTGAAATAGAAAGGTAATTTTTTCAATAACATTAAAATACAATTGTGTGGCCATTATATATGCTATATTATTTTAATGAAAGTGGGTTTCCCCTTTAACAATTAGCCCTGGCCCGAAGTAGCTCTACTTTAACCTGAAATGCCCGGTTGGTGGGAAGGAAGGATCATCGATCATGTGACCACTGTCAGGGCCGGCGCTACCTATAGGCAAGGTAGGCGCTGGCCTAGAGCGCACATAAGTCAGGGGTGCCAGAGGTGCCGCCACCTCATTGGCCAGCTATGTGGGTTAGGGACAGCCTGAGAAGGAAAGGGGGCTTCCGGCCGCAAGAAGCTCTGTGTCTCATCTCCAGGTGGGCAGATGGTGGATCCCGGTATCCCAGGTAATGGCAGCTGAGTGAGCGGTGTCGATGACAGCTGAAGATCTCCCGCAGAGGATCCCCAGTGACGCGTGTACAGATGCCGGCCTCCCTGGGGAGCCGGAACTCCTCACTGCCCCATGACTGACACACAAGGGTAGTAGGCCTGCGCCTGTACTGCACCCTGCTGCCTGGGACTGATCCCTGTCTATTTACTAACCTAGCCTGTCCATATACCTGCGGACCACGGGTGGCATGAGGAAGCAAGCCGTTGCCGCCACTGCTTGTCTTCAGGCTGGGTCCAGAGGCGCAGGTGCGGGCCTGCGGACCACGGCTGAAGAAATAGGTGGAGAGATGGCACAAAATTCTTCACCCCAGCCACCTTCACCGTATACATGGGCAGGGCAAAGTGGGTGGAGCCAGGGGCAGAGCCGGGGGGGGGGGGCTTTTAATAAAAATGCATTTGAATAAAAAAAATATATAGTAATCTAGGTAAAGCCCACCCTAAATCAACTTTAATAAGGTGTAAACTTTTGGTAAGCATATAATATTATAAATAATATCTTTTTATAACAACCACCTCACTTACCTGTATTTTATTACAGGTTTCTCCTCGGCAGGCACAGGAATGGTGCAAGTCATGTAATGCAGAATACTTTGAAACAAGTGCAAAGGAAGCAGTGAATGTAGAGGAAGCATTTGTGCAAGCCGTCAGACTAGCCCTTAAGCATGTATGTATATTTGTGAAAGTCTATTGAGCTTTATTACAATTGATGGGGTACGTGTACCTTTGTGATACCGCTAACAATGTAATATCTTGTTCATCCTACAATCATTGATTATTTCCATACAACACAGGAAAGGTCGCAAAGTACAAACCGCAGTGAGGGGAATAGGTGGTGAGAAGCTTGAAGAAAGAAGGCATCTTCAACATCACTTTTTAGGCTGGGTCCAAACGTAAGTGAATTGGATGTGGCTTTCCCCGCATCCAATTTGCATTACAGGAGAGTGTACCTGACTCTCAATGGAGATTGTTCACACACCTCTGGGGCGGGCGCGGTCCGCATTGAAGAAGGGTCCTGTGCGTCTTTGGCTGCGAATTCAGGCAGAAATTCAGGCAGAAATTCGCACCTGAACCGGTGAACAGGGATGCTCCGGACGCCCCTGCTGTGAGCCACGGCTGCAGCAAATGTGAACCCCGTTTTGAGTATCCTCGTTCACATGTGCATACTCAAGGGTACACCTGTGCAAGGGCCTAGTTTGCCCATATGGGGATAGCCAGGTATTTGTGCAACCCTGTGCAGGCAGTCCCAATCAGGACAATTGGGACGCAGCGGTTGTGTGGACACAGCTGCTGCTCACAATCTTGACATCTGTCCATGCAACTGTTGCATCCCAGTTGACCTGACCTGTGACCAATACCTGTGCAGGTAAACGAGGCCCTCACATGGGCGTATGCTAAAATTCTGTCTGTGTGAACAAGGTCTAACTATGTTTTTTTCCCCCCAGATGATTCCTGCCATTTAATAATAAAGCCTGGTACACACTAATATATATATTTTTTTCATTTAACCCAGTGGGCTGAACGAAAAAAACCTGAAAGATCAGGTCGGAGCCACTGTGATAACAATCCGTTGTTAGTACAGTGATATCGCCTGCTCTTCTATTGTGTTCTGACAGTGGGACGGCCCCCTATCAGAACACTCCGGTCAGATCGGCAGTTTTTTCTTTGATCATTGCCCTTTAACAGAAGTCAGCTGAATGGCTGGCTGCTGTGGGACCAGCTGCAGTACTTACGGGCCGAATGTCGGCCAGTTCAAAAGAAACCATGTGTGCTAGGCTTTTGTTAAACTCAGAAGTCTGGGAATGCATGCAGGTGGTCTTGGGCATTTATAAAGTTCATTGACTGCTGTATAAATGCTTTGCCGCAATGCACTGGTGTAAGTTAGCCCTTAGGCTACCTATGCAAGTACAAATAATACTTAACCTTCCCACAGGGACACAGTTGAAACCCCACCTTGAAAATGCTTACTCATTTTTAAGTTGGCCATACACTGTTCGAATGTTGACCAATTCCTGTGGATCAGCCAAAATTCAAGCTGTGGGTGGCCCTGTAGACACCACCCAACTTAACGAACTTTGATTGAGACATTGAAGGAGATAGGCAGAAAAATGTAAATCGAATGACTACAGTCAATCAGCTGCATTTAGGATTGGGGAATTAGGACAGCCACGGCGCCATCTGTCAAACAATAGCCGATCAGTGAGAGAATCCTACTGTTTAGCATGGATGGGGGAATCTATGGATTTTTCCGCCTTCAGCCCGCTGGGTTGAATGAGAGAAATCTTTGTGTATAGTCAGGTTGATGAAGAGTCTGCAGTAAATCTCCAAGGCTTGGGAGCCTAGAATGAGTATTTAAGGCAAGGGGGAAGCTGATTTTACTCTACCAGCTAGAGGACAATTAGAACTGGGGTATGCGTTGTGCTGGCCCAAGGAATGATCTGTAGAAACCTGTGCCAAACACCTCATCTAATGGTATGAATAAGGCTTGGCAGGTAATCAATGATGGCAATTAAAACTTTCATAAAAGAATAGTTATTCCCATAGCACCCAGATTTTCTCCTTCCTTTTAACCAGCACCTAAACAGAGCCAAAGACAATGCTATATGCACAACTCTACAGCCATATGTATCAATTGTCTGTGCAGTAGGACTTATTTGTCAAAAGTCTAAGGTGCTCGGCCCAACTGAGATCTGCTTTTGAACTTCCAAAAACGCCTTTCATTTAGGGTGCATTTACAACTGCGAATGTACCCTGCCTCCAATTTAGATGGGAGAACCCCAGCCGGGGTTCCTATGATTATCTGTGGAAGGCAACCCCTTTAAAAGCAATGGGAGGCTGCGGTCTCCCGCAGCTAATCGCGGAAACTCACTTGTAATCACTCAGCAATGGGAGCCAGCAGCCTCCCATTGCTTTCAATTCCTCATTCCCTCTTCCTAACCAATGACACCACAAAGCTTCTAATTCATAATTTATCTCTCACCTCAACTACTACAACTCCCTCCTTATTGACTTGCCTCTACATGGGACATCCCCCCCCTTCAGTCCATCATGACAGCTGCTGCCAGAATTATCCACCTTACCAACCACTCGGTCTCTACCAATCCCTCCACTGGCTTCCGCTCACCCAACAAATTAAATTCCAGATACTAACAACTGACGACAAAGCCATCAAGAACTTGGCCCCCAGCTACATCACTGACCTAGTCTCAAAATTCGTTCCCTTCGTTCCTCCCAAGACCTCCTGCTCTCTAGCTCTCTCGTCGCCTCCTCACCTCCAAAGCCTCTCCCATCTTCTGGAACTCCTTACCCCAATCTGTCCAAATATCTCCTACTTTGTCCACTTTTAGACGATCCCTGAAAACTCATCTCTTTAGAGAGGCCTATCCTGCTCCTACCTTTACATTTATTTTCTCCATCAGCCCAGCCCTCACAGTTTTTACCTTTTTTGTATCACTTGACCCTCCCTCTTAGATTGTAATCTCTAAGAATCAGGGCCCTCTGATTCCTACTGTATTGCAATTCTATTGTCTGCCCTTATGTTGTAAAACGCTGTGTAAACTGCTGGCGCTATATAAATCCTGTATTATAATAATAATGGGGTTACCTCCCGCAGCTAATCATGGGAACCCCCACTGACGTTCTCACAGCTAATCGGAGGCAGGGTGCCTTCGCAGGTATGAATGCACCCTAAATGAAAGGCCTTTTTGAAAATTCAGAAGCAGATCAGTTGCGTCGAGCACCTTCGACTTTTGACAAACTAGTTCCACTTGGGGTAGGACGGGGTAATTACAAAACTTCCTTTTACCAGTTGTTCTTTTTCTTAACAGCACGAAGTACCTGACAATAAGGCTCATGAAGAATCTGTGAATTTGTTAGAAAATGCAGAAAATCAGCACACAAAAAAATGTAACTGTTAATTCTAGAAGTGCCCCCCCCCCCCCCGCCCCCCTTTACCTCAAACATGAAGGTGCTTTTTCCATTTATCAAAAACTACGACAAAGCCTGAGATCTTGGAGAACCTACCTTACATGGAATTCAAAGAAAACCAGAACCTTGAATAAATGTGTAAAATATATATATTTTTGTTTTGCATGGACAATACAGATCCTATCCTTTAATCAGAGAAAATGAGCTTCCTATACGCCCATTAATATACAGCTGTGAAAAGGTTTTGGAATTTCTGCTTAAATAACTCCTACAATGTTATCTGGACTGCACCAAAGTCTTCGCAATAAAGACAGCCTTGTTTTATTTAGCAACCATTTTACATAGCTGCATTTTTTTTTTAGTATAAGCGCCCAAAAATGTTCAAAACATGCAATTTACAAAACAAATTTTTTTGTAGTATATTTCACATTAAGGTCTCATGCAACCCGAGCCTAAAAATGCCAATTATACAGGCGTTCAGCTCTTTTTTTTTTTTTTATAGGCCTGTAAAAGCCTCTCTATGTTAGCCTACATGGCCATGCACACAGGCATTTACAAGAGTATTTGAGGAGGAGCATTTACAGACAGAAAAAAAGAAAACGCCAGAGGAGCGTTCTGAGAGGTGCTTTTGAGCAGAAAAAAATGTGATTGCGTGTCTAAACGCACCCATATGCATATAAATGTATTCCAATGGCTAGAATGAATTAATATTCTGGCCAGTCGAATGCATTTTTGCTCAAACCCAATACGCACATAAACGCTTGTACATACCCTATATTACCAAAAGTTTTGGGACGCCTGCCTTTACACGCACATGAACGTTAAAGAGGAGTTCCACCCAGGGGGGCCATTAAAAAAAAAAGAAAAATTAAAAGTCAGCAGCTACAAATACTGCAGCTGCTGACTTTTAATTGGACACTCACCTGTCCCTGGGTCCAGCGGTGCGGGGGATCGAAGCCCCGCTCGTCCCCCCCCTCCGCTCGTCGGCGCCGGCATTTCAACTGTGGGCGCCGGGCTGTGGCTTCACAGCCTGGCACCCACTGCGCATGCGCGAGCGGCGCCGAGCGCCGTGATTGGCCGCTCAATCACCTGGGACCTGCAATGGGTCCCAGATGATTGACAGGAGGGAGGGAGAAGAGCCGAGCCCTTCCTGTGCCAGGGGGAAGTGATGTCACCAGCCCAGGCAGACGAAGGGGCAGATTACGAGGGACCACCTAGCAACAGGCATTTAGAGGTAAGTAAAAAAATATATATATCCAAATGTTTTTTTGTTTTTTTTTTTTAGAATTTTTTAGGTATGTTCTTTTTTTTGGGTGGAACCCCACTTTAATGTCATTCCAGGCCAAGTCTGTAGGGTTAAATTTTGAGTTGGCCCACCCTTTGCAGCTATAACAGCTTTACCTCTTCTGGGAAGGCTCTCCACCGGGTTTAGGAGCGTGTCTATGGGAATGTTTGACTATTCTTCCAGAAGTGCATTTGTGAGGTCAGGTACTGATGTTGGACAAGAAGGCCTGGCTCGCAGTCTCTGTTCCAATTCATCCCAAAGGTGTTCTATCGGGTTGAGGTCAAGACTCTGTACAAGCAAATCAAGTTCCCCCACCCCAAACTCGCTCATCTATGTCTTTATGGACCTTGATTTGTGCACTGGCGCGCAGTCATGTTGGAACAGGAAGAGGCCATCCCCAAACTGTTCCCACAAAGTTGGGAGCATGAAATTGTCCAAAATGTCTTGGTATACTGACGCCTGAAGAGTTCCCTTCGCTGGAGGTAAGGGGCCAAACCCAACCCCTGAAAAACAACCCCACACCATAATCCCCCCTCCACAAAATGATTTGGACCAGTGCACAAAGCAAGGTCCATAAAGACATGGATGAGTGTGGAGGCCAGTAAAGTTCCTCCACCCCAAACTCAGAGTCATGACCTCAACCCGATAGAACACCTTTTGGAGGAATTAGAGTGGAGACTGCCAGCCAGGCCTTCTCATCCAACATCAGTGCCTGACCTCACAAATGCTCTTCTGGAAGAATGGTCAAACATTCCCATAGACACACTCCTAAACCTTGTGGACGGCCTTCCCAGAAGAGTTGAAGCTGTTATAGCTGCAAAGGGTGGGCCAACTCAATATTGAACCCTACGGACGAAGACTGGGATGCCATTAAAGTTCATGTGCGTGTAAAGGCAAGCGTCCCAATACTTTTTTGTAATATAGTGTACACTCATACATATTGGAACATTAGTATATTTTGCTGCCAAATTCTGGCAGAAAAAAATGCTGCTTATTTTTATAAGCCTGTGCATGAGGCCTAACAGCTGCAGCCTGCCAGTTTCAGCGGTCACTGTGCAAGACCCTATAAGTTCAGTCGGCGACTTGTTTTATTAGCTAACTCATGTGACCACCATGATTGTCTGTCAGTGAGTATAGTTCCCAATAGTGTGAGATCAGTACTGTTTGTGAAAGCGGGTTCCTAGTTTCAAAATTGAATGTAGATTCCCGTTTCCTCAGCATGGGGCCTCATGCTAGGAAACAAAAATCTGCATTTTGTAGGCAGCAAGAAGTTAAAGCTGAATTTGGAGCAAACCGCTACACACAGGTAGCTAGTTTTATCTGTCAACAAACTTATTTGTTTCAATCCAGTCCTGGTACTTACACAGCCATGCCTGGCAAGGACAGAAGACCCGATTACTGCAAAGAAGTAGCAGGTACTGGTCTTGTACTGTCGCCATCATGTGACTGGACAGTAAAAGAGGGCTGCTCTTCCATATTGGACGACACACAACTCTGACTATCCATTACAGAACTAGGAAGGTCCATAACATTATTTTAGATGAATTCACAGGGTGTTACGGGGACACTGGATTTCTGGCAGGATCAATGGGTATTTTCTGTACTGTGAAAAATGTAGGCGATGGTGGGGGAGTACCTGGATCTAGGATACTCGGCCTGTCACCCAACAATGACAGTTGATTGAAGACAAAACAAAAATGAATCGACTGGAACTAAAAACTCTAGAAAACTGGAAAAATCTGCAAAAACTAGGAGCTGGAAATAGGGATGCACCGATACAAGTTTAAGACCGGGTACCGATACTTTTCCTCAAGTACTACCAATAACCAATACCTATTTCTAGTGTCATGTGACAGGTTTTTTTTTCTAGACTAATGAAAAATTATAATAGATCAGTATGGGGTGAGGGGTGCAGGAAGAGGAGAGTGCTACCACACAGGGTCAGGGGAGCAGTAGAGGGCAGAGGATAGTGTCGGAAGGACCCCTGGACAGCCTAGAATGGTCGGTGGGACCCTGGATCAGAGTCCTTTGTACTGATCGGAGCTAGGCAGGGAGGAGGCAGCTGGTACTCACGATTTGGGCAGCAGCAAAGCCTGGTCTCTTCATGAAGAACATCCTCTTGGCTGGTGCAACACTAGGTAGAAAGCTCTGTGTTCTAACTCCTGAGACGCTAGGAAATAACTGAACTCCTTGCTGCAGATGGGGGGGGGGGGGTTGGCCACCTCTAAAGGGCCGCCCTCTGGGTGTGCTTTTTAGTTTAGTTGCACCTAGCGTCCTGCTCATGTAGGCGGCAACAACAAACCCATCCGTCATGAAGTATGGCTGTGTCCTTCAGTAAATGAAAGAGAAAAATAGTAATTAGCATATCAGGAATGGTAAGCCAATATACATAACATTTTTGTTCTTGGTTTAAATATACTTTTAAACAAGCATTTAGTCTAAGCCCCCATACACACTGGTGTAGTGTGTTGTCACAGATGGGGCAGCCCATTCATTTTAATGGGCTTCCCCCTACATGTTTCAAATGCTGCAAAAAAACATTAAAGAGGAACTGCAATCTGCTCACATAATTTGTAATAAAAACATCTTTGTCATTCTGAAGCTTCCCTCCAACCACTTTGCATATTATTTTATATATACTGTGATTCTGTACTTGCCAAATATGCTGCAGAAATCTCCCTCCACTAAGTCTGGTTGCAACCATTTTAACTGTGGGCAGCTGAAGCTGCTGCCTGTTCACTTCCTGGATTTACACAGACACAGAGGCCCACCTCCAGCTCTGCAGCTCTCATTAGCCCTCTTATGACTCCCCCCCCCCCCCCCCCCCCCTTCCTACCTGGCAAACTCTCATGAGAGAGAGAGCTGTGCATGATGTCATAATCCTAGGCTAATGACCAGACAAGAAACTGGAAGTGAGCTGTATACGGTATTTACTGGCAGAATAAAAAGTTTTACTAGTCAAAGTTAAAACAAGGGCAGAAGATTGCAGAGAGAAAAGATGGAAAAAATCGACTGAAGTTCCACTTTAAGTATCTTTTTGAGCTTTGTATATTATTATTATTATACAGGATTTATATAGTGCCAGCAGTTTGCACAGCGCTTAACAAAATGCAGACAGACATTACAATTTTGGTACAAGAGGAATCAGAGGGCCCTGCTCGTTAGCGCTTACAATCTAAGAATATAGATATACAATCTATATTTTGCCTCCTGCAGAACTGCATGTCTTGCTTGCTGTGTTTGGGGTGCCATTCACAATTAATGGTACTGCAAGCACAACAAATTTTGTGATTGCAGCCTCGGGGTTCACCAACTTTCTTACTTCTGCCTGCGTCCATGCACCTTAGTACATAAGATGTTCAATACCTGACTCTGGAGTTTCTCACTTCTAAAAGGAAACCCACCGTTTAACACCACTTATGTATAACACAGATGTATTTATTATTTAAGTTCAATATTAATAAATTTTCAGAAATTAAAATCTAGTACTGGTCATTTTTTAAGCAAAGTTTTCCAGCTATTAAGTAGGGGGTGAGCAGTCCTGACTACCAGTCCCTGTGTTGCCCATACTCCAGCCAATCTGTTTTATGGCTTCCTACAAAAAATAAATAAAGAATCCAAGGAAACTAGTGTTGGGAGCAGCCTAGCCTTTTTATTTTTTGTAGTGGTATAAAATTCCAACTTTGGAAGCACATTGCTTTTGATGCAGGGAAAACTGCTTATGTCTGGATCTGTAAGATCGCTTAGCTTACAGCACACTGCAATCCACATACAGTAACTGATGAAAATGCCGGATAGGTTTCCTATGGGCTTGCATGTACTAATGTAAACGAATCACAATACCAAGAGCAGCAAGCACAAAGCCCGACTAAAAATGGATAAAAGGGGCAAGCAACATCAACAAGCTGTAGAACCCTCTTTGATGAAATTTGGCAGTAACCATTACTTTAAAGGTCAATTCGTAGGCATGCTTTCCTCTGCTATCACACACATTATTTTTCTTACAACAGCTTGCATTATACACTATACATTCACAAACTAACATTTGTAAATACACAATGGCGCAAGTAAAAATGCAATCAGAAACAGATGCTAAAATTGCATGTGGATCTGAATAAGCCCTATGTTTATTTACAAAAGTGTCTTTAAGATCCAAACCGACCAAATTCCAACATTCATTCTTCAACAGTCCTTTTTTAGCATGTTTCAATCTGGTTCTAAAGGCAACAGATCTTCTCAAATAATAGGATTTTTGTAGTTACCCTAAATAAAGAATTATAAGACAGTACAACAAAGAAAGGTGCCCCAAGTTAATGAAACTCCCCCTGAGCTGTCGGGTGCAGGATGTGCAGTTGCTCAGCTGCCAAAGTGATGAATGGATAAAGAACAATCCGCAACACCATACATGCTCTTTAAATCAGTCCAAATTTATATCTCCATAAAGATAAAAGTACAGCAGAGATAGACGCGTTTCAGCCGCAATGCCCTTGTTCACAAGGTGGTGTGGGTATACTGTTACCTACAGGAGGTTTGGACACTGGTAAATGGAAAAGTTGTAAACCAACCTCCATATAAGAAGTTCTCTACCCGGTATGCCTTCATTTTGTGATCAAGAAGTACACAGGGGCCTGCAAAAACAGGTGAAACCTGTGTCCCTCAATGGACTTATTCACACTACAAAGGCCATTGGCCTTACTAGAGACAGGAACTTGGAAGGAATCTAAAAGGAAACTTCCTCAAGCAGATTGTAAATCAGCCATAGAAGGAGGACCCATCTTTCAGTGATCAAGTCCCACATTTACATCAGTCGCAGCATGTTCTGCCTGCTGGCAGGAGCATTCAGGTGCTGAACCCTCTCACCCTTCAATGAGACAACCATCAGAGGAGGAGATCCAGAAGGCAATGTCTGTAGGGAAGTGAGATAGTCAGCACTGCCCAGCATAGGGAACCTGACCTGTCGCATGGAGAGTTTCCACACCTTCCCAGGGGTGAAGGTCCTGAAAGACATAGTGGTAATAAACAGGAAACATATTAAAAAAATAATAGCAAACAGGCTATTCATTGCAGAAATGACATGCTATATCTCATCTTTACTAAAGCAAACTTACCTGCTTGTTTGCAGTATTCTGTGGAATGTACATTGAGCTGTGGATGAGCAGCTTAGTTTATTTTCTTGGCGCAGTATCTCAGTGCCAAGATGAATGAACTCCTACCCGGGTGCAGGAGCTATATCATCCAATAGCGGCCAAAGTGGTCAAAATTGTTCTGTTTTTGTAGTGCAGATAATCAACAATGTTAATAAGAATATTTTGAAAAATGGGGAAAAAAAAAAAAAAAACAAGGTGGCCAAAGGTGGTTCTCAGGAGAGACCAGAGAGAAGATGCTGGTGAGGGACCTCGCAGACATTGAAAAGAAGGTATTTATGGATTTAAGTTTTAGGTAATGTCCAAAGGAGATCAGGTCAGAATATAAATTCACAAGAGTATTCCCAGATGAAGCGAGAACTGTGGCTCTGGGAAACCAGACAAGCCACACCAGCCAGAGAAGTTCTCCCAAGGTGGGCGGAAGACATCACCCCCCTCCCCTGCAAGAAGCTGATGGGTTTCAGCAGGGACTGCTTTGTCCAAAGAAACCATCAGGAGCCTAAGCCCCCAAACAAAGGCAGAGGCTGGAAAGAAGAGCCCACAAGGGAAGGGGAGACCATGATGGGATAAAATTCCCTAAACAAATATAAAATAACCACAAAAGGGTGCCTCCATCTAGGTGTAGAGATTTATTAAAAAGAATGAGACAATAAAAATGCACTCACTAATTAAAAGTGGGTCAAAGCTGGTCATAAGCCCATGCAGACCTCCGTAGGATCATCATGAGGCTGCAGAGCTCCACAGGCAAGCGGCTGGCTGAAGCGGAGGTCTTGGTGGAAGTACAGCTGTCAGGCAACAGCAGCTTCCGGGGTGTAACAAGATGGTTCCGGCTCGAAAAACAGCACCTCTCTCAGCTGCGTGATGGTGACAGCAAGTGCAGGGGGGATATACCTATGGTTTGATAAAGGGTCGGTCCTGTTGCCCTAAAACATGTAGCCACACCTCATCCACTGCCGTCACTATTATCCAGCCAAGATAGGTGCTGTTTGGAGCCTCAGCCATTTTGTTACACCCGGAAGCCGCTGTTTACTGTGTTCCAGCCTGAAGCCTGACAGGTGTACTTCCACCAAGAACTCTGCTGCAGCCTCGCAGTGATCCTATGGAGGTCTATATGGGCTTATGACAAGCCTTGTCCCACTTTTAACTAGTGAGTGCATTTTTATTGTCTTTTATTCTTTTAAATAAATCGCTACACCTTGATGGAGGTGCTCTCTTGTCTTTGTTTTGTATATGTGTATTAGGATCGCAAGACCTAATCTGAGAGGAGCTGCATTCACTTCCCCTGATGTGTTCCCTACCACTCTCCTGGCCCTCATATATGTCCCGTTAAATGACAGTTGGGGTCTAATCATCACAATAGCTTATTCATCTTTTTTTGGGTGTTCCCTGAACACCCTACAAGCCCAGAAGAGGTACTTTGACAGATAAGGAAGGGATCAGTCCATCTTTTACCAAACTGGGTAACCATATCCAGACAAGGCCTGCAGGTGTTGGGTCCATCTGAAGGGATCAGTCTACTAGAGTTCAGAAAACTATCCACCTTCAGCGAGGGTCTCCTGGGGATTCCACAATGGGGACACCATGAAAAAGCACTTGGGTAAATATAAAGTTCAGTGCTTTGATCAGTAACCAGTGTTTCTAAAGGACACTAAGGGGTCAGGTCCTTACTAGGTAAGGAACAGTAGGGACTGGTCCTTGTTGATTGTCAGGAGGTCCCTTAGAGGAGGGTTATAGCTGAGGGGCATTCAGTACTGCAAAGGATTCAACAGTACTTCAGCATATGGAAGTGTCTGGGTAGGGTACCACTCCCATAACTAGGCTCCTACCAGAGTAAGAACCAAAGGTCTAAGGATGGGGAGAACCCAGTTACACCTGAGAAGACACACAGTTGCCTGCAGTAATAGAAAGATTGTGAGAATACTGCCTATGCCATCCTCATGATGTAGTGAGATCATTGCCCAGTTGCCTGAACTAGTCATCTGCTAGTTTGTGATAGCTTTCTTGCCGGCTTGCCGGCTTTTATTATGTTTTAAAGAGTTGTTTTTCATTATAAAAAAATAATTGTATCACAATTTTGGTGTATTTATCTTTTTGCATTGATGGGAGATGTTTTCTGATACTTCCTAAACTGTGGCTGAATTTCCCTAAAGCATCTATTGACCTCTATATAACTTGAGATCTGGATGCCCGGGGAGTTTACATCTTTAGAATCGGGTGGAGGTGTTGGTCCTTTGTTTTTTGAATCAATATCATTGTCACTTTCATGCTCATTTGACCTCTTTTACTAATTGAGGTCTCATTATCTAGTGAGAGTTAGTGGACAAGAGGAAAATAATTGTTTTAAAGTACTTAAAGTTCATGATGTCTCGCTGCTATCGCTATAACCTTGTCTCTATTAAACAGAGGGTTTAGACGACAAATGTTCCTTGACTGTATCAGCGTCCCAAGCACACAGCCAAAGTTCTCTAACACATTTGTATGTACATCCCTTCCACGTAAACCACTTGTTTTGATGCTTTTTAACATGCCATCACAACTAAAGCACAAGGCTCCAGCTATTAATTCTAGCTGCTCTATGGAACCGGGATCTGTCCCTGCAGGGAATTCTTCAGGGAATCTACCCATTTTGACAGTTTGGCAGATTAAAGTCACCGTCAATACAGAATGAACAGACACTATAGTTAGTTCCAATTGAAATCTAAGGAGGACATTTTAACATCTCTGACCCATTTGGGTTAGGCAGCTGGAATCACAGTAGGCAGGTAGTAGGAGACTGGAGATCCACATAGTGCTTTAGGAGCATCAGCATAATGGTGCTTCGTCTAGGCTGAATGACAGGAAAGAGTGAAGAGCAAAAGTAGTTTTTTTTATCTAGCAGAAGATGGCAGTACTTGTACCTTAACCCTCATCACTGTAAGACCAGCAGTGGTGGGAAATTTTAAAGGCCATGCCATTAAAGCCAGTGACCGAGAAGCAGGATGGAACAGGGGGCCTTGGATCAGTAAGTATTGCCTGTTTGGAAGATGCCAAGTCTCAGCTGCCAGAAACCTAAGTATGTCTGTGGGTCACATTCTTCTGGGTCAATTTGATGAGACTCACCGCACCTCTTTCCTATCTTGCACATCAGTCCAAGGAGGATCTTCATCAAAGGGAAGGGAACCCAGCTGGAATAGAGAACAAGGAATCGTCAGAGCATCTACTGTAAAGGCTAAAAGATCTAGGCCACAAGCCTGTTCAGTTTGTTGTTGAATCTGGAGGCCAGAATGTTTTTATGTGGTTCTCCCCACCACCTTAGACAGAGATTTTGAAATACAGTTCTGCTTAAAAGTTTGCATACCTTTTGGAGAATTGGTAATGGACAGTATGTATCATTTGTAAACATGAGTGAGCAGGCAAAACACATTTCTTATTGGTATAATATTCTGTAACTGTAGGTCATAAGAGAATGGCACAATCATAAAACAAAACATGGCAAGAAGTAAACAAATTAAATTCATACCCTTAGTTCGAAATACTGTGTATTGCCCCCTTTAGCATCAATGACAGCGTGCAGTCTTTTGTAATAATTGTTTATAAGGCCCTAAAATCTTGCAGGTGGTACAGCCTCCAGGTCTTGCAAAGTCTTTGGTCATCTTGCATGAAACGCACATTTGAGATCTCCCCTGAGTGGTTTGATGATATTATGATATTAAAGGGGTTGTAAACCTTTGTGTTTTTTCACCTTAATGCATCCTATGCATTAAGGTGAAAAAACACCCGGCAGTGACCCCCCCCCCCCCCCTGCCCCATTTTACTTACTTGAGCCCTGGAACTTAACGCAGTCTCTCTGCCCCGGGTCCTCGGCTCTTGAATGAATAGATTGATAGCAGCGCAACCATTGGCTCCTGCTGCTGTCAATCAAATCCAATGGTGCCGGGGGCGGGCCAAGTCATACATTTGGCAGCATCGGGCGCGCTTCCAAGTCCAGCATGGACGCCGAATGCTGGACTTGGAAGCGCGCCCGCAAGGTAACCCCCCAGGAGAGCGCTTCTCCCCAGGATGTTATCTGATGTGGGGAGGTGCCACGAAAGCCATTGGGGGACCCCAGAAGAAGAGGTTTGGGGCCACTCTGTGCAAAACGAGTTGCACAATGGAGGTAAGTATGATATGTTTGTTATTAAAACAATAAAAAAACAAACCCTTACAATCACTTTAAGGTCAGGTGAGTGTGATGGCCACTCCAGAACCTTCACCTTTTTCTGCAGTAAACACTGAAGGGTGAATTTGGCCATGTGCTTAGGGTCATTGTCAGGCTGAGTCCAAGAGCTTCCCATGCCCAGCTTTCCTGCAGAAGAATGTTACCATAAAGCATTATTTTGGTCTCGTGACTCCCGATTACAGCATGCCCGAAGCTGTGAGGTGTGTCAAGGTGTTGTCAGACATATTGTAACCAGGCTTTTTTTTGTGACATTGGCACAGTAAAAGCTTCTGGCAACTTGACCATGCAGCTCTTTTTTGTTCAAGTACCATCATATTGTGCTCCTTGAAACAACCATACCATAGCCTGTATTTCTCCTGAGGTTACCTGTGGGTTTTTCTTTGTATCCTAAACAATTCTTCTAGCAGTTGTGGCTGCAATCTTTATTGCCAGGTCCTCCATATGATGCGAGGACTGGAGGTCAGACTTTGGGAAGTTGATTATCAAGTCAAAGGTTTGAAGGAACTGGATAGTCCTTAAGACAATGGTGTGCTAGACCTACAAGATCCTGACTGAAACGTCCTTCAGGAGGTGGTCATCCAAGTGACTTGTGACATGAATGCCCTGAGTTCATGGAAGAGCCAGAAGCAGGACAAGCATTTTTGTGAACACTCTGGGTACAGAGAAGTGCCTGAATGGTAGTAAAACAAAAGAAGTGCAGGTCTCAAACAGCAACACGCAATGGTGTGATGAAAAAATTGCAGGCATCTCAAATGTCTACTGATGCAAGAGGATTCCCCTTCTTTGAGAGAAGCAATAGCAGATCTCATAGATTCTGTCTGGAAGTTTGGTACACAAATAAATTGGTTTATGGATTTTAAGTCCAATAATGGGTAAACGCATTTGGTTTTGTCACTGTAAATAAGTTTGAATAGAAACCTTTAAATTGTTCCTCTAAAAAAGGAACTTGTACAAACACGTTTTGCCTGAAGTTGGTGGAAGATCATCATTAAATCTGACTTGCTTTGGGTCTGAAACTGGCAGCTTGGATAGTAGAAAGCAAGAAATGACAGTTTGAACACAGTGGTCTTGGATGTCTCAAGTCCCGAGTGCCACAAAAAAAACAGTTATTGTGAAGAAGGGTTCTTGGAAGGGTTAATGGGCTAGGGCTTGTGACAAAGGGAAGTATTAATCCTTGGTTTTGAGGTTAACACCTGGGGAGAACTAAAGGACTGTTTTTGATCCAGTAGTCATAAACTACACATTCTATAGCACCACTTCCAAAAAAGTTGGGATGCTATGTAAAATCTACATTAAAATCGCATGTAATAATTTGCAAATCTAATCACCTCCTATTTAATTCACAATAGCAAACATGTCAGATATTTAACCACTTCAGCCCCCGAAGATTTGGCTGCTCAATGACCAGCCCATTTTTTGCGATCTGGCACTGCATCGATTTAACTGACAATTGCGCGGTCGTGTGATGCTGTACCCAAACAAAATTGATGTCCTTTTTTCCCCACAAATGGTGCGTTCTTTTGGTGGTATTTGATCACCTCTGCGGTTTTTACTTTTTGCGCTATAAACAAAAGACTGACAATTTTGCAAAAAACAATATCTTTTACTTTTTGCTATAATAAATATTCCAAATAATAAAAAAAAAAACACCACAAATTTTTCCCTCAGTTTAGGCTGATATGTATTCAACATATTTTTGGTAAAAAAAAAAAAATCGCAATAAGCATATATTGATTGGTTGGTTTGCACAAAAGTTATAGCGTCTACAAAACAGGGGGTAGATTTATGGCATTTTTATTATTTTTTGTTACTAGTAAATGCGGTTTTTGGTGATTTTTATCGGGACTGTGATATTGCGGCGGACACATTTTTTGGGACCAGTGACAATTATACATCTATCAGTGCTATAAAAATGCACTGATTACTGTATAAATGTCACTGGCAGGGAAGGGGTTACACTAGGGGCGATCAAGGGGTTGTGTTCCCTAGTGTGTGTTCTAACTGTAGGGGGAATGGGACTGAGTAGGGAGGAGAGATTGGCGTTCATACATAGTATGAACACACGATCTGTCTCCTCTCCCCTGAGAGAACTGGGATCTGTGTGTTGTTTACACACACAGATCCCGGTTCTCGCTCTGTCACGAGTGAATGCGGGGACCCGCATTCGCTCTGTCACGAGTGAATGCGGGGACCCGCATTGGCTCCAGCGGCAAGCCACGCGTGTGTGGCCAAAAGGCAAAGCGACGTAAGGTAATGTCGTTTTGTCCAGGGGAGCCAACCTGCCGCACTATAACTGCAGCGGCTGGTCGGGAAGGGGTTAAACTGAGAAAATTTACCATTTTAAGGAAAAAAAAAAAAAGGTAATGGCAGCATTTTGGGTTGTAGCTGTTCATGAACAGGAAATGGTTTGCAGGTCTCTTTATACCCAAAGGAGTATGGCATGAAGAGAAGTCAAGCTGCACAATGCTAAACCTTTTGCGGACAGAGACAATAAGCTTTAAACATTAGACTGCATGTTACAAGAAGTTCCCTCTTCAATATGGTGCCAGGCAGGGGAAGAGGTCTTTCGCAGCTTCCTCCAATGACCACCTCAATATCCTCTTCATACCCTTCTGTGCACTATAGAACCGGTATTAAGATTTGACTGGTTGAAAAACTAAAGCGGTGTGTTTTTGTGCCCTGAATGAAGAGGGCTATATTAGGGCCATTATCTGTCAGAGGAAATGTGATTGCGAGTATTCTGCTTTAATCAAATAGACTGCATTCAATTCTAATGCAGGGGGAAAAAGAGCCTGGTGTTCCTTAGCTTGACAGTGATGGCTGTATTAAAGGTGTTCGAGGAATTGTGACAACTGCAGAAAATTCTGCCTTTAAAATCACATAATCCACATGTTGCATGCTAGCAATGTAGCTAGAAACAGATGCAGAGACCCGTGTTAAAATAGGATACTGCTCTGGTACAAGGGAAGCATTGTCATTTGCACAAAGTGCCAAGGTGAGCATCCGTGCAGGACCCAGTGCCCGTAGCGACTGTCCCCACAGCATGGGGTCCAGGTACAGCTCTGAAGGTTTTACTGAGGTTGCACTGCTTAGACATGAAGAGTTGATTAAAGAAAACAAAAGCTCTAATAAGGAAATGGTCATCTTGATTTTGTGGAGAAATCACTCTTGATTATCACCTTAGGACACTACAGAAAAAGAGAGATAACATAACTCCACCCATTTTCCAGGAAACACATGCAGCTTTAAAATCCCTCCTCTTCCACCATGGCCTCAGTTATTGTGTGGTCTCCAACATGCTGGAAAACAAAAGCACAAAAAACCACCAACACAACCATGCCAGATACTTAAACACTCCTAAAGACAACAAGGAGGGTAGTAACGGCTGTCCTGAAAGTTTCTTAGAAATACCGTCTAAGTCTAACTCAGCCTCTCAAATCGACTTTCAGGACAGCCTTGGAGAGGATAACCCATAAACTTACCCTAGGGAGACCACTGCCTGCAGCACCTTCCTGCTGACGGCTTGAGCCGCAGAGGACAGCAGGTCCAACCTATATTTCCAGAGGAACGTAGAGAAGTTGGACCAGGTAGTTTCAACCCAGGAAACTGCCGTTGATCTTGTAGAGTGGGCAGCTATACCTGAAGGGGGTACTTCTCCCTCAGCTTTGTAGGCTTCGATGATTGCCCATTTAAGCCATCGACCTAGAGTGCTCTTGGAAGCTTTTCCCCTTTCCAGGATCCTGAGAAATTTATGAAGACAGCATTTGATTACCTAAATGTTTTGGTGACTGTTCAGTAATGTAGCAGGCATAACCTTACATCCAGTGTATGAAAAGCTTCTTCTCCTGGATTGGCTGGAGCCGAGGAGAAAGCGGGTAATAAGATCCCTTGTGAGCGGTGCAAAGGTATGGCGACCTTGGATAGAAATGCCAGATCTGTTCGGAGAATTACCAGATTGGAAAAAAAACGGCAGAGGGTTCTGTGACCGCCAAGGGCTGAAGCTCACCGATCCTTCTGGCTGACGTGATGGCCAAAAAAAAAAAAAAATCATCTTGAGAACTAAATTTTTTAAGGATGCTTCCTGCAGGGGTTCAAATGAGACCCTGCAAAACAATAGATAAATCCCAGCTGGTAAAAAACTTTAAGGACCACCGGCCTGTTCCATGCCCTATAAAAAAAAAAAAATCTGGAAAATAACACTTCTATAGATAAAGTTTAAAAAAAACAAAAAAAAAAAAAAACTGAAAGAGCCGCCACCTGAGTTTAGGGGTGCTGGCAGCCAGCCCCTTCCCCATTCAATCATGTGAGGAATTCTAGGACTAAAACTATACTTTTGACATGGAAACCTTTAGAAGAGCACCAGGAGTTAAACTTTTTCCATACTTTAAAAGGTATATAGCCTGTGCCACTTCATTCCTACTGGAAAGCAGGGTATTTACTAGCTTTTCTGACAGGCCCTTGGCTCTTCGTAGGTCTTCTTCAGAAACCAAGCGGTCAGTTGTAGTCGATCTGTTTCTGGATAGTTCAGGGTCCCCTGTGTTAGCAGATCTTTTCTGGATGGTAGCTTCTAGGGAGGTATTACGGCTAGATTTAGCAGAGCCGCGAACCAGGGCCTCTTCAGCCAGAAGGGAGTGACCAGAATCAGGATTCGTGTTCTCCCCCCTGAACTTCCTGAGGACGAGCGGTATCAACTGAAAGGATGGATAGCATAGCACAGCTGGTAATCCCAGGGATGGGTAAACGCATCTATGCCTATGGCCTGATCTTCCCTGTAGAGTGAGAAAAACATCTGCACTTTTGAGTTCTGCTGGCTTGCAAACAAATCTGAGGTTGACCACATGCCTTGGTGACCATCAGAAAAACCACCCAATTCAGGCTCCATTCTGCTTTTATTTTGCTTCTGCTTAGATCAGCTAGAATGTTCTGGGACCTCTTTAGAGGGATTACTGTCAGTGAAGCCACATTTCGCTCTGCCCAGGTAAGAAACTGCCTGGCTAACTCCAAGACCCCTTTTCTCCTGGTTACTCCCCGTTTCAATACATAGGCTACCGCTGTTGTATTCGCCAAGAGTACTTGCACACGCTGTCCCCATCTAATGAAAGGATTGGAGTCCAAGAAAGATGGCCTTTAGTTTTTGCCAATTTGAAGAAATCCGGGCTTCTGCTTTGGCCTAGGAACCCTATGCAGTCTGGCCATCAAAGTGGGCTCCCCAAGCACTCACATCCATCGTTAGACGTTTGTCCAGGGGAGAGATCCAGGGAAGACCTTCTGTCAGGTTGGTCGAATCCCGCCACCACCAGAACGCTTTTTTTTTTACATTTGAGGTGATCGGAATTTGCTATTCTAGATGCTCCTGGTGAGTTCATCTTGGAAGGATGTTCATCTGGAGCGGCCGGGAATGTAGTCTGGTTGGAATGGATGCCGTGAGGAGTCCCAAGACTGCCATAGCTGTCCGAACAGACACAGAGAGATTGGTTTGAATCGGCCTTACTGCAGCTTGGACCTTCTCTATCTTCTGCTGGGGGAGGAAGACCTGAAGCACCGAGTTTGTGTAACCCAGGAATTTCATCTCCTGTGCTGAGACTAAATTTAATTTCTCCAAATTTAGAAGCCAACCTAGGCCCTTGAGGCGAGTCTTCAGCAGGTTTGTCAGGGCCTGGCTTTTGGAGTCTGAAACTAAGAGCGATATCAATCGTCCTGTATCTGGATGATCTGTTACTTTTTGCAGATGTTTGTGCGACGGGAAACTTGTGAGAACTCTCTGGGTCCTTCCACTCTTCCTTAATTGCATTCGAGGAGCACCCTGTGGACCGGAAACACTCTGCTTTTGGTTTCAGCCAAGCCTTGGTACACCTTGTTGTGTACCCACCATTGTACCCTTTCCTCCTGGACTTCTAGAGTTGTGTAGATTGCTTTTAATACATCTACCTCCTCCAGTGATAGCTTGTACCTGGACACCCATCTTCCTCCTCATCCTTCAGGGAAGGAAGAGTACCTGTCCCCTCAACCCGAGTCAATAGCCTCTGCTGTCCTAGAGGTGGACAGCTTGAGGGCTGGACAGAGGCTGCTGGGGTTCTGCTTGGCTTGCCAGGTTATTGACCAGCAGAGATCTGACTGAACTCCAAGAATTTGTCAGCTCCCGCACAAAGGAAAACAGATCTTTGCATTGTTGGGATGTCTCAGGTTCTGCACGAGGGCTTTTGCCACAAATCTCTGAGAGGATTCTTGCAAGATGTGCATTTCCTTTGAGCTGGTGGAGGATACTTAGGTTAAAGCGTCAGCAAAAGCTATTAGGGATAGAAACAGGGTTCAGCCAAGTGTCCTCACCGCTTAGTGAGACAGACCTCCAAATAAAAAAGTAAACTGTGTGCCCCCAAAAGGTCTAGCCCAGCAATAAAACAGGCTGCAGGGTCCGAGCGGAGTCATCTCTGGCCCTGCAGCCACAGGCTTCCCACAGGGAGGCACATTAATCTCACACAGCCCATAAGGAAAAAAAAAATGAGGGCATAGCTGTACCCCTCTTAACTGGGCCTGGCCGGTGCTTGAGGCGCCTGGGCTGTCAGTCTCCCATCCATTTCTGCAGAGAGTGCAGCAGGGAACTGACAGAAGCCATCTGGCTTTGAATCTCCTGGTGTCATCCACGAGGGCCGGAACTGGAAACAACAGCTGATGGACCCACCCCCTGACCTGTGCGTTCCAGGCAACTAACGGGCCCCGCTCCTAAAGGAAGCTGCGTCACCGAACGTGATGTCACCCACCGGCCGGGACCGACATGCAGGGAAAGCTACACTCTTTTAGATGCCCACCTGAGCCGTACCGCGGATCCCATTGCTCCACTTAGCTGGAGAGGCTGGGAACTCCAGAGCACCCCCTACTCGTACTGGGGGGAGCTTGGATGGTCCTTAAGAAAGCACGCACATACACAGGTGAGCCAATACCCTCCCCTTGGAGAGAGCGCAGCTCCCCCTTGTTCCTGCAGCGCTTCCACCATGGCAGAGGAAACGCAATAACTGAAGCCATGGTGGAAGAGGAGGGTTTAAAAAGGCTGCATGTGTTTTTCCTGGAAAATGGGCGGAGCTATGCTTTCTCCAAGGCTTTCCTGAAAGGCGATTTGAGAAAACAGGACTCGTCGATTATAGGGAAATGCACATATTTGCCAGTACACCAAGGATCTTCAAATGCAGTCCAAAAAGGCTTTTATTGCAGAAAGACGACATCACAAGAACAGGTGCAACATTTTGGAGCTGCGCAGGATCCCTTTGTCAGGCATGTGATGACAAGCCTCACGAGGGGGTCCTGCACAGCTCCGAAACATTACACTTGTTCTTGTGATGTGATCTCTCTGCAATAACAGCCTTTGGGCTGCATTTAAAGATCCTTGCCGTGTGCTGGCGAACATGTGCATGCATATGTGATGTTTCCAGTAACCAGCTGGTAGTGGCTACAGCACCCACTACTGATGAGCCCCGTTTCCAGGAACGTGTTCAGTTGGAATATAGGACAGGATTATAGGAAAGGCACCCTAGGGGGCATGTTCTTCAAACCTTTGCCAGTATCCCATCACCTCATGGCATGAGCCTTTAACCCAGAGTCTATGAATACATGTGTCCCAAACGATTAAGATGGTAAACCCAACTATCTATCGAAAGTGGACTCCCTGCCATCATTACCACAGAAGTGTTCATTCACTGCCCCCCACACTGCAGTGCTCCAGGCCAAAGAGAGCCAATCTGTGTTTTTTTTGTTTTTTGTCAGACATGGCCCACCATTAGAGAAGGCTTTAAAAAGAGGGGAAAAACACAAAAACAAAAAACACACAAGAAACCATAATTTCAAAAAAGGTCTTTAATTGTTCAAAATAGCACAAAAACGACAGATAGCACTATAGTAATATTGGTTCAGTTCGAGAACTCCTCTACAATGGAAGTAATAGCTTTTCTTCACAAAGAAAAAAAGGCAGGTGAGGTTTTTTTTTTTTTTTTTTTGTTTTTCTTTTTTAGCAGGAGATTCTAGGCGGTAACACAGTAACACTATAATACAAAATGAGAAGCGGCAGCAGTCATTTTATGCGGGAGCGGCGGGTGCCCTCTACTCTTGCCACCCTCTTTAGTCAAACTGGCAATTAGGGAGAAAAAAAAAAATAAAGCAGTTTAAACAAAATGCTGCAATTGCTTCATGAGGCCAAAAAACTAGGTTAAGATAATCTGTTTAAAAAAAAAAAAAAAAAAATGAAAAAAAAAAAAAAAAAGGGAGGGGGAGATAGTAAGAGGAAAAAAACAAAAAACAAAAAAAACAAACAAAAAAAAAACCATTATCCTGAAGACTTGACTCCCACCATAAAACTATTATTCAGATGTTAGACGTCAGATTACACTGCTGCCTTTGCTGTCCATATAATAGGATGCTAGTTACATTTATTTTGAAAACACTCAGTCTCGGAACAAAGTAAGCTGGCAATTCATAGAATTGTCAGAAACCTTTCATAACTGTGCATTCTTCCCTCCTTGATTGCCTCGAACATTCTGCCTTCAATGCTATTCAGGTGCTCCATGTTCTCATGACAGAAGGATATTCGGAACCCTTGCTGTACTCTGCACTCAAAGCCATCAGACATGGAAGACCCCTAGTACAAGAGAGAGAGGTGGGGGGGGGGGGGAACAAAAAAAACAGCGGGCAGTCTTCTCGTTTGCAACTTCTGTACAAGAAACCAATGTTGCTCCATGAGTGAGGAACCAGAAAAAAAAATACATTTGGAACCAGCTAGAGATAATAAAAATACAGAGCAAAAAGTATATATGTGTATATTTATATATATGTACAATCAACACAAGGATGGGCTGCATTAAAATTAAACATTACTTGAGATAATGTAAATCCTATGTGATTTAAACAAGTTTTTTTTTACTGGTTTTGCTTTTGTACAAAAAATCCTCATGCTTTAAGCTACTGCAGATTTTTTTTGCCTTTTCGCTTTTTTTTTTTTCTTATAAATTTTTTTTTTCAGTTTTTACAAAAAAAAAAAAAAAAAAAAAAAAAAAAAAAAATGAACAGTTTGTGAAATCTGTTATGAAACAGCTTCAACTGCTTGTATATATTTATATATGTATATTTATACTTCAGTATATGAGCTGAATAGAAATAGCCAATGCAGACGCATGGCGTTCCTGCCCTGTGGACCAGCAAGACTGGGCGCTGGTTACATTCGGCAGGAGAATGAAAAAGTAGTTTGGTGACCTCGGTTAAAGAAATCATTGGCTGGTCGGTTTTCAACACGCCAAGTTGATTCGAATGAAGCAGGTGTTTTAATTGGTTTAATGTACACTGCTTTCAGCAGTGACAATTTATGACAGCACGCAGTAAAGCAACGGGTGCTGCTTTATATCTATATATTGCTTTGGAAGTCAGCCAGAAAATCAAAAATCTTGCTTAAGCAATAAAGAGGAAAAAAAAAAAGAGCGGGGGGTTAAATAAGGAAACATCCTTAAAAAGAAATAACGTAAGCAGAGTTTCAAATATAAAAGCATTTCACTGCCAGGAAGGCTGGCAATGCTATACGATGGTCACCTAAGCAAATAGGCAAGGCTACTGAACTTCGCATCACCCACCTAAAAGTGAAAAGGGTTAGCTGGGAGGCTCTTTAGCTTAGAACAAGGTTGGTAGGTAGTTCATTCGCCTTCAGAAGTTATCTCAAAAGAAGCAGGACAAACTAAATAAAATTAAATGTACAAATGAAAAAAAAAAGTTTGAAAAATCCATTCAAAAACACAAGAAAAAATCTGTTGCAATATATATATATAATATATAAAAATGTGAAATTTTTTTGACGGTGCTCTTGAACTGAGTTTGCTTTCCAAGATCCATTTTACATTGTGAAAAAGTTCCACAATGGGAAACGAATCACCACACATCCAGCCAAGACCTGGCAAAGCCATGCTGGAAATAAACACACATATTAAGCCATCTGATGTATTACTGAGCCACTAGCCCTGTTTATACACCCCCCCCCCCCCCCCCAAATAGCGTGGAAATATCTGCACCACTGAACATAAAGAGCAGGTGGTTGGCCAAGTCAGTCCTAGAATCACATCTGGATGTGGCAATGCCCATCTTCAGTGCAGCTATGCTGTCCAGAAGAGATTTGCTTCAAAACGCGCATCGGGATGGAGCTGCGAAGAGTGTAAAATATATATTTTTTTTACAACACCCCATTGCTTTAAGTCTTAAAACCTTTACACCGAGGATAATGTCCAAGTGCTTCTGTTGTCAAAACAAAAATTAGTTCTTTCCCCCCCGAAAAACTCTCCCTCATCTTTTAAAAAGAAAAACAAATGCCAAACAAGCAAAAAGGACCTGGACGAATCTTCTATGCAGTTCATTTACAAAGCTTGAGTTTGCAGGCCTGTCTGCTTGTCAACTGAGAGTCCATATTGTTCAGCATACCCCAGGCTCCTGTAATACTCCCCCACACAGAAAGACAGAAGCAAAGAAATAAATCAGGATTGGGGTGGGAGGTGTAAAATGTGCTTTTCACAATGTTCTTCAAAATAAAAGGAGGAGGAGAAAGAAATAAAGATCAGTTCATCCAACCCCAAGCAAATGGTGGTGGGCAAAGCGATAAAAAAGTTGATTGGGGAAATAGAGGATTTTGAGGAAGTTCAAGGAGATAGCTGTACTTCAAGGCTGTGCAGGAGCTTCTGTAATCAGGGGTGGTCAGGCTTTGCTTTCTTTGGAGCAGTTTTCCTAGAAGAAAAAAAAAAAAAAAGAGCTCTTAAATATATTGTTACTGCATGGGCAAGAGCACAAACACACACCTGATCAAAAATACAGATTTTTCTATTTACTTATTTTTCACTCAAGAAAGCATGACTCTTATGTACATAGGCACATTACAATTAATTGGCGGTATTTTAGCTCAGAAAAAAAAAAAAAAAAAAGCTGTACCGAGTTTTTTCAAGCTGCAGTGTGCAACGCTTTATTGCGATTTTTTTAACCAAAAATATGCAGAAGAATATGTATCAGCCTAAACTGAGGAAAAAAAAAAGTTTATATATTTTTTGGGAATATTATAGCAAAAACGTAAAAAAAAGGTTTTTCTATATTGACGCTTTTTTTGTTTATAGCGCAAAAAATAAAAAACCGCAGAGGTTATCAAACATCACCAAAAGAAAGCTCTATTTGTGGGGGGAAAAAAAAAAAAGACAATTTTGTTTGGGAGCCATTTCGCACAACCGCGCATTTGTCAGTTAAAGCGACGCAGTGCCGAATTGCAAAAAGTGCTCTAGTCTTTGGCCAGCCAAATGGTCCGGGGCTTAAGTGGTTAAAGAAATGGTCAAAAAACACAAATACTTACATGTCTGGTGAGGATACTGGGCGCTTACTTCCAGGCTTGCCAACTGTACCATCTTTGCTGGATTCTAAAAAGATAAGCAACACTAGTTAGCAACCCATGATATACATTTAAAGTTCTGCTCTCCTCAGAAACCAATGTAATAACATTCTCACAAGAATGAAACATACCTGACAATAAAGTGCACCTGAACTCGTAAATAGAGATTTGCTATGTTACAGGGAACATCTAGTAATGTTAATTGTGCCTTGGCAGCACCCTGAGTGATGCATCGGTCTTCAATCCCTTCTGAAAATAGCAGTGCACTTCCTGATATGCAACACTGCCTACAGTCTTGTAACTGCACAACATGCAGTGCGAGATCCAAGGCACTGCTGCCTCTCAGTCAGTCTCGGGAAATTTGGTGTGGGATTTAGTAAGGTCATGAATCTTCTAAGAGGATTCTCTAACAGGGGAAAGATCAGCTTCAGGTAGAACACAGGTAATACTGGTGGACAAGTCCTTTGCCCCCTCTGCCTGAACTTTGAGGCTTGGTTCACACTAGTGTGGGCCGCGAGTCCCGCGCTTGCTCAGGCATGGTCTTTTTAACTATGCAGTTTCCCTGCACCCATGTTGGTGCTGCGGGCTGAGATGTGTGGGGGTGCCACTCAGAACGAATGGCAGCCCTGTGCGTCTCGCATGAGCAGTGTGATTGGGCTGCGGGTGGTTGCGAGTACCTATGTGATTCCCGCAACCGGAACCCAAAGCCCACACTAGTGTGAACCGAGCCTTAAAGGAGATTTACTAAAACTGGTGCAATCAATCTGGTTCAGCTGTGCATAGTAACCAATCAGCTTCTAACTTCAGCTTTTTCAATTAAACTTTGGCAATAAATCTCAGAAGCTGATTTTTTTTTTTTTTTTATGCAGAGCTGCAGCAGATTTTGCACTCTCCAGTTTTAGTAAATAACCCCTATGTGTGAGGACTGGAGGTTCTCCACACTGGATAAATACCGTTATCACAAAAGGCACAGACATTAATTGTATTCCATTTGCCCCATTCACACCATAGCACCGATGTGATATTAAGTGCATAAAAATGTGAGCATGCTGCATTTTTGCTGCAGTGCACTGGATAGCGCTGCTGTTAACAGACATTTTGTGTCAATTTCTGCACAGCAGGCAGTGTTAACCCGAAGATGTATGTAAAAGCACAATATTAAAATTGTACCCAACTCCTGTTCACAGGTTCTGCTCAGCCTCCCTATCACCTTGCCAATGGCAAGTGTGACTAAGTTGGATCACGCCTACATGGTAAACTAAGTGATCACCATTGTTGCTCACTTCACATCCAGGCCTTGTGTGTTGGTACTAATCTGACTACTGTAAACACAAATACATTTATAAAGTTACCCAAGGAAATGCTTAGGAGTTTTTGCCTTTTGTGGCTGCTATTACTAGTGAAGTGGAAAGCAGCCTTAGGGAATGAACCCCACAGATCTCAGCTGGTCAATCTCAACATAAAAGCGACCCATTACTTTCAGGCAAATAAAAAAACGTAAACACAGCTAAATGTGCCAGATACATTTTGGTGTAAATGAACAGCATTTTAACCAGGCTCAGGTAAATTTTTGTGCACAAGCATTTCTTTCAGACAGGTATTTCTAGAGTTTACAAACAGCACATTGACATGCAAGAGTAAGTTTTCTTACGCCACTTAAGCATCGCATGTAAGGACTAAAAAAAAGCAGGTACTTTGAGGCCTTCAAACAGAGCTTAAGCAAATCCATTAACATGTCATATTGTACGATTGTGTCCTCACCTTGCAACCACCTGACTTGTGTTGCGGGTCCATAGCCCTTCTCATTACGTGCAGCAATCCGGAAGATGATTGCAGGTTTTGTGGTGTAGTCTATGTGAGCATTGGACAGGCTAGAGGTCTGTACCAGACAGGAAGGATTTGGGCCACAGTATACCCGCATGAAAGCCAGCTGAGCGGGCGTTGTGGCTTTCTGTTCACCACTTGTACTGCTTTGGATAGCCAAGTAGACAGAATATTCTATGATCTTCCCAGATGTGACAGAGGGAGGTTCCCATGTGAGGTGAGCACCATCGGGACTCTGTAGGAACAGAAAGTGTACAACAGTCAGTTCACATATGCAAAAAAGCCTCTTTAAAATGTATGTCAGTGCTAGCAAATTGAGCTGTACTTAAAAAGAAAGTTGACAAGACTTTGTATCTAACCCTGTCAATCTGTTCTTAAACTCAAAAATTCATCTCTCAAAAATCTTAAAGTACCCAAATCAAACATTAAAGAGGAAGTAAACGTCCTCTGCTGACATGTACCCATAGGTAAGCATATAATAAGGCTTACCTATAGGTAGTATATCTCCTAAACGTGCACAGTTTAGGACATATTTGCATTACATGCAGCGAGTGACATCACTGGCGCATGCGCTCTGAAGGAACGGCTACCCATGCTGTTCCTTCTGAGCCGTGCTGTGAATGGCGGCTCCCACGCGCATGTGTGGGAGTGACATTGCGGCTCTGGCCAATCACAGCACTGGAGCCTGCGAACCACAGAAGGGCGATGATGGAAATGCCTGCAGCGCTGACATTGCGTGCGCTGGAACGGCTTCCTTTTAAAAAGGCAAGTTTCACATAATGTGCTAGTAAGTGATACACACTAGCACATTAATTTATCTTACAAAAAAAAAAAGGGGGGGGGGGGGAACTAGGGAGAAGGGCCACCCCCCCCCCAGGCACAATAGCATAAAAGCTTCATCCCATGAAGTGGGCAGGGTTATACGAGGGTGCTTAAAGTAGTGGCATATAACCCACGGTCTAAGACTTCCTGTAGTGTACTGCATAACATTGAGCATTTCTGTTCTGTTGATAGGGTGACAACATCAACTCAGTCATGTGACAGAGCTCGGGCATAGGGGCTGGCTGCTAAGGCCAGAGCACCGCTATTATGGAAGACACTCACATGCTCCCAATTTTTTTGTGCTGGCTGCAACAGAGATTCACCTACACTGTGTTAAAGTGCCTGACACTTCTGTTTATTGAAATACTTCTTCGGTAAACAAATATTGCATAAATACAAGGAGGCATGTGTATTCTTACTTTCTTCTAAAGCTTTGTATATTGGCCATGAAACAAAGCCTGCCCTTTTGCTTCTGTACAAGGGGGATAAAGACCAGACCCTTTCTTGCTTGCTTTATGCAGGGAGTCTAGTCTGATATCCATCCCCCTCTAGTTTACTGCAGACAGCCTGTACTTGGTAGAGCTGCTGGGTCCCATTAACAGCTCTGCTCTGGCTACGTGCCGCTACATTTAGGCCTCATGCACACTGGACGTTAAAATAACATTATAAAAATGTCTTTTTTGCGTTACATTTCTTAAAAAAAAAAAAAAGAGCTTTTTTTTCCAATGGATCAACACTGGTGAGCAACGTTTTTGAGCACTTATCGACGCACATCAGCGTTAGATCGTTTTTACAGCTGATACTGCCCAAAACTGCTGATAACAGCCTATGTGTGCATGGACACATAGGATAACATGGAGCGTTTAAGTCAAGGGTCTCAAACTGGTGGCCCTCCAACTGTTGTGGAACTACAAGTCCCATCAGGCCTCAGCCTGAGGGAGTCATGCTGTCAGCCTTGCAATGTGTCATGGGACTTGTAGTTTCACAACAGCTGGAGGGCCAAAAGTTTGAGACCCCTGGTTTAAAGGACTGTAGAAAAAAACGTCTACAGCCAAAAACAGCTGCTGTAAAAAAGGTCAAAAAACGTACAGTGTGCATGAGGCCTTGTAAGTTACATATCTGAATTTTCAAAGGCATTGATACACACCACGGGGGATACTGAGGTTTATCATTACTACGTTTTTGTTCTAGGGCTTTAATACATCAGCATGTTACAGAGCTTAAAAAAAAAAAGCCTACATTGATAGCGTTATTATGAAATGCAAGCTGCAAATCCTAATCACCAACCCTATGAACATTGGGAGACATTTGTAACCATATCCAGCTATGAACTGAGTACACAAAACTACAGCTGCATTTGCTCCCATGAAACATTCCGCATGTGTGCTCTGAAGGCTGAGAATCTGTTCTAATATGCTCCAGATGGTACATGAATTCCTAGGCTGGAAACAAGAGGCAACTTTTTACTATTAAACCATTAGTACCTTGCTGATCTTTATGGCACACGGTGCACCTGGGAAACCAGGTAGACAGGTCTTGAAGGCAGAGATTTCACTGAAGGGTCCACGACCACAAGCATTTATTCCTGCTACACGAAATTTATAGGCAGTGCCCGGCTGTAGTTCATGCTTCTTTAATTGGCTGTAATCTGGTAGAACACCAGAGTCATCCTGCAAGCACAACACACATTTATACAAGATGTATTCAATAAAAGCTCCAAATTCAGCAAAACCCCTCTCCCCAGATAAGTAAAGCATCAAAGAAATATTTTCCACAGCCTGCAAAAACAGGACTGATACACAACTATTTGGCAGGGGTAAGCGTCTCAGACTGAACAGTAGAGGCCAGATAACAGCCCTTCTATGAAGAGATCATCTAGATCAGTGTCTCAACTGCAGTCCTCAAGGCGCCCCCAACAGGTCATTTTAAGGCTTTCAATCATTTTGCACAGGTGATTTGATCAGTATCACTGCTTTAGTAATTACTACAGTCGTTTCATCTGAGGAAAATCCTGAAAACATAACCTGTTAGGGCGCCTTGAGGACTGCAGTTGAGAAACACTGATCTAGATAAGACTAGACCCATGTATTTCCACAGATTTTGACAGTAAAGTAATAGATGGGCTATGCATCCCCTTTGATGCTTAAAGCTGCCCGTTATAGAAAGGACACCTATATTCTAATATTTTATTAAAGGGTATACAGGCCTCAACTGTAAAATTTGTCAGTCAGCAAACTTGCATTGTTTTTTGCTTTTGACAACATCGCATCTCAATGACGAAACGCGTTAAGCTGACTCTTTAAGGTCACTTCTGGCCAGGAGAGGAGAACACACGTACAGTGCTGAATAGATACGTCTCCACAATTGCACGGGCAGAGGGTTCTAACAGTAATGCCGGTTTTATCAATATGACAGTTTTTTATATTTTGTAAGCTTTTTTTAAACAAATAAACCCAAGGATTTTACTCTATGAGGAGCTCTCCCTTTCCTTTATTATGGGCTGCAAACGATTTACCCCTGAAGTTCCAGAGCCACAATTGGAGGACATCCACCACAGAGGAAATACTGGAAGCAACCAGAGGTTACAGCATTGGGTTTGGTCCCCAACAGATGACCTACAGGCACGTCTGACTCTTTTTTGCTGTAAGGCAAAGGAGTCCAACCCATCTGGTGAATTTGGAATTTTTCACCATCCCCAGGAGGAGGATCACCAACTCCACTGGGACACGGCGCACTATAGCACTTTCTTGCACAAGGAAAAGGACTATTTTGCACTTTCATCACTTAATGTACTTTAATTGTATTAGTGTAATTTTTAATCAAAAATTGTCACCTTTTATGATTTATCAGTTTTTTAAATAATGGTTAATAGGTTCACACAAATCATGCATTCACGTTAGTAATGGTTCAATTATGTTGATACATAGTCATATGTTGTATCCAATTATCCTAGGTTAAATATGACATATAAGAGGAATTAGTGTTGAGGAGCAGGCGCTGTCTATACTTTGATTTATATTTACCTTGCCCCACTAGTGGAGTTAATACTGGACAGCAGTGGCTTAAACACATTTGTTATTTATTCACCAAGGCGCGAGTGTCTTACTACAATACTTACATCATTGGTAGCGTCATCTGCAGGCAAGTAGTAATGTGTCACCATCATGTTTGTAGCCTTTATTACACCGACATCAAACCATTGATTCTCTTTCTTCAGCGGGGTCTTAGGCTGCTGAGGGGGCAAGTCCGGTTTCTGTACATGAGCAAAAGCATGTAGATCTTCAATTTATTTTACAGAGCATCAATACATTTTACAAATTCTGACCAAACATTTCACTTTGGTGCTTCAGAAAGAAAAGCTTATAATTTTAAGCACCCATCTTAGACCTTTTGCATGAGCGGACCGATCGGGTCCACCTGTCAGTTTTTCAAGCCCAATCAGATCAGACCCTAATCCGTGGAGCAGCAGGTGTAAATGACATGTGTCCATGTTCACCCTCTGACATCCAACCTGCTAAAAACAGACGTTCCCCTTCTGTCTAAGGGATCGGATGGCATATGGGTGTAAACAGACAGGTGGTTGGGTTTACATCTGACCGCCGATAGAGAGCGGGCTGTGTCTGCTTTGCATAAGCAGACATTGACCAGCCTGCTCAGTAGGGATAAGTGGATAGATTCCCCGCTAAGAAAGTGGACTCCTAGCAGAGCCCACCCTGTGTGAAAGGGGCTTAATGTGTTCTTGCCATTTGTCCATTTTGGAAGCATTTCTCCACACTCTGTCCTGGTTAACACAAACCGCAAAAAAATAGAAACAAAATCACTGATTAACATGCCCACTTTAAAATGACATACCGATTCAATGCCGTTTGCTACTTCAGCAAGGGCTGCTGCAGCCTGCAATTTAGCTGGACTGGCGATTACCACTGGCTGAGGTGTTGTGAAGGTATTTATTGGAGCCAAACCTGGTAAAGAAAAGCAGTGTTTTATTAATAACGATTATAGAGCCAAAAGCACCTACACAAAGCAACAGTTTAGTTCTAGCACTCACTATCTGTGGCTGTAGAAGGTAACAGAGCCACTGAACTAGTCACTGCATTTGTTAACTCATTGAGTCCATTACTTTCACTGGCAGGATCATTGAGGCTGTCGGCGGGTGCAAGGGCTTCTGTAGGCACGTGGTGGAGCTGCTGCAGTTGTTGAAGTTGCTGTAACTGCTGTTGATGAAGTTGATGCTGGTGCTGAAGCTGCTGTTGTAAATGTTGCTGATGCTGCGCTTCTTGCAGTTGCTGCTGTTGTTGAACCAGAGCTGCCAGTTCCTGCTGGGTGAGAACTATTGGGATTGTAGTGGTAGGGCCTTCAGAGGTCAGGTGACGAAGCTCAGCATGAGCCATATCAGAGGTATCCATTGGCTCTCCAGCTGCTAATTGGAAACCAGTGATGAAAAAAAACAAGAATTAATTAGTTACAGAGCTTTAAACGCATGTTCTGCGCGCACACACACACACGCAAGGCTGTAACCTATCCTTTAAATTGTGTGTTTCATCATATGGAATGACCCCACTGCAGTCTGGGTTGGGCAGTTAAATGCATTAAGGTTTAACTAAAAGGCAAAACTTTTTTTTGTGGAGAGGGTTTAGAACACTTGCCAGTTCTTATTGCTGTCCGTGTTCCCATTAGGGAGATTCACCCTCTATTTGTCCTGTTTACCATTATCATTGAAAGTGAAAGTAAAAGAAAAAAAAAAAATAACAAATTTTGGGTTGTCCAAGATGAAAAGGGAAATCTTCCAAAGGGGACATTAGTTCTGATGACCCGGGGGTTCCAAAGAGCTTTGATCAGAAAAGGGCTGGCGACTCGGATGCTCTTGAATAAAAGTCCTTTATTTGGTTACATGGGTTAGAACGCTCCCTTACGCTATCCAAAATGGCGGAGAAAAAAACCCCAAAAAAGGTTTTGCCTATAGTTCTACTTTAACAACTGATGGGCTTGCCAATACAGAGCAAGCCAAGATTTTACAGCCCTCTGAAAGGCAAAATGTGGAAAATCAAAATGGGATTGTTCAGTACAGCAAGCTAACATTTTAAATTTGGGTGGAAATATGCTGGCTGACTAGAATTGGTTAACATTTTTGTTACGGTCTGTCAAATGTCAGAACATAATTTAAGTGCAAGTCCAGGCAAAAACTAACTCTAAACCTGCTCTCTGCCACATTCTAAACATAATCTATCCCTGTAAAGCAAAGATAGCTGTCCTTATTCTGCAGCCAGGCTGGTTTCCAGGAGGCGGAAGCGGTGTGCAGGACAGGACCGTCAATGGCTGTGAAATAGATCTTTTTATACCTGGCAATAAACGTTTATACAGAGAGCACTAGATACCCCACTGTTTGCAGTATCTCATACGGAGGTGGAAGATTGTAGTTTTGGCATGGTTTCAATGGAACTACAAGCAATATGAACGGTTTAATTATTGTTATCTTTGGTTATTTCCGTTATGAACTCACTGTTTTGTAAATAATAATCACTTTTGGTTACAACATTGACATGGTTTATTCACTGATTTGGTTTTATTATTGTTAGTTGCGCTGCACTATAATTATAGGTTTTATGGCTAGGAAGTGACGTCACCCATAGACTTACTATGGGGCTTCCGTTGTCAGCTGCCTCTCCTGCACCCGCCTCCACACTGAAGGCATTGCTGACAGCAGATGCTGGGACCGGACCGGCTGCAGAAAAGGCAAGCATAGCGATTTTTGCTTTAGAATGTGGCAGAGTGCAGGTTTAGTGTTCTTTTTCCTGAACTTCCACTTTAAGGGGAATATTCCACAGAAACACAGGCAGCAATGGAAGAAAAAAAATATAAGTATGCAGAAGGGAAGTTAGGATTTCTATATAACAAAAACCAGCATTTTACACCCGGCAACCAGTCCTGGTCCTTCCAAATTCAGCCATAAATGCTTTTAATTGGAACTTTATGTACAGCATTTCATGGGGACAACAGTAATGCAATTAAGGTTCCCATATCTTAGTACCATTATGAAGCCTATTATAAAGCATGTAGCGAATATTAGAGGTACTCATCAGTTTATAATTCTCTAGACGGCCATCATTCTTCAATCTATGAATACTATTAGGTCTTTATTTCCGAGAGGTGGCAGGGTAGAGAGCACACCTCTGATCCACTGTATGACAGGGCCTGTGTGATGCTGAAAACCTTCCGATAGCTCCCATTGAGAACCCCCCCCTGGATATGGGTGTACATTAAAGGGGTTGTAAACCCTCCCGGTTTTTCACCTCAATGCATTGTAGTGTACCAGGGCCCCCCCTACTCGCCTGAGGTCTTTTTGACCCCAGATCTGATATTTAAGAGGACCTGTCATGCTTTTTTCTATTACAAGGGATTGCAATAGGAATAAAAGTGACAATTTTTTTTTTTTTTTTTAAACAGTTAAAAATTTTTTTTTTTTAGCCCCGTCCCATACATGAGTAGCGCCCGCATATGAAAACTGTGTTCAGACCACACACGTGAGGTATCGCCACGATCAGTAGAGCAAAAGCAATAATTCTAGCCCTAGACCTCCTTTGTGACGCAAAACATGCAACCTATAGAATTTTTTTAAACGTCGCCTATAGATTTTTGAGGGTAGCAGTTTGTCGCCATTCTACGAGCAGGCGCAATTTTGAAGCATGACATGTTGGGTATCAATTTACTCAGCGTAACATCTTTCATGATATAAAAAAAAAATGAAATAAAAAATTGGGCTAACTTTACTGTTGTTATTTTTTAATTCAAAAAAGTGTATTTTCCAAAAAAAAAAAGTGCGCTTGCAAGACCGCTGTGCAAATACGGTGTGACAAAGCATTGCAACGACCGCCATATATAAATATATATATGTTTGGGGGTACCAAGTAATTTTCTAGCAAAAAAATAGTTTTTAACTTGTAAACAACAAATCTCAGAAAGAGGCTCGGTCCTCTTTGGTTAATGTGGTTAATAACGCAGCCATTGGCTCCCGCTGCTGTCAATCAAATCCACTGACGTGGGCGCAGGGTCCTGCTGTCTGTGTCTATGGATGCAGCAGCAGGACACGGAAGCGTGCCCCGAAAGAGAGCACCTCTGATGGGTGACCTAATGCTGGGAAAAGGCTGGAGCGCTGCGAAGGGACCCCAGAAGGAGGAGGATCGGGGCCACTCTGCAAACCCAACCGCACAGAGGAGACATGTATTACTTTTTTTTTTCCTTTAAAATAACAAACATGGGGTCAAATCTTCTGGCTTGAAAATTGTGTACACTAAAGTCCTGAAGAAGTATTGGTACATGAAATGTGTCAACATCTACTAGTAAAAACAGTCTTCGGCCTATTGAGAATACAAGATTTGGTGGCTATATTTGAAAAAACTGGGATTTTTGTACGCACTGTAAAATCCTTTTCTCTGAGATCATTGAAGGACACAGCCATATTTCATGACGGATGGGTTTGATGTTGCCACCTACAGGAGCAAAACATCAAACCCATTCATCATGAAGTATGGCCTTCAATGAACGGAATTGATGTACATTGTATATATTTTCAAGGAAATACTTAATTTACTTTTGTACGCGGTACTTTATTCTTGAAGAAATCCCGTATTTTTGCATTTTGTGATTGATGTTTGTGCCAAGCTCCAGTTGGCTTTATTAAAAAAAAGTCCTAAAAGGTTTTAACATTTAGTTGCCATTATGAAGTAAAGGTTTATCTGCTGCACTCTATAATGCAGGAGCATCTATCTAAAACCAAGACATCAGTGCCTGCTGGGCAAAACATTTCCTCATTACACATCTTTCATTTACAACATCCCTCCTCTCCACACTATAAAAACTTACCCATCACTGCCTGTTGTGCAGCTTGTAAAACTGCTTGTATAGCCAATGCCTGGGCTTCTTCTGTGGCAGCAGCTTGTGCAGCTGCCTCGGCTGCAGCAGTTACTGCCAATTCTTCAGGCGTTAACCCTGTGACCATTAGGGTGGTTGTCTGACCCTCTGCCATAAGTTCTTGGGGAAGGGAAAGCTGTTCCACTCCTTGCTGCTCAGCGGCGGCAGCGGCAGCCGCCTCTTGAACCTGGTTTGCTTCAATTGCCGCTTGTAGCTGTGCCTCAGTATGCGCTGGCACTGCAGTGTCCATAGCTTGTGTTTCAGGCTCAGCCTGAGCATCTTCAGCAGGCTGGAGCATATCCGAGGACAAGTGAGCTCCAGCTTGTTCATTGCAAGGGACAGCCTCTGAACTCTGTGCTGCATCCTCTGGGGCTGGTTCAGTCATAGATGAAATATTCTACAAAAAGAGGGGGAGAAAAAAACAAAACAAAAAATCCTTAGTTCAATTTAGAGCTGCACGATTCTGGATAAAAGAGAATCACAATTTTTTTTTTTTGCTTGGAATAAGGATCACAATTCTCGGCGTAATATCCGTTATAGAAAAAAAAAATTGGGCTAACTTTACTAGTTTCTTTATTAAAATTCATTGTTTTTTCTTTTTGGGCAAAAATATACTTCAAACAAAAAACTGCGTTTGAAAGACTGCTGCGCAAATACAGTGCAACATAACATTTTGCAATGACTGCCATTTTATTCTCTAGGGGTCTCTGCTTAAAAAAAAAAAAAAAAATATAATGTTTGGGGGTTTTAAGTAATTTTCTAGAAAAAATACTGATTTTAACTTGTAAGCAACAAGTGTCAGAAAAAGGTTTAGTCTTTAAGTGGTTAAACTGCCCTCATTTGCAGACCGAAGTTCATCCCTTTGCTCTAAAAGAACCAAAATTATACAAGGTTGTGATAAAAAAAATAAAAAATAAAAAAAGCTGGCAAAGTTTGACAGCTCTGCACTTGTTAAATGAATCGTAGAAATGCCGGATTAAAGTGGAGTTCCACCCACTTTTACAACTCTTCAGCATCCCTCACTAAACTGTGCACTGTAAACGAATTGGATATTTTTTTATTTTTTTTCTCAGCACCTACTGTATATCTGCTGTATTCATTTTTCACTTCCTCCTCCCTGGCCGCGGCCCATCGCATGATTTCCTGTTTGCAATGCCTTCTGGGAAGGGGTGGCAACTTCCTCTGACACTGCCATTGCTATGGAAACCTGACCTGACACCTATTACACTGCTTGTGCTGCACTGAGCATGTGCGAGATCTGCAAGGATGAGATCCAGGAAGAAATACAGTCTGGCTTCAGATGCCCAGACTTAAGATGGCCACGGCCTGCTGTAAGTTTATAAAATAACAAACTACTGCTATAAACTAACAAAACAGACCTTAGTTTACAGACCAACTTTACTAGAATACATTAAGCTTGTGTATTATAAGGGTATTTTTATTTAAAAAGTATAATTTCGGCCGGAACACCACTTTAAGATCCTGAGGGGGGTTAAATCGAGATCTGCATGATTTTTTAAAAAAATGCGATCTAGTTCAGGTTAACCATTACAAAACAAAAACAGGTTTATCAAGCATAAAACTGTTTAGTGCCTAGAAAAACAAAAAACAAAAAAAAAACATAATATAGGATACAATTTGCTTACCGGAACAGAAGGTCCAGGCAGATGAGTGGACTGAGTCACAGTAGTTACGGCCCTAGAAACTATAGGCTGCGCGGTATGTGCCGGAGATGAGGATGAAGCTGCTACCGCTACAATAGTCACTGGAGCTGCAGCAGCTGCAGAATCAGCATTGTTGCCTGAGGCGGCTTCCTCTGTGGGGACGGTCTCCTGCTCTCCTTGGCCATTCGCGGCTGGCGGTTCTACAAAACAGATAAGCAGTTTATTTTTGCATCAGGCACACAAAGCTATGAAAAACAAAAAATGATACAATACTTGGAGAGCAAATACATTTTATAACCATTGAGCAATTTACCCTATGCACCCACCCAGGAGTCAGTCTATACGCCGGACAATAAGTAGAATGAATAAAATGACTGAATTTTACTACAAGACCAATAGCTGACCATCACAGGTTTTCCCTCTATGGTCAAAATATAAAAAAAAAAAAAAAAAAAAAAAAGGGATACAAAATAAAACGTTAAGGCAAAAAGCATACCAGTACTTACTAGCCCTTTCCTGCCAGAAAAAATACCCATTTTTTTTAACCCAAAAGCATGATGTCACGTGATATCTACTCTGTTATTTTTTTTTTGAACCATTAGGCCCCTTCTCATGAGCCGTCCGATCGAGTCCGCCTGCAACAGACCCTCCATTATCCTCAATGGCAGTCTGATATAAAAATTGGACTTGTGTCCATTTACAACCGGCTACCTCCGGCCCGATCAAAACATACGGAAGGGGATCTGTTCCCCTGTCTGTTTTACACCCGACTGCCCTCCAATCTGGCCAGACAACTAGTCTGTTCACAATCGACTACCCATAGAGCAGATCGGGCTGTTGTCTGGGTCATGTCATCCAGCAGCTTCGCTCAGCAGTGAAATCGCAAACGGATCTCCCGTTGAGCAAAACCAGATCCGGCCCTTGTGAATGGGGCCTTCGACAAATCCAAGTACATAAAACAAAACACACAAAAACGAGACGGATTCTCACCTTGATTATCCCCCATGTTGGCTGTGACGGTGGTTGCTGTGTGGGTAGTTCCTGTTTCGTGTGTTTCACATGGTGGGTTTGAACAGACTTGTTGTGCGGGAGGTTGATTACCTCCCATGTTAGACGTAGACGTGGTTGATGTATTGGTGGTATTGGTCTCATGAGTTTCACAAGGTGGGTTGGAACACACCCGCTGCTCTAAAGTGTTGGGTGTTGTAGAGGTCTGGCCAGCTTCAGTGGACGACTGCTGGGAACTTTCACCCTGCTGCGCTCCGATATTTGAACTACTTGTGGTTGCAGTGTTGGTTGTACCAGTTTCATGAGTCTCACATGGTGGGTTAGAACATGATGGATTTACAACCTGATTGTCTTCTGACACAGACATGGTAGTATGAGTGGAACTTGCTTGATGGGTCTCACAAGAGTCACCTTCAGATCTCTGTCCATTCTCAGATGGACCACAGTGGATATTGGACCTGGCTGTAGTTGCCGTTTGAGTAGTGCCAGTGATTTCAAAGGGACTTTTATTGCACGCCGACTGTGTTTCTTCAGGGGTGGATGGTTTGATTTTCTTGCTAGATCCAGAATCATTTTCTACCTCTAAAAGGCGTTTTGAATCAGAGCTGAACTCTGTATTTAGGGACATGGTAGTTTTTGTAGAAACAGTTTGATGGGTCTCACATGGTGCATTGTTTTGTCTTGCAGTGGTTGGTGTGTGGGTAGTGCTAGTTTCACGAGTTTCAGACTGGGGATTAGGGCACACCTGCGCAGCACTGCCTGGCTGTTCTGTTGCAAGATTAGATGTCGCCACAGTTGGCGTATTGGTTGTGGAAGTTTCGTGCATTTCACAGGGTGGATTGCTACAAACCTGTGGTACCTTTTCAGATTGCCCGCTGGTAATGCCAGGCACAGACATAACTGTACGTGTGGATATAGTTTGTAATGTTTCACAGGGTGGATTTCCTGGCCTTTGCGAGTTCTCATGTTGCTCATTGGCAAGGTTACCTCTGGCTGTGGTGCAAGTTGGAGTTGTGCCGGTATCGTGCGTCTCACATGGTGGATTAGAACACTGCTCACTACTAATATTTGCCTTTGCGGTGGTTGATGTCTGTGTAGTTCCAGTTTCGTGGGTCTCACAGGGAGGGTTTGAGCAAACTCTTGTTATGGAACCATTCTGACCAATATTTGACATTGCAGTCGTTGCAGTCTGTGTGGTTCCAGTCTCGTGAGTCTCACATGGAGGGTTAGAGCAAACTCTGACCACATTACCATTCGCCTGACCCAAGGCTGTGGCTACAAAGGTTCCAGGCTCCTGTCCTTCGCACACAAACTGAAGCGTTCCTCCAGGCTGCCGAACAAGGTTCACAAGGGTTGTGGTGGGTGTATTTGTGGTTCCCGTCTCATGAGTCTCACAAGGAGGATTGGAACATACAAGGGTTACTGTGCCCGGAGGCTGATCTCCTTGGCCAGAATCAGCTATAGTAACTGTTGCTGTGGGTTGATCTGAAGTTGGTGAAGCCAAAATGGAGACAGGAAGGTCATGGACTGGCTGAGCCTCCACACCACTGGGAGTTGTGATCAATGTCACTTGTGTGGGCTGTGATATTGGCTAAGGAAAAAAACAAAAAAAAACAAAATGTGAACTGTAGTTCTGGCACTAATAGCACAATTCACTACATAGAAAGCATGACTGACCCCCTGCAGGCTGAGGAAATATACTACAGAATTTTTCCCCAGTAATTGAATTCCAGCTACTTGAACAAAAAAAAAAAAAAAAAAAAAAAAAAAAGAGAAAGATGAACCATGTGTCACATTTGATGGTCAATAGTAAGGCAATCGGCAGGAAGTATGACCAGGAATCTGTGCTAATTTCACCATCTTTATCAATTTGTTAGGCGTGTCCTCAACCAAGCTGTGCTGATTAACCAAAGGGCCAAGCCCAACCCCTGAAAAACATCCCCACACCATAATCCCCCCTGCACAAAGCAAGGTCCATAAAGACAAATAACTGAGTTTGGGGTGGAGGAACGTCACTGGCCTGCACAAAGTCCTGACCGCAACCCAATAGAACACCTTTGGGATGAATTAGAGCGGAGACTGTGAGCCAGGCGTTCTTATCCAACATCAGTGCCTGGCCTCACTAATGCGCTTCTGGAAAGATGGTCAAACATTCCCATAGACACACTCCTAAACCTTGTGGACAGCCTTCCTATTAGAGTTGAAGCCGTTATATGGACTAAGACTTGGATGCCATTAAAGTTCATGTGTGTGTAAAGCATGAATGGCCCGTGGCCCTCTAGCTGTTGCAGAACTACAAGTTCCATCATGCCTTTGGGAGTCAAGCTAGTAATGGTCAGCAGCTTGCAATGCCATATGGGACTTGGGGCCAGTTCATACCACATGCAGTTCAGTGCATTTTTTTTCTGCATTGAAATGCATGGAAAGTTGGTTACATGGTTTTTAATGTCATAGTTCACACCAGTGCTTGCAGTTCCAGAAAAGAAAAAGGAAAAAAAAAAATAAATAAATAAAGGACATGCTGCATTTTTCCTGCACTAGGACGCTGTAAAAAGCATCAAAAAATGCACTGGAACAGAGGAGGGGGGGGAAAAATACACTGGGCTGCATCTAAAACGTGCATGCATAAGAGCATCTGGAACACATTTCAGACTGCGTTTCTAATGGTGTGAACTGGCCCTTATAGTTCCACAACAGCTGGGGGGCCACAGGTTGAGCACCCATGGTTTAAAGCCAGGTGTCCCAATACTTTGACATTACAGTGTAAATGCAACTGAATTGTGTGTTTAAGGCTAGGTTCACACCTATGCGTTTTTAGTTTGCAGAAACGCACTACAGTCCATTTAACACGATTTCAACCGAAAGGGTCAGGGACTTTTTGCCCGTAGTAGCTTGCAATTTTAGTTCCATAGACTAATGTAAAAAGCATCAAAAACACAGTGCATGCGATTCTGCTGCGATTTTCGTTTCTCCAAAAAGAAAAAATAAAATGCACTAGGAAAACACGACTGCAACCTGCATAGGTGTAAACCTAGCCTAGCAGCTTGTCTGGTGCAGTTTCTTTTATAAATTGTAGTTTGACAAATCAAATACTACACTTACCTGCATAGTAATTGTGGGAGTGCTCAGTCCTGAAGCAGCAGTAAGAGAGGTTTGTGCGGCAGACATGGTAATGGCACCAGGATTGATCACTTGACTAGAGAGGGTGGCTATGGTACCCAAGGTATTAATTGGAGTAGCAAGTGAAGCCGTGTTGTGTACGCCAGCTCCTGCAAGACTTGTGGAAACTGTACCAGTGACTGTGCCAAGAGTGGTCACTCCTAAGTGCAAAGGAAAAAAAAAAAAAAGATGCATTATCAAATATATTTAAAATACATTTCACCCCCCCCCCCCCCCCCCCCCGCTTGCTCATTACATATGCAGGTTATACTTCAACCTTTCCAGCACTACCAACTTATAGGAGAATAGATGAATAGCAGCCGTAATCCTGAGAGCCAATCTTCCAACAGTATAGATGCATATGTGCTTTCTTTTGGGTGCAGACACCATGATTGCAGCTTTACTGTTGATACTTGATTAAAAGTAGAGCAGTTGCAAGACTGGATATCAGAGTCAGGCTCTTATTCATCTATTCTATATAATGGTGAGCCAGCACCTGGTTTATCTTTGTACAGGTTAGAGAACAGGTCTGGAGTGGTGCTTGTAGGCTTGGGATGCTTTAAGCCAGGGGTCTCAAACTGGCGGCCCTCCAGCTGTTGCGAAACTACAAGTCCCATGAGGCATTGCAAGGTTGACAGTTACAAGCATGACTCCCACAGGCAGAGGCATGATGGGACTTGTAGTTTCGCAACAGCTGGAGGGCCGCCAGTTTGAGACCCCTGCTTTAAGCATTAACCAGTGGTTGTGCTTTACTGTTCTCTCTCACAAGGGAAATCTATAGCCCGTCATAAAGTGGCTCGTATTTCAGCTAATTTGGCCAGTTTAGAGTGGTACCATTTGTGGAAGGTGTTGGCGGAATTCCAGTTTGGACCCAAATTTGTCCGATGGATAAATTATATGAGGGCCCTAAGGGTAAGGTAAGAATAAATGGGGAGTGCTCTGAATGGTTTCAGCTGGAGAGGGGGACGAGACAGGGGTGCCCCTGTCTCCCCTTCTCTTCGCTTTCGCAATAGAGCCCTTGGCAATTGCTCTAAAGAGCTTCCCAAGGAATTTAAGGATTTAAAAAGTAGGGAGAAGAAAAAGTTGCTATGTATGCTGATGACGTTTTGCTGTTCTTGGGGGATACACAATCTTCTTTGAAAGAAACCACGAGATTGGTACAGGACTTTGGACATTTCTCCGGATTGAAAATCAGTTGGGAGAAATCCGTACTTATGCCCATAGATCCTATTACGGAGCCACTCCAACAGGCAACCCAAATAAAGGTAGCTAACCAAATGAGATATCTGGGGGTTTTATCTGACTAAAGATCCAGGGCAATTTATAGCAAGGAATGTAGTCCTACTTATGGTAAGACTTAAACAGAAGAGCAGGGTCTGGAGCCGACTACCTCTCGGTGGCTGGCCGAGTTAACTTAATTAAGATGGTGTGGAGGCCGCAAATATTATATGTAATACACAATTCACCAGTATGGATCCCAAAACATTGGTTTAAAAAATTAAATAGAATATTTAGGGAACTTATTTGGAAGAACGGACCAACAAGAATTTGTTTGCAGGCATTGCAACGTCCGAGAGGTGGGAGGCCTGGCTCTGCCAAACCCGGAGTTTTATTTTTTGGCGGCACAATTACAGTATATGAGGGGGAGTAATATACCTGTAGGAAAGGAGGGAAGTAATAAACTATTGCTGAGCGACACAAGACATGGCGCAGTAGTAGAAGCAGTGGACGCAGACTCCTTTGGATCTAGATGTCCAACAACACAATTAATGGTGAGAGTTTGGGACACTGTTAGGACTATGTTGGGGTATGGTGGTTTCTCAGTTTTCCCCCCTCTGGGATAATATAAACTTGAAAGAACTTAAGGTAATGGGGAAGGTGGAAGAATGGGATTGGAAAGGTATCCGCTCCCTAGCACAGTTATACAGGGAAGGTAGATTGAAATCATTCCAGGAAATTAGTGTAGAATATGAAATTTCAAAATCGACAATTTTATAGATACTTACAAATTAGGCATGCTCTGGACACACAATTTATAGGGAATGTACCGGAGTTAAGTGAAATGCCCCTCTTTAAGAAATTGGTTAATGCAAGAACATATAAAGGGTTAATATCGGAAATGTATGAGAATATAAGGGGTGCAGCACAGAAAGGAGAGGTGGAGCATAGTAACAGGGTTAAGTGGGAGAGGGAGGATGTGGGGCCAATAACAGAGGAACAATGGAGATGGGCTCTGGGTCCCAAGGTCTCGCTCTCGCAGACTGTATCCCACTTATACCGGTTACATAGATCCTATTATACACCTGCAAGGTTGTTTTTGTTTGGAAGGAGACCGAATGCAGAATGTCAAAGATGTGAAGCTAGGAGGGGCGACTTGGTGCATATGATCTGACGATGTCCCAAGCTGTAAAAGGTACTGGAAGGGCATAATAAGCAAAATAAAGGCCGTGTTTGGGACATTTCTGGGTGTAGAGGCTAGGAGGATATGTCTCCTGGGGTTAATAGGAGTTCGCACGAAAAAGGCAGGAAAAAAAAAACCCACCAACGGTAATGGAATGGGAGAAAGTGGTGAATGACACGATTAAGAGGAATATATATATATATATATATATATATATATATATATATATATATTTAGTTAAAATATGGAAACAATAGTTAGAGTTGGAATAAACAAAATATGTGATTACGAATGAGTATGAATGAAGTTTGGGAGTGAATGGAAGTTGTTTGTCAATAAAGAGGGGGAGAAGAGAGGAGAAGGGTGTGGGATGGGAAGGGAAATACAGGTTGCTTTTTGGATCCTGTTTTTTTTTTGTCTCCTTCCCTGTTTTCGTATTTATATCATGGAAAATGTATAGTTTAATAACGGGTCTTTGAGACTGGAAATATTTGTATTTTCTTAATAAAAAGTATTTGAATAAAAAAAAAAAAAAAAAAAAAAAAACAATAACTAGCAGGGAAGTATCCCTTCATCCACACTGTTAATCACCCACAGACTGAATGACAGAAACAGAAGTGTATGGCTAACCTATGGGTTTGCACTCTCAAATGCACTACTTATGAAGACAATATCAATAATTAAGAGATCGCAGTTGCACCATGACATCAAGGGCTTCTCTAGTTGCTAGTTTATAAAACTAATGCAAAACACAATGCTATGGGGAAACAAGCTTGTAAAACAAACAAACAAAAAAAAAAAATCTAATTACTAATCTAAATACTAATTACTAATCTAAATTACTTTAAAAAAGTATTTCCACTTTTACAGCAAAATCCTTTTCTTTGAAGTACATCACGGGACACAGAGCCATAGTAGTTACTATGTGGGTTATAGGCCACCTTCAGGTGATGGACAATGGCACACCCCAAGATAAAAAGTGCACTCCCTATATAACCCCTCCCACTACTGGGAGTACCTCAATTTTGTAGCAAAGAAAAACATGTGTATACCAAAGAAGGGAGGGACCTCTATGTCCCGTCATGTACTTCAAAGAAAAGGATTTTACAGGTAAGCCGTTTTAAAAACACTATTTTCTTATTGTACATGACGGGACACAGAGCCATAGTAGTTACTATGTGGGACCGGCACTGGAGAAGAAGCACGTTTTAAAAAAAAAAAAAAAAAAAAAGCTTAAACTTCTTAACCGGTAAAAGGGAACTTTTCCCATTAGAAATTCTTTGGATGTATTGATCCAGATCGTCTCCAAATAACCGTTCACCGTGAAATGGGAAACTGGCCAAGAGCTTTTTGCATGGCGCTTCGGCTGACCAATTTTTCAACCATAAGATTCTAGGCACATGTACCAGCCCTAGCATGAGCCGTTAAGGCATGGAGAATAGAATCTTTCATAGCGTCTAATGTAAAACACAACGCCTCTGATATCCCGGCCAAATCTTGGGCCTGCTCATCAGGAATAATTTTGAGTACCTCTATAAACTGGCCTTTTAGAGACTGAGATACCCCAATCGCTGCTAGCGCAGACTGAACCACTGAACCTGCGAGCAAAATATAGTTTTTAAAAAGGACTTCCAACTTCTTATCTGTTGGATCCTTCAGCATTTGAGCATTGTCTACTGGACAAGTCATGTTTTGGTTCACAGTGGATATAGCAGCGTCAATTGCTGGAATTCCCCATTTCTTATTAAACTCTTCATCCATAGGATAGTGTTGAAAACTTTTTTGGAGGAAAAAAAACTGTTTATCTGGGTGCTCCCACTAAACAATAAGTTTTTTTTTAGCCATGAATGTATAGGAAAAGCATGAACAGTTAGTGAACCCAAACCAGAAGTGGGCTCATCGACTGACTCGGCTACTGGCAGCAAAAATGTGGAACAATTCAGTGAGACTGTACCAACAACCTTTCTTGTGAACCGGATCCTTCCGTATTAGGTTCTTCGGAAGAGGAGTCATCAGTTCTTCCTGGTCCCTGAGAGAAATTAATCATCTCCCACCCCTTGTTTCTCAGCACGAGGGTCCTGTTACAATTAGTCCCACTCTGGGATGCGATTAAAGCGACAATTTTTTGCTCCAAGCCTAAAATTATATTTATATATATATATATTATATATATATATATATATATATATATATATATATATATATATATATATATATATATATATATATATATATATACACATACACATATATGTACATACACAGGGGCTGTAGTGTTAAGCGCAGCTGTAACACTGGTCCCACCAGATGGCTCACTCTGACCAGCCATATTACTCTCAGGGGAGGATGCCACTTTTTTTTTTAGATGGTTCTAGGCTTCCGTGTGACTGTAGAAGTCTTTCTAGAGCCCTTTTTTGAGGTGTTTTTAACCCCCCCCCCCCCTTCCGACTAGCCCAATGCACAAAGCAGAGGTACTACCAGAAGGAACGCATCATCCACTGCTTGAGCAATAGTTTAGCCCTGACGCCACTATTAATGCTCAGCCTGATTCAGTAGTAAGTGTCAAAAGGAATCCCTGTGTCACCAAACCTTTCATGCCACCTTTGCTTGTGTCCCTCCGCAGCAGCAACTAAAAGGTTTTAAACACTTTTTCCTGTGCTGGAGGACACCAACGCCGCGCTAAGGCCCGCCCCCCCCCTCTCCTTCGAAAAAGAGCCTTTCCCGTGCGAGCGCGGGCTTCCGATCCTATGGGATCATCAGTAAGGGAAGAAAATAGCGAAGGGGGGCCTGGAAATCGCAGAGTAAGGCGGTATGCCGTTTGGCCTTTTTTTTTGCGCTTCTTCCCCGTGAAGGGGGGGGGACAGCAGGAAAAACACCCCCAGACTTACCGTAGGTCTGCTGCTAGCTGGAGGAAAGGGAAACTGCTTGTTCCGGACACAACGTTAGCTCTCTGAGGAAGCGTGAGAAGGTCGGTGCTCTATACAGCCCCCAGTGGCGACACATAGGCATGACACCATTTACTAAATTTAAAGGAGACATTCATAAGAAAATTTCAAAAACTACCTTTCCCGCCGCAGGGTTTTTCTGTGGTAAAACCAACAGACCCAATCATCACCATTCACGGAGCTGGGGATCCTAGGGGAAACCCACAATCCTGGACCTGTAATAGCACCACCGCCAGTAAAACTTTATGGCCTCAATACCAAAAAGTACTGGATCCCGGGGTCCAGCTCTCTAAAAGAGGCCCGGGTACCATTCAATTCGGCCTAAAAGATACTTTGAATGGATCCGGCTGCATGGCTAGCCCCAGCAAGGATTGCTCCAGTGGAGCTCAGCACAGCACATCTTTACTCATGACCAATACCTTAGACACTGGCGAAAAAACTAAGGTACTCCCAGTAGTGGGAGGGGTTATATAGGAGTGCACTTTTTGACTTAGGAGCGTGCCAGTGTCCCTCACCTGAAGGTGGCCTATAACCCACATAGTAACTATTATGGCTCTGTGTCCCATGATGTACGATAAGAAATAAAATTTGAGGTTCCAAGTAATTTTCTAGCAAAAAAAAAAAAAAAAATGGATTTTAACTTGTAAACACCAAATCTCAGAAAGCGGCTCGGTCCTTAAGTGGTTAACCACTTTAGCATAAGATACAGTCTAAAAGCCTTTTGTAAACTGTTACAAGGAATCTACACCGCTGTCATATTGTGCATAAACCACTTACCTGTGGTCCCTTTCACCACAAGAGTTGTGACTGTTGGTTTAACAGCAGAAACGGTCACAGGAGTGACTAGCCTCATCCCACCCATTGGAACAGTTCGGAGTATTGTGCCAGGCTGGCCAGGAGCACCTTTTAGCACCACCTAGTGGAAGGTGAGATTAAAAATTTAAACAAAATTTAGATTTCTTCACTCACCATAAAATCATCATTGAAGGACACAACTTAAATAGCTCACAGATGGATTTGATGCCGTCACCTTCATCCCTGAGAAATTAAGCTGTGTCCTTCACTGAACGGGAGAGAAAATGAACACAATTGGGCCACTTGTTTGCCAATGTGCCTACCTACCTGGGTTAAACCCTGCTGACCATGACTTGCGAGCTTGGGAACCGCAGTTATTATTTTGGCTGGTGTTCCTGTGCCTGAAGTTACCATTTTAGTTGTGAAGATAGTAATTGGTGACTTCATCCCTGCGGTACTTGTAACACCTGCTATAAGAAGCACAGAAGCATGTTAACATATAATTAAAACAAAAATATACATTTCTAATACAAGCTCTACAACTGCAAAGAAATGCCTTACTTTAAGAGCTAAAAACACCAAAAGATCAAACCGATTCATATTGGCATCCCCAAAAAAAAACAAAAAAACAAAAAGAAAAAAAAAAAACAGACTAATGAAAATTAGGCCAAGGGACCTTAAATCCACTTGCCACCCATACAACTTACTTCTAGGGCGGCAAAGTGGCACTACTGAGGCGGATCACGTACCTCTCCGGTGACCCGCTGCCTAGGATTATACACAGTGGGAGCTGATCTGTGGGTACCATGGACTTGATGTCCGATGGCACCCAACGATCATTCAGAACGGCGATCTGCCTCTGTGCTGTCAGTAGGGGAGACATGGATCCTGTGTTTCTGCAAAGCAGGGACACGGATCCTTGTCTTCCCATAGTAAAAGCACCTCCCACACAGTACACTAACATACTGGCTAGGCAGTATTCTTTGATCGCCCCTGATGTTTAACCCCTCCCCAGCCAGTGTCATTAGTAAAGTGACATTGCATTTTTCTTAGCACTGATCACTGTATTAGTGTCACTAGTCCCCTAAAAATGTCACGGTCTGCTGCAATATCGCAGTTCTGCTATAAGTCACCAATCGCCGCCCTTACTAGTAAAAAAAAAATTAAAAACAAACGACCAAAAAATAAAAAACTATCTGCTTATTGGGATTTTTTTAATACCAAAAAGATGTAGCAAAATACATATTGGCCTAAAATTTAAGAAATTAGGTTGGAATTTTTTTTTTATTGGATAGGTTTTATAACAGAAAGTAAATAGTTTTTTTTAAAATGATTTTTTTTGTGGTTTATGGCAGCGGTGATCAAATACCACTAAAAGAAATCTTTGTGGGGTGGGGGGGGGGGGGGGGGGGAGGGTAAATCTTCAGGAGCTGAAGTGTTAAAGCTGCTAGGAAGTTGCACCTATTTGCCATTTCTATCATGGGCACCAAAGAAAATAACCCCCCCCCCCCCCCCCCCACGTAAGCTACGAAATGTATAAAAATGTGTGCTCTGCTCTGTATTACAAGGTAAGGGTAGTACCTGTAGCCCCTGCCTGAGTGATGATGGCAGACATAGGGATAGTTTTGATAATGGTAGTGGTCCCTGGCTTGGTGGTATTTGGAGACACGCTGCTGATGCCTAGAATGGTAGGCTTGGTTCCCGTGCCTCCAGCCTGCGTTGTGGTGATTATAGTTGTGGGTTTACCATCGGCTGAAGTCACCAACTTCAGTATAGTTCCAGCAGGAAGAGGTCCCTTGGTCTGCACATGAATTAAGGAAACAGATTATGATCAGGTACAAAAACTTATATGGCTTACAGTTCTACCAAAAAATTCTTAAATAAAAAAGGCGTGAAAGACAACAATTAGAAAGGAACTTGTACCAAGAGAAATATATTGCAATGTCTTTCTGAAAATGTCATTTGCTTGGCAATCCTGAACAGGTGAGACACACTGAACAGCAAATTAAAAACTTCTGGTCTACAATTTTTTCTCCAGGTCAGACTAGCATTGACGCCACAAGCCTGACAACCAGGCAATTAGCATTTTCAGCAAGTCAGCAATAGAAGCGAACATTTCCTAAGTTGCCAATATTCTATTGCTCAAATAAATGAATCTCGCCATTCACCTGTAGGATCTGTGTTAGGGGCCCCGAAGAAGCTTGTCCTGTTATTGCAGATGTCTGCACTGGCTTAGTCTGTACGACAGACACCATTTTACCAAGATTTGAAATCTGAAAGAAGCACAAAAATTGTAAGAACAAGCTGCAGCCAACAATAAATGGCCAGTAAACCCCCTAAAAGACAAAAAGCCCGACTTACCAAATGGCCTCCACCAGGGACAGAAATGGGACTTTTCACCAGTGTGATGGTCTTTGTGACGCCTCCAACTACTGTGGTTACAACCTGGGCTTGTTGGGCAACGGTGACAGTTCCAGATTTATGCACAGTGATAATAGGACGATTAGGTGTGTTGGCAGAAGACACTGAAGTGCCCACTTGTGCTGCAGCAGTTTTCAGCATGCGTGTGGCTGGGTTACTGACCTGCAAAACAAAACAAAACAAAAAAAAGCATAGTGTCAGAATATCTTGCATCTTATATATTGTTAGCCTAACATCTCTTTGGAAGATCATGAAATCAAACCATACTATCAAGTGCAGGATTTCAAATAATCCAGGAAATTTTACACTCTTGCTCTGTAAACCCACAAGCAAAACAAAGTCTAGATCCCTACCATTATTGGAGAGGTTGCCACTTTCACAGATGTGGGAAGAGTGGTAGCAGCAGATGACATAGCAACAGATTTCACCAAGCTGGCTCCAGCAGGCACACTCAGTACTGTGGGTGCAGAGGAAGGAGGGATCTTCTGTGTAGCAGCAGCAGCTGCAGCAAGAGCAGCCATGCCACTCATTGGCTGACTGCTGCCAATAGCCTGCAAGGCAGATACCACTCAATCAAAATACACCTATGTAGGAAAAGATTTAACCGACGATGTACAGAGCTCTGTTTAAAGGGGAGCTGCTTGATGGAAATTAATGGACAGTAAAATTAAAATACTTACAGTGCCTTGAGTGCTTTGGGCAGGCATTACCATGCGCACGCCAGGAGGAAGCGAGGTAACAGTAACTGGAGATTTTCCAATTTGTGTAGCTGGCCGAACTGTAACCAGTGGCGAGCTTACTGCGGACTGAGGTGCTTGAACTTTCAGGAGAGCTGGGACAGCTGAAAGAAATTGGCATTCGGTCAAAATCCAAATCGGATGCAGGGAGGGGGCGGAGAGACAAAACAACCACACAAGCGAAAATAAATAAATAAATTTCAGTAGGAATCATACTTTGTGGACGTTGAGCAGCAGAAACTGCAATTGGACTCCCAGGGATCGAAGGCAAGACCTGTATAGTTGTTGGAGGCATAGAAGCTGCCTGTGGAACCAGGGTGATGCCTGTGTGGGCAACAGGGTGGACTGAAGGAGCAGCTGCTGCAGGAGCTGGGCTCTTGGGCGGATTCACTGGCACAGACGGAACAGGATTGGCTGGAGACATGGCTGCAGCAGCAGCGGGTATATCATACTTCTGAAGTTGCAACAAATAACTGTCTGCGGTGGACACTGATCCCCAGCTCACCTCCAAAGAATTGGTATTTGCTCTGACTAGCTGAACACGTGCTGGTGCTGGCGGTTTTTCTGAAATAATAAAAAACAATAATGCATTAGGGCCCACAAGACTTAATAGAAGACTAAAAACACTTATGTCAGGGACTGCAAAGACAGGCATGGCCCATAATATCCCCTTAAGTACATATAACTATGTAATGCAATTTACCACCCTGCCAGATATTGTCGCAGCATAAGTTTAGTTTATGGACAACTATTTAGTAAAGAAAAGGGGGTCGCCATGTTATGAGACTTAAAGGGCCTTAGCGGCACCCACATACATAAAGAGCGCCAAAATGTTATATTCAGTAGCCGTAATACTACAGAAGCCTGAAGGACTGCAGAATTTAATGGAAGCAAATGGTCAAACTGTAGACATGCTACAAATGCTGTAGGAAATAGACTGAGAACATTTCCACTGCTGGCATTCAAGGGCTGCATGACACGCACCAAAAGGCCCCATGGCTGTAAGCATTGGCTGACCACCCAGGCATACTTTAAGACATTGTCAACTTAGTGCACAATAATTAGGGAATAGATGTGATGTCTAAAGAAATGGAACCACAATGAAGGACCCTGGGTTAAAGCTAGTAACTATTTTACCATTTGTGACACCCCATGAACGTAGATTCTCTACATGCTCTGCTTGGTTATGGCCAAACAGAAAAAAAAAAAAATACAAAATAAAAGAAAAAAAATAAATAAAATAGCCTGACATTTGACAACTCTATTAAACCCATCTGTCCTGCTACTGTGCCTCCTGCACATAATAGTTAGCATCTTAATATCTGATTAGATAAATGGTGTTAAACATTCAATATGCTGCTAGAAAATCAAATCAACCAAGTTAATAAAGCACAGAATTCATGATATTGTTCACTTGCCACAGTATCCCGGTACACCATTGCTTGCTACCCACCTGTTTCCAGGTACCATAGGTCCTTGCAGCACACTTGGTTGTTCCAGGCCTTTCGGTAGCCATCGCGACCACTCCATATGTACAAACGTGTATTGATTGCCACAGCGCAGTGCCCAGCACGAGCCCGTGGAATATTATCTTCTAGGGTATCCATGACAATATGTTCCCAAGCCATGGAGTCTGCGAATTAAAGTAGATCTATCAGCACAAGCATCTAGTAACCATACAGCCACATTTTTCCTAACCTTTAAAATACCACATCACTTACCAAGGTTAAGACAAGCCAGGGTGTTTGTACATTTCCATTCCTTTTCGTGGGTGGCTACTTTAACATCATCCATTACCAAAGGCACCCAGCCTCCAAAGACATACATTCTAAAAATTGTGGAAAAAAAATAAAAAAAAATAAAGACCACCCCACAAAAGTTAAGATCCAAAAATATATTATACACACACACACACACAATAATATATAGAGATTAGAGCTATAGATCTATATCACACACACACACACACAAAAACACACTTTATTTCAGTGATAAGGAATGAAAGATAAAACAAGGGCTTACTTGTTGCTTATGGTTGTGGCAGAATGAAGACTTCTAGGAAGAGGTGCAACACCATTCAGACTAGGCTTACTCCAGGTCAGCGAGTCTAAACAAACAATATGTACATGCCTTAGATAAGATCTCTGTATACCAGAAAGGTAATCATTCAGAAAGTGTGAGTGCAAGTAAGAAGTGGTTTATGATTCCTTACAGAAAGGAAAATGGTTAAAAAATGGTTGCCTGGCTGGCATGCTGGTCTATTGGTTTCAATACATTCTAAAATCGCCAGAATGAACCATGCGGATAAGTACTTGGTCCAAAGTCACATGCTGAAAGCTTCTTCCAAATCGAATAAAATAATAAAAAAGGTAGAAAGAGCCAGGCAGCCATAATCTTTTTTTAAACAGTGGTTAGCAAAGGTGGACTAAACGCTGATATTTGTACAGATTTTTCTGGCGTTTGGGCCTTCATCCTAAATAGTGTCAGTGACTTGGATAAAATGTTTTTATCTGAAGTCCCAACTTTACTGGGACAACCTTACTTTTCCCCCCCCATTTCACAAATGAAAGTCCAAGTTGCTCCTGACAAATTCCCTTTAGCCCTGGTTCACATCGATGCAATTTGACAAGTCAATGGCAGCTTCCAAATCGGTGTAATGCCGCACCGATTCCAAAAAGTAGTTTCTGTACTACTTTGGTGATTTCGGGGTGCAATTTCGATTGACATCTGTGCAGAAACCCACACAAACATCTCTGAAATCGCCCTCGAAGTTGGGACTGATATTTAGGAAAGAAATTGTGCAAAATAAGCTCAAATCGCACAATTTCATTACCGCAGTGTGAACCTAGGCTTAAAGCAGAGTTCAACACTTCGTTCTAGATCAAATGTGGAAAACCCAGAACTATGAACGCTGGGACACAAGTTGGGGTGGGTATTCAATAGAACACCAGAGAAGAATTAAAACTTTTGGTTTTAATTGCCACCTACATCCCCGCTTGGTAAAACAACCCTTGTTTCTTGTTCCCCAGACAGTGGTAACCAAGAAAGTAGTGAGAAGTATGGTCCACAATGGGGAACCAAAGAACCATACAGAAATTAAACACCCTTCGCAACTTTAAACACAGGAATAAAAAAAATAATTAAATAAAATCTATTACATTAATCCGATTTAGCCACTGGCACTCAACCAGAGCACAATATAGTTGACGGTAAAAACCTTCAGCCTTTACAAACACTTTAAAGTGCATGTACAAAGCATTTTTTGGCAAGGGTGGAAGAGTTCTAGACCATTTGCCAAGTTCTTATTGCTGTCAGTCTTCCCACTGGGAATATTCAACCCTCTACTTGTCCTGATGACCTTTGCCACCCAGACAAAAATGGAGAGGGGAATTTACCTGTTTCTTTTGACAACTTTCTATAAATGGAAAATTCTCATTTTGAAGAGAATTCCTTTTAGTTCCTGTTGGGTCTCTTGGACAGGAAGTAAAAGGGAAATCTCCCTAGCACAACACAGAATGCAGAAGAGTAACTTGAGAGTAGGGACAAGTTAAGTCCTTTTTAAATTGAAGGGAACATTTTAAGAACAATTTTTTTTTTTTTTTTTTTTTTTAAGATTAGAGGGGGAGTACAATACAGCAGTGGAAAGTCTAATTCTGGGTGAAGGTGCATTTTAATTAAATCAAAGTTAAAGCAGCTTACCTATATCTAAAATCCAGAGATCCCCAAGTCGGCATCCACTCATACCGCCATAGATCACCAATCTAGACTTCTTGGATTCTTTTTCTGTGTATACCACGGCAGTGTGGGACTCCCGAGGTGGGGGCAATATACCATAAGTTATGGGTATGTCCCAAGCTACAACCCCAGAACCAGGACGCAACTCCAAGATGTAGAGATCATTAAGGTACCTTAAAAGAAAGAATATTGGGGAACAAAATTACTAAAACTGGAGCAGACAGAATCTGGAGCAGCTGTGCACAGTAACCAGCTTCTAGCTTCAGCTGGTTCAGTTAAGCTTTGAAAATGAAAACTAGAAGCCGATTGGTTGCCAAAAGCAGCTGTTCCAGACATCGTAAATTCCTCTCAATATATTTCTGCACATCAAAAACAGATCATAGGCTCCTGAACTAGTACAGAAGAAATGCAACAGTTTACCTGGGAATATTGTTCTTTGGGTCCTCACTGTCATTAGCCAATCCGCCAAACAGGTAGCATTTGTTTCCAACCAATGAAAAGCTATGTCCTAGTCGAGGACATGGAGGTGGACCATTTTTTGGTGCTTTGGCTTTCAACCTCTTCCATTCCCATCTGCTAGCCTGGAGACAAATTCATTTGTGGTTTAAATGTTGCAACTTTATCAACAAAAACAAACCAAAAAAACCAAAAAAACTATAGCGTTACACACCTGTAGCTCATATAGATCATTGCTGTATTTGCCATATTCCACCATTCCTCCAAAGACAAGCAGCCGTGTCCCATCACAGACAAATCCATAAGCGGCACAACCTGGAGGAATGTCCCCTCTGACGGCTGGAATGAACCACTGGTTTGTAGCTGGAAGCATATAGAAAAAACATTCCATTACACACAGTTAAACTTTTTTTATTGCAGTTTTAAAATCTTAATACATTCAGAATCAATTCTTGCAGCAGTTGGCATTCAGTGTAATTGGAATGCACATTTCAGCATCCAGTTACAACCTCCACTTTAAGGGAGCCTACAGCTTTAACTTTCATTTTAAAATTTGGCAAGGAGCAGAAGAGATGGCAAGAAGGAAGCAGGATCAGTTTTTATTGCACCCTCTCTACTTATCCTGGTGGCCACTGTCACTAAAACAGACAGATGGGAAAATTCAATTTTACAGTCATCACCATAACAGGAAGTACAGGTTAGCCACTTAAGGACCAAGCCTCTTTCTGAGATTTGGTGTCCACAAGTTAAAAACAGTGTTTTTGCTAGAAAATATAAAATGTATATAATGTTTGGGGGTTCTAACACCCTAGAGCAGTGATAGCGAACCATGCCACCCCAGACGTTTTGGAATTACATTTTACCATGATGCTCAAACTACTCTGCAGAATGCAGGAGCAACATGGGAAATTAGTTCCAAAACATCTGGGGTGCCAAAATTTGCCATCACGGCCCCAGAGAATAAAATGGCGGTTGTTGCAATACTTTTTGTCACACTTTTTTTGCGCAGTGGTCTTACAAGCGCACTTTTTTTGAAAAAAAAAATTTTTTTTAATTCAAAAAAGTAAGACAACAGTAAAGTTAGCCCAATTTTTTTTTTTTAATTGCGAAATTTTACACCGAGTAAATTGATACCCAACAAGCCACGCTTCAAAGTTCCACCGAGTCGTGGAACGGTGACAAACTTCTACCCTTAATCTCCATAGGCGAAATTTAAAAAAATTCTACAGCTTACATGTTTTGAGTCACAGAAGAGGTCTAGGCCTAGAATTATTACTCTCGCTCTGATACCTCACATGTGTGGTTTAAACATAGTTTTTCATATGCGGGCGCTGCTCACGTATGCGTTAGCTTCTGCCCGCGAGCTCAGCGGGACGGGGTGCATTTAAAATTCACACTGCATGTAATTCGCATTGGATTTTTACCAATAAAAATATATTAACCTTAAACTTAAGACAAGAACAGTCAACCATTAGCACCACATCCCATAAGGAAACACACAAAAAGAAAGGGAACGGGTTAAAATTGCCCCAAGGACTTTTAAGGTGCTTAAATAATGGAGGAAGGTAAAGTAAAGAAGTATATATGCAGAGTCTAACCATACAAAAGTTTATTTAATATTATTTAATACATAATCACAAAAGTTAAAAACACGTCTCAATATCCATATCAGGCTTTACAAAAACAGTGAGCAAAAACCACTTAAATACCACTCGACATGTTTCTCTCAGTTTACGAGCTTCATCAGGAGTTCTGTGCGAATTACATGCAAATGTCTCTGGCGTGCGATATGAGCCATGGATTTGTATGGCTTAAATTGCACTGCATTCGCACAAAACTGGTGCTGGACCTTTTTTTTTTGTCTGCACCAGAATTGGATTTTATGGGTGTTCGCACCCAAGCGATCCGATTCTGCAAATAGCACTGTGTTTTGGAAACTGATTGGGGGGGGGGGGGGGGGGGGTGTCGTTAACATACACTCCGCAATCAGTTCTCATGGACAGGTTGCAACGTAGATGTGATGCCGAATCCGCAGTGAATTCAAACCTCGGCTAAGAGAATGGATTGCAGTCAGCTAGGAAAAAAAAAAATATACCCACACCCCAGTATACTGAGGATAGGTTTTTAAGAAATTCAATATACCAATTAGGGCTGAAACAACTAATCGATTAATCGACAACTAATCGATTATGAAATTAATCGATTACTATTTTCATAATCGATTAAATCGGCCAGTAACATAATGGGGTTAAAAAAAACCTAAAATGAGCCCTTTTATAGTACAAAAAGCAAATAATCGCTACTGCAAATATTACTTTCACAGTTCTACACTAAAAAAAAAAAATAATCCCTCACAGTAGTGATTATCTGCTTTTTTTTGTACTATAAAGAGCTAATTTTAGTTTTTTTCACCCCATTATGTTACTAAACGTCATAGACCTGGTTCACATCTATGTGTGTTTTGGTGCTTTTTGCAGAAACGCACTACAGTTCATTCACATGGTTTCCTATGGGACATGTTCACGCAAAATGGTGCTTTTTTGGTTCAATATACTTCAATAGAGAAGCTGCAGAAAAGCATGTAATGCGTTTTTGCAGCAATATGTGTTTTTTAATCTGCCCAACAACAAATTGGCCAAAAAAAATGCAAAAACGCAAATCGCAGCAAAATCACATGCACAAAAATCAAAACGCACAGCAAAGAGCACTGCAGAAACAGATGAAAAGCAAACTGCATTGGTGTGTACCGAGCCTTATGCTGGCCACACGGATCAATTTTCAGAAGGAAGTACATAGTTTTTAATACAAAAAATTTGATCTCCGAGTATGATGATATTTACCAGATTCACCCTTTAATAGTATATACAGTATATCTCCTCTAATAGTATATACAGTATATCTCTCCTCTAATAGTTTATACAGTATATCTCCTCTAATAGTATATATAGTATATCTCTTCTGTCTGTTATTCTCAGAGTGGATTCGATATTTTGCTCCCTATTCATATAGTTGGTTATTTATATTTACCACTGCATAGAGATATTTAAGAATAAATTACCTTTTTTTAAAAACTGTACACATTAACTAAATTATACACCACACTTTTTTTTTTTAAGGTTATTAACCGAATAATCGATTAATCGAAACAATAATCGGCCAACTAATCGATTATGAAAATAATCGTTAGTTGCAGCCCTAATACCAATATCTAGAAAAAGCAAGGAGTCTGGGCACCATGAACATGTAATTAGAGATGCACTAAAATTTTGGCTTAAAAATAGTGTAATCGCCATTCAACTGATAAGAGGAAAAAGGTGCAGATAACGGCACCGAAAACACGCGATTTTGCAGCAACTTCACTGGTTTTACTGTGCTTATGTTGTGTTTTTCATAGGTAATCAACTCAAAAACTGCAACAAAAAAATGTAACACAGGTGCGTTAATGATGCATTCTTGCTGCGTTTTCAATGCATTTCAACTGAGAGGTGCATTTTTTTTTATTTTTTTTTTAAGTGACCAAAAATGCAGCAAGCAAAATATTTAACACCACAATGGAAGCCCAACAGACCAGAGTGAAGACATATATAAAATATAAAAAGGGATACATTTGTCTTGAGCTAAAAGGTGCCAATAATGGCCGACGATAAGTTCATATGCATTTAAATTAATTTAAAAAGTCGACTACAAATAGAAATAATATATATATATATATATATATATATATATATATATATATATATATATATATATATATATATATATATATATATATATATATATATATATATATATATATATATATATATATATATATATATATATATATAGTTTTTTTTTTTTTTTTTAAACTGTCATTTTCGGCCAAGTGCATCCTGCATTTTTGGTTTCAGCACAAAAATTTCCATTCAGTGCACCTCTACATGTAATAGGGATTATAAAGTACTCCTACCTAATTTGTGATATACACAGATAAGATCAATCATGCTCATAATTCTTCCTCTCTGTTAGGAGGGGCCCAAGGACGGAGCCTTGGGGTACCACATTCTCACTCCATACCTCTTCCATGGGCTAGTTGATAACCTCCCATGGCTTCCAATACCACCTCTATGCCGATGACACCCAAATCTATCTCCCCACCCCTCAACTCACCCCCTCAATTTCCTCCCGGATCTCAAACTTACTGAGTGACCGGTATGGATGTCACATCTCTTTCTCAAACTCAATCTAAATATGAGCTTGTTATATTTCCTCCATCCCACCCCACCAATAACTTTACCATGAAGATCAACAGCACAACAATTGGTCCCTCCACACATGCCAGGATCCTGGGTGTAATCCTTCACTCTGACCTCTCCTTCAGCCCCCACATCCAATCATTGGCTAAATCCTGCCATCTAAACACCAGAATTCAACCCTTCATGACTGACACCAAAGAGCAAATTATTCACTCCTTGACTATTTCCCGTCTTGACTACAGCAACTCCCTCCTTAATGGCCAACCCTTACGCAGGCTATCCCCCCTTCAGTCTATTATGAATGCTGCTAGACTAATACACCTCACTAACCAAGCCACTCCCCCTGCCAATCCCTTCACTGGCTTCCCCCTACCCCACCGTATAAAATTCAAAATGCTAATCACAACATACAAGGCCATCCACAACATCACCCCCCAGCTACATCACCAACCTCATCTGCAGATATCGCCCAAATCATCCCCTCCGCTCCTCCCAGGACCTCCTGCTCTCTAGCTCCCGTTACATCCTCCCATGCTCGCCTCCAGGACTTCTCCAGAGCCTCTCCCATCCTCTGGAACGCCCTGTCCCAGTATAGCCGATCAGCCCCTATCCTGTCCAACTTTAGGAGATACCCGAAAACTCAATTATTCAGGGAACAACAATGGACACCTAACAACTGTCCCAGAGCCATCCCCATCAAATCATTCCCCGCATCTATTACCTTTTGTACCACCACCCCCTCCCTTTAGAATGTAAGCTCTACGAGCAGGGCCCTCCTTTATTGAACTGTACTGTAATTGTGCTGTCCCTCCCCTCTACATTGTAAAGCGCTCCGTAAACTGTTGGCGCTATATAAAATTGTGTATATTAATAAAATAATAATTCATTGAGATATTCCAGGTAATATTTTAGGCTACAATTGCCTGTGCTTTGGACCAGTTGGTATACCAGCTGTATATCACTATCTCAAGATCGGTTTCAAGTGCCAGCTGTACTACAGAAACTAAAATATATGTAAACCTCAACAATTATTATACACGATTGATAAAAGCACCTTTTGGTCTGTTAAAATATCCAACTGTAAGCATTTTGCTATATCTGTTCGATAAAGCTACATTCATATCGACAATTAGGGCTGGTGTGAATTGTAGCAACAGAAATCTTTTGTTAAAGTGATTGTAAAGTCTCGCAATGAAAAAAAAAAAAAAAAAAAAAAAAAAAGTGGGAGGAGCTCCTGCCTCCTCCCTCCTGATGAGAACCCCCATTGACCAGCAGCTTGCTATGGGGGTACCCGAGCTGCAGCTCCGTGTTCATTCTCACACGCAGCTGCAGTTCGGCCCCGCCCCCTCTCCTGATTGCCCAATTGACTGCCGCGAAAGCCAATGGTGCCGTGGCTGTGTCCGTCAGGAGAGTCCTGGATGGCTGAGGGAATCGTGAACATCGCTGGATAGAGAAGAAGCTCAGGGTATGTGTTGGAGGGTTCTGGGGGCTCCTACATAAATTTTTTTTTTTATTATCTTAATGCATTAAGATAAAAAAAACCTTTTGCCTTTACAACTCCTTTAACTCCAGCCATACATGGTTCAAGATTCAAACCATTAATGAGCAGGCTGAATGTACCAAGTTGATTGATCAACTTGGGTACAACCAGCCTGCCAGATTCTCTTGCGATTATCACTGTCTACTCCAGGCGGGGACAGCCCATGGTTGCAGGAAAGAAATTTGCACCATGTATGGCCTTGCCTTAGGGCTCTTTCAGATGGGCAGACACAGGCAGTGGATCTGCCTGCTCAGCAGAAAAATCTGTCTTCCGATACCGCAGATGACCATTCCATGTCTGCTCCACTTATACTGAGCACACAGCCTGCTTTCTTCTATGGGTGGTAGGAAGGAAACTGACCACCATCTCATCCGCCAGACAGATGGAAATCCCCTTTCCATCTGTTTTTAGCGGTCAGGATCGGATGTCTGCGGGTGTCAATGGACATGTCTATTGACATGCGCCTCTCTATAGAAGGCAGTCAAACTAGGGTGCAGCCGCCGGCCCCAGTCACTATAATGACAGGTCGCCGGCGGCCTTGGCCATTCTTTGCTCTCCGCACAGCCAGTGATTACTTGCAATGATCATTGCAAATAAATTGCTGGCTGTGAAGAGAATAGCTGCAACTATGTAGTATATGGGTCTGTATAAGAATTCAATATTTGTAGACCCTAATATTTCTTGTTACCTATAGCAACCACTCCGCTTCCAACTGTTGTTTCTCTAGTCCAGGTTTGAAAATAAAACAAGGAAAATGCACAAGAAATTGATAGCACAGGCAGAGATTCTCTAAATATCCCCTGAGGCAGTTCCTGATAGTAATTCCCTATTTGAGTGCTCGCGCCTCCCACCATTCACTACTGTATAGGACCAGCCTAAAAATGTGATAGATGTCTGAAAGTTACACTGAAGAAATAATTTTCCCTCCAAGCAATCACCTGACACAGTCGGCAAATGAATCACTTTATCTTTAGACTTCCAACACATAAAACCAGAGTTATTCTGCAGCCACATATCCTATGAGTAGTTCATGGAATGTATACTTCTGCTATTGATTAAAAGGCCAAGTTCACCTTTCTTATAAGTTTACAGTGGAGTCAAGGGGCCCCAGTAGCTGGAAAACCATTGTACAGCTCAGGTCTTGCAGAGGGTTTTGCGCAGTGTGGGAAAAAGCACAGCTTTGCATGCGTTCCTACACTTGGTGTGAACAAATGTGCAAGCTTTAGAGGGATATGCCTGTAGACCAGAGAAGCCTCATCATAACTCCTATTCAGACATCTGCCCCATCCTGCACGGAGGGTGGAATGTGGGGACTGAAGCAACCTACCAGCATCACAGAGCGCTTTCCCTTTTTCACACAACTGTAAGCACAGTGTACTCTTCCCTCCCACATCACAGTGATGTCAGGGGGGAGGAGTCATTCACTCAGTCCTGCATAGAAGCCAGGAAGTGAGGTCCACTGAGCATGCCCAACAGCATCACGAGAACAAACCTTTTCCTCTTTCATGCAAACAGTCCACTTCTCCTTCCCTTTTATCATGGTGACTTTAACACGCTTTAACACGGGGAGGGAGTGCACACTGCACCTGTGTATTTGTTTGAATAAGGGAGAATGCTCATTTCTGCGATTCAGGTGGTGCATGCAATGGACTTCAAGCCTAGTACATACGGGCCAAAAGCCGGGTGACATCGGCCAGTTCAATAAAAAACTGCCAACATTCAGCCCATGTGGCTGGTAGCTGGTCCATCAGAAGCAGGCCAAACAATCGGCTTCTGACGGATGAGCATGCTGGAAGACCAGCAGCCAACTGGCTAACGATCAGCTCTCTCAGCCAATGAATCCAGCAATATAATTACATGCACCAACATTCTTGTTATCTTGTGAGTTCTATTTATATTTAGAATAATGTACTGCTATTGCTGCACTTAGGGGGCGCTGCTCTCTCGTTTTCTTTCTTACATCTTTTGGGAATGCAAAAAAAAAAAAAAAAAAATTCAAATATGAAGGCAATAGGAACATTTTGCTTCTACCATTTCGGGTAACATACACCTCACCCTTTTTTATTACCCATTATTCACACCTATCTCAGGGGGTTTCTATCCCTCACATGACTCGATCACACTATTATTGTGGCCATACACTGGCTTATCGCCTTCCATTGGAAATCCCCTTCAGTTCCAACCACCCAATTGAAAACGCGGTTAAAGCCCCGGAAGAATTATCCCACTTCCTGAACAGAGCATTTTTTTTGCGATTCGGCACTGCGTCGCTTTAGCTGACAATTGCGCGGTCGTGCAATGTTGTAACCAAACAAAATTTACATCTTTTTTTCCCCACAAATAGAGCTTTCTTTTGGTGTTTTTTTGATCACCTCTGCGGTTTTAATTTTTTGCGCTAGAAAAAAAAAAAAAAGCTATATTTTTTACTTTTTGCTATAATAAATACCCCCCAAAAATATATATAAAAAACAAATATTTCTCCTCAGGTTAGGCCGATGTGTATTCTTCTAAATTTTTTTTTCCGAAAAATATCGCAATAAGCACATATTGATCAGTTTGCGCAAAAGTTATAGCATCTACAAAACAGGGGATAGTTTAATGGCATTCTCGATCTGCGGTTTTTTTATGGCAACTGCGACATTAAGGCAGACACATCGGACACTATTTGGGGACCATTGTCATTTATACAGCGATCAGTGCTATAAAAATGCACCATTACTGTGTAGATGACACTGTTAGGGAAGGGGTTAAACAATAAGGGGCGATCAAGAGGTTAAGTGTGTCCTAGGGAGTGATTCTAACTGTGGGGGGGGGGGTGGGGTGGGCTACCGCTGACATGACATTAATCACTGCTCCCAATCACAGGGAGCAGTGATCTCTGTCAGGTCACTAGGCAGAACAGGGAAATGCCTTGTTTACATAGGCATCTCCCAGTTCTACCTCTCCACACCGCAATCGTAGGCCGCCGGCGAACATAGAGGTCCCGGGACTCGCGGGCACACTCCCGCAGCGGACGCGCCAAATTTAAAAGGGATGTGGTTTGTACTGTGTAAAACACAACTCAACATTTCCTTTTTTTAAATTTTGTATCTTCCTCTCCCATCTACAATGCATTTTTCTTAAAGTGGATGTAAACCCAAAATTTGTTTTTTTGTTTTTATCATTTATACATCTACACTGTAGAGTATAAGATTTCCTATCATTGGAGCCCAGTCTTGCCACACAGAGTTAATCCATCTCTGAGCAATCCTCTTTTATTGTTCAGTGAGATAAATCTTGACAAACAGAGAAAAACTTTGTCAAATCCTCCCCCTTGCTGTGAGTGACAGGTGATTTACATATCTCGTGCACTAGCCTAAGACACAGGCATTATTTTTTAATTCCCTCCCCCACTCCTTTCTTCAGCAGCTCTGCAAGGATTGGCTGTTCCATACCTCAGCATGATTTGGCATGCTGAAGTCATGTGGTTACTTTCCTGTCTTTTCACTGGATGTTAGAGATCACAGCAGAAGTTCAGTGTAAGAAATACACAGGAGAAAATGCATATTGATAAGGGGAGTGTAGAGGTGGGCGGGGAGTCTACTGACATCACGACTCCACCCACCGAGCTCCAGACAACAGACCCGCCCACAGAATATGCAGTTTTTCGGCTCTCATAACAGACAGAGGGGAGACATTTGACAGGTAAAGATACATGCAGGAGGCGTGGATATCCTTATAGATAACCCCTATGGCAGTAGTTTAGAAAGGATGACATTGGGTTTACATCCACTTTAATGTTCCATATTTACTTGTACCACCATATTATACCAAATAAAAAGTTTTTAAACAAATCCCATAGTTCATAGTCAGTCAAGCTCTGAGGCGAGGAAGCAAGGGTGGCTACTTTCCTGCATACATATTGTGGGAAAATGGTAAAGCAACAGATTCACCCTCCAATTTGGAGGCGGCAGTGAGCAACCGAAGGTATACTAGAATACTAAAATAGAATTTTTTGCAATTTTGAAAAAGGGTCAGGGACTTTCTTTTCCGCATTTTCCATGCGTAGGATAGCACAATGAAACGAATGGGCTGCCTTACAAGGGGAAGTGCAGGAACCGTGCACATTGTCGCACTTTCATTGTGTAAATCGCAGCCTTAGGCTGGGTCCACACCACTGCGAATTGGACGCAGGATCCCAACATCCAATTCGCAATAGCAGGAGATTGTGACTGGCTCTCTATGGAGCCACTTCACATATCTCTGCAGCGGGTGCGTTGCGTTTTGCAAAAAAAAAACGCTGTGCGTCTTTTGGTCCGTTTCAGGTGCAAATTTAGCCCAAAATTCGGGCTGAAATCAGACCTGTAACAGGGAACCAGCACACATCGGACCCCTGCTGTAAGACGGATCCGTCTTCAGTGTGAACCGAGCCTTACTCCTAAGCAGGCTTCCACCACACAAAAATACGCTCTAGGACTCCTCACTTCTCTCAGACTTCCCTGAGCTGTGTTCTTATTCCAGGTCAAAACCGCAGCCAGCAAACCAGCATTTCTCAGAGAGTGGTCAACCAATGACATTACTCTGTGTAAAGAATTTACAGAAAATCTGAGCGATTATACGTAAACTTGTCAAATCTGACTAGTTATAGGTCATGTGAGCCAATGGATGACCACAAGTACAAACTGACCACAAGCGTCTGTCTAGAGTGTCAATTACACAACCTTGTGTAACTTATCAAGCTGAGCCATCAAGGCAACACTTTAGAAAGTGCTAAAGCACGGGAATCTGCCTTTGATGATATTAAGATAAGTAGTGCTCATGAAATACATTATAAAAGACACCCAGCTAGCTTGCACTTGTGAGCTTTATAGCAATGGTTCCCAATATTGGAGAATGTGCCAGGGCATTTAGGGATACAGAAGACATTTTCAGGAATGGCGCCACCTAGTGTCACTGGTTGCTGAAACACAGGCAGTCAGGCTGCACTACATCATTGGTTGTTGTGGTGCTTGCAGCTGTCCTGCCTGCACTATGGAGTCCTATAATGCTGTACAGATCAACCATCTGCATTCTAACCAACAGCACTGGATTGTTAGGTGAAGGGGTGAAAAAATAAATAAAAAAAAAAAAAAAAAAAAAAAAGTGTATGTAAAAGCACAGCACACATATACTGAAGAGGTAACTGGGCTCAGAAATACTGTCATGCAGCGTACACACGGTCGGATTTTCCAACGGGAAATGTTGGATGTGAGCTTGTCGTCGGAAAGTCCGACCGTGTGTACGCTCCATCGAACATTTGCTGTCGGACTTTCCGCCAACAAATGTTTATAAGCAGGTTCCCAAATTTTCCCGCCAACAAAACTTTGTCGGAAAATCCAATCGTGTGTACACAAGTCCGTCGCACAAAAGTTCACGCATGCTCAGAATCTAGCAGAAGGAGCCGCACTGGCTGTTGAACTTCCTTTTTCTCAGCTTGTCGTACGTCACCGCGTTCCTACGTTCTGAATTGTTGGCCAACATTTGTGTGACTGTGTGTATACGAGACAGGTTTGAGCCAACAACCTTCGGACAAAAATCCACTGTTTTGCTGGCGGAAAATCCCATCATATGTGCGCGGCATTACACTCCAGTACCCACGTCTGTGTTCTTCAGCCCATTAAAACACAATTCACAGTACAGGATGCCATTAGTAGCAATGCCCCTACTGTGCCTTCTGTTCCACCCCATTCTCAGGCCCACAGATTTTAAAAGGCATGCCGATTGTATATCTGTGGACAAGTTTCTGACACCATCAGTTCACTGACTGACTTGGGGAGGGGGTTGGAGTAAAAGTTGGCTGCTGAAGAGGTATGCAAGAGACACAGCGGCTGTACGGGCATATCTGCATGTGCAGGAACAGCTGCAGTAGCCCAAACGCAGCTCTTCCTGTATGGATGTCAAATTTTGACATGCAGCCGCTGCATCCACCTCCATAGGCTACCTGCAGACAGCTCAGGGCAGATACAGATGTCAAAACAAAAAAAAAAAGGTAGCCTGCATACAGTCTGGGTGGCAGCGCCTGTCTAAACTAGGCCCTAATCTTAAAATAATAACAATCGCCCCATTCCACACTAAACAATATCATCCCCTAATATTACAAAACGTGGTATACCTAAAAACCAAACAACCTATATAATATGAAGCCCAAAATAAGCTACATAGCACAGCATTAAAGTCTTGCATGCAAGGACTGGAGTGCTCTCCCTACACTGCATGCATCAATAGAAAACACACAGCCCCATAGACTTGGATGGCAAGGCACTCTTCTGCTCCTCCCTCTTTCAAGCCAACAGACTGGCTGAAGACTACACTGTCCACTGTTAGCTCTTTCCTTTTAAAGAAATTGTAAAGTCTTTGTTTTTTTTTTAGGGGAAAAAAAAAATGTTATACTTACCTGCTCTGTTGCAGTGGATTTGCACAGAGCAGCCCCATTCCTCCTCTTCTCGGGTCCCTCTTCTGTGCTCCTGACCCCTCCTGTTTGGTGCCCCCACAGCCAGCAGCTTGCTATGGGGGCACCGGAGCCAAGTCACAGCTCCCTGAGTCCATTCAGACACGGAGGCCTGACCCAGCCCCATCCCCTCTCTCCCCCAATTGGCTAGCTGACTAACAGTAGTGGGAGCCAATGGCGCCGCTGCTGTGTCTCAGCCAATCAGCAAGGAGAACCTCGGATGGCTGAGACACCCATGGATATGGCTGAACAGAGAGGGACCTCAGGTAAGTACTGGGGGGGGGGGGGGGGGGGGGGCTGCTGCACGCAGAAGGCTTTTTATCTTAATGCATAGAATTGATTAAGATTAAAAAAAAAAAAATCCTCCCTGCAATCCTCTGGAACACATCACAGGTCCCAGAAAATTGCCCGACCTTTGAGGCAGCGCAACTCGCGTATGTGCACCGGGCTGTGAAGCCGCAAGCTGTCACAGCCGGGTGCCTACGCTTGTAATGCCGGTGCCAGGAATAGGCCAGGGGGAGAACCGAGGGTTCGGGCAGCCACATCGCTGGATAGGTGAATGTTTAAGTCAGCAGCTACAATTTTTTGTAGCTGCCAACTTTTAATAGAACACAAAAACAGCGGGAACTCCATTTTAGGTGCAAGAGACAACTACTCTACACCTATTGAAAAGGGAAAAATAGATTAAAAAAAAAAAATATTCAACAAATTACAAGAGACTGTAGCAATTATCACTAGGTACAATTTGTGTTTAATCACCTGCATTCATGATGATTTGTAGCATGATTTAATGGCTGCTACAAGCTCACCTGTATGACAGGGCCTAATGATTCTGAACCATTAACACACTGATTTAACACGATTTATTAAGCTACATTAAAGCCAACATTGCTTTATATTTATTGGCCCTTTAGGGCTCACGTCAGCACAGGCAATTTACATGCATTATTAAAACCTAAAATAATGTCCACAGGTGCTTCCAAGTACATGGATCTCTTCTATTACCTTTGTTCCATTAATTTAAATGAGTCTTCAAGCACCAATGTTTATTACAACCAAACAGGTTATTAGAATCCCCCCCACAACTAAAGGGTACAAACTCCTCAGAATAGATTGGTGATGCGGGAGTCTATTATATTTCCCATCAGTATTTTACACCTTATGGAAAACTTCCACTGCAGTGTAAGGTATAGGTTCAGAGGGTCCGCTGTGGGTCCCCTAGGGAGATCTTGCTGTTATGGGAAGCAATTTTAATAGAAAATCAGCTTTAAATCTTTTGGCTATGTCTGTAAGGCCCATAGCAGCCAAAAAATAAGGACTGCCAGGTCCTGGTTATATCAGGACCTCACCTCAGTTTAGAGCGGCACAATTAATCATTAAAAAATCGCGATCTCTATTGCAGAGTTTGCCATTTCATATAACAAGTGGAGAGACTTATCTGCTCACTCAGCTGTCAAAAGAAAAACATCCGGGCAGTCTGCCAAGTTTTTAATATGAAACATTGTAACTAAAGCTTCCGTCTTAGATCAAAGGGATAAACTTCTGTGTGTAAAGAAAAAATCCAGGCAGTTTGCCAAGACTTTAACAACCTGTAAAAGCAGGAAGTTTAACCACTTAAAGTCTAAATCTTTGTCTGACACTTGTTCAAGTTAAAATCAATATGTTTGCTAGAAAATTACTTGGAACCCCCAAACATTATATTTTAGCAGAGACCCTAGGGAATAAAATGTCAATTGCTGCAATATTTCATGTCACACTGTATTTGCCCAGCGGTCTTTCAAACACAATTTTTTGGGAAAAAACACTTCAATAAAATATATATATATATATATATATATATATATATATATATATATATATATATATATATATATATATATATATATATATATATATATATATAGAAACCATAGTTAGCCCAATTTTTTTTGTTTTAATGTGAAACGTGATGTTACGCCGCAAGAATCGTGAGAGAATCATGATCCATCTTGTAAGCATAAAAATCGTGATTCTCATTTTAGCCAGAATCGTGCAGCTAAATGAGATCATGCCAGGAACTCAAGAACCAAAAAAGTGTACAGGGGCAGTATAATGTGCAGTTTTAGCGCTGCTCACCGTTTACCCCCATCCAATGCGACATTTACACCAAAGGGAAACCCCCCCCCCCCCCCCCCCCCCCCACAGGGCACATGGCTGCTTTGCTGTGGTGTAAACAATTGTTTTCTATGTGCCTGGATTGATCCAAAGCAGGATTAACCCAGGTCATCGCACCGTGTGTGAACCAGCCCTTAAAACTGTAGTATTTGAATTTGCCTATAATTATTATTTGGAAGATTTGATTCCTACATGTGGTAACAATCGGCATTTTATTCTCTAGGGTCTCTGCCAACAAATATATATATATATATATATATATATATATATATATATATATATATATATATATATATAAAAATGGTGATTGTTACAATATTTTACGGCACACTGTATTTGCGCAGCAGTCTTTCAAACATAATTTTGTAGGAAAAAAATACACTTTAATAAATAAAAACAATAAAAAGTAAAGTTAGACCAATTTTTTTTGTACAATATGAAAGATGTTACGCCGTAAGAGAATCATGAACTTTATTATTTTGTATCTTATTCTAGTATATAACACACCCTAGTGGGGGGTTTAGAGAGAAATACATATTTCTATTGTAAATATTGGCTCATTTTCGTGTGCACCAAGTCCTTACACAAGTTTTATTGTTGTGCGAGCCGCACTAAATCACTTTTATAGTGCCATGTGACACTTTCTAATCACAGCTGTGACCAAAACAAATAACTTAGGCCAATGTTATGGTTTTAAAATGTACACCATTACTATAGTAAGGGAGAGCGAGCATTGCAGGATAGAGAGAAGAATGTGTATGGAAAATCACCACCATGCAACAATTTAAATAATGATTTCCCGCATAAACCGCAAAATAAACCTGCTTACACAAATTGGGTACAATTTCCGTGGCCCGCTTGTTCCCCACCCCCATTAATCAATGTTGTGTGCCACTTTTACTAATCTAGCACAGCGTTTCGATCCATTCACCAATGTTAAATCTTTGTTTATAAAATTAATACATTAAAAAAAAAAAAAAGAAGAAAAAGAAAAACAAACAAAACCACACACAATGAAAAGTGTGCTATCTGTAGTTGACCGGCTCTGCCTCCTCCTCAGCTGTCAAATCAGCTCAGTTCTAGGCCAAACATGACATGCTGGGACTTGTAGTTTGCCAGAAATGTCTGCTTTTTACCCAACAATGCATGATGGGACCTATAGTTCAAAGGCCAACCCCTCCTCACGCCAGCTCTCCGGGCCACGGGTTCCAAAGTTCTATTAACTCGGTATCTGGCTAAACAATGCATGCTGGGACTTGTAGTTCACCAGAAACTCCTTACCAGCTGGCTAGCAAGGCATGCTGGGACTTTTACTTCCCAGACCAATCACCACACCTCCTCCCCTTACTTATCAAACTAGTTAAGCGCTAGGCTAGCAACACATGCTGGGACTTCTAGTTCACCAGAAACGTCCAATTCCCAGCTGGCTAACAACGCATACTGGGATCTGTGGTTCTGTGGGCGGCACAGTGGTGCAGTGGTTAGCACTCTCGCCTAGCAGTAAAAAAGGGTCGCTGGTTCGAATCCCAACCACGACACTACCTGCCTGGAATTTGCATGTTCTCCCTGTGCCTGCGTGGGTTTCCTCCGGGTACTCCGGTTTCCTCCCACACTCCAAAGACATGCTGGTAGGTTAATTGGCTTCTGTCCAAAATTGGCCCTAGTATATGAATGGGGACCTTGGATTGAGGGTAGGGACTGATGTGAGTGTGCGATGTACAGGGTTAGGGACAAGGGTCAGGGTTGTAGACACACACTCACTCAGGTTGAACTGGATGGACTGGTGTCTTTATTCAACCTTACTAACTATGCAACTATGTAACCCACCGACTCAGCTTAGTGTTCTATTAGGAAAGCATACTGGGACTTGTGGTTCACCAAAGGCCTCTTGCCAATCAGCAGCACACACGCATGATGAAAAGTGTGCCAATTGCTATATGCGTGCTTAAATAGTACTGCCAACAAATTAAAACTGACATACTACAGTGAATTTGCCTCAACATAGTGGCATACCAGATTCCAGCATGCGCCAATTTGGGCGGAAATCTTCGTTATTCTTCCCCTGGGACCATCCTAAAATGTTCTCCTCTTTCCTGCTCCTCACAACCCCGACATATCTTTGTCTGGTGCTCCTCACTACATTCTTACATCATTCTAGTAAAGGCGTTTGGTCGATTTTTAATGAGAATATTGGTGGTTAATTGTTCTGGCACACAAGAAAAAAAATAAATAAAAAATCGCATTTATAGAAACCGTATAGCAATTGTGATTTGACGCTGTTGGTGCAACACCACAAAAACGTATAACATTGGTAATTTTAGATTGCACGCTCTAACTAGCAGGGCCCTATGGTTACCTCCAGTATTCTAACTACTGACGCTGTGCAAAATGTTGGTGCCACATAAATCCTGAAATAATAATATTTTATTATTATTATTAGAAAGGGAGACAATACTTAAAAAAAAAAAAAAAATGTACATTTATGCATGCGTATAGAAACTGGCAGATTTTCTTCAGTGCACCAAAATTATTCACCCCCCAAACACAGTAAAAGTGTTGTGTAGTGTTTTGCACTAAATAAAAGTGATACACATCAGTCTGCATGTAAAACTTGGTGCATTACTTTCTGTGCATAAATATTTCATTCCCTACAATGTGCTCTAATAAAAAGAGCCTCGATGTGACCAATCTGTAAATGCATAGAGCAATGTCTCTCAATTGTTAGGCAATACTAAACCAATACAGATACTCTGCAACTGCAGTAATGAAAATGTAGAGAGGCCACATAAAAGTGGCATCAAGAAAGCAGATTTCTGTTAGAGAGGGAACACAGAACAAACCACGGATGCACCTTTTTTCAAAGTTAAAATTGGCGCCTGGATCCTCAGCTAGCTAGAGCGACGACATCAGCAGCTTCAAGCCGATTGGTCACATGAGAACTCATTAGCCAGTGCCCAAGCTATATACATCGGGGGTGGAGAATGTATACAAATTCCAGAAAGACATTTTGACAGCTCACCTATGCAGCAGAAGCAAATCTGAAGACAGACTGTTCAAACTGTTTTATCTAGACAAATATATCCATGTAAACAAGCAATCATCCATGACAAGACCAATGCTGATTATCAGCACCATGGATGGGAAAACTTAAAGAGGAGTTCCATCCAGGGGGGCCGTCCAAAAAAAAAAAAAATTAAAAGTCAGCAGCTACAAATACTGCAGCTTCTGACTTTTAATTGGACACTCACCTGTCCCTGGGTCCAGCGATGCGGGGGAATCGAAGCCCCGCTCGTCTCCCCCCTCCGCTCGTCGGCGCCGGCATTACAACTGTGGGCGCCAGGCTGTGGCTTCACAGCCTGGCATCCACTGCGCATGCGCGAGCGGCGCCGTGCGCCGTGATTGGCCGCTCAATCACCTGGGACCTGTAATGGGTCCTAGATGATTGACAGGAGGGAGGGAGCAGAGCGGAGCCCTTCCTGTGCCGAGGGGGAAGTGATGTCACCAGCCCAGGCTAAGGGACAGGCAGACTACGAGGGCCCACCTAGCAACAGGCATTTAGAGGTAAGTGAAAAAAAAAAAAAAAATATCCAAATTTTTTTTGGTTTTTTTTTTAGAATTTTTACAGGTAGTTTTGGTTTTTTGGGGGGAACCCCACTTTAAAGAAAAAAAACAAAAACACAACACTAGATTGTAGAGTCCTCATTTTGATACAGTAGTAACAAGACAAACATTAAACACAAATGTAACAAAAGGAGGCAACCAATGTCTGCTGAGCACCACTGTCTGCACTACTGACATTGTATCATGTTCAAAGTGTGACTTTTCAAATACACATCCACTAACTGGATGAATATTAGAGACAAGTTTTAAATTGCCTACTTAAGACGCTTTGATCATAAACCAAATAAAATATAGGAAAACAAATACTGATCAAACCTCTAGACTCCATACAGCATTTGTAAAATGACAGAAAAATACGGGTGCCCATTTATAAAAACCGAACAGCAGTGATCCCAAAGATCGCCGCTGATCATAGTCCATAAAACGATTAAACAGAGATGATCAGGAGAACATGTTCTCCGCACACAGAGAAGCTGTCATTGACTCACACAGAAACAACCAGTTTATGAAGCTGTGATCTCAGCCAGAAATCACACTTCCAGATTCTCCAGCTCAGGGGTGGAGAATTGGAGAGCAAAGAGAGAATCCTGGGGGAAGGAGGAAGATTTTTGACTTCCACCTTCAGAAACCCCAACCAAGCCATCTCCTAGATATCTCCATCATCATCGTCATCACCTAGATATCTCCATCATCTCCTAGATCTCCTAGATATCTCCATCATCTCCTAGAGATCTCCTAGATATCTCCTAGATCTCCTAGATATCTCCTAGATCTCCTAGATATCTCCTAGATCTCCTAGATATCTCCTAGATATCTCCTAGATCTCCTAGATATCTCCTAGATCTCCTAGATATCTCCTAGATCTCCTAGATATCTCCTAGATATCTCCTAGATCTCCTAGATATCTCCTAGATCTCCTAGATATCTCCTAGATCTCCTAGATATCTCCTAGATCTCCTAGATATCTCCTAGATCTCCTAGATATCTCCTAGATCTCCTAGAGATCTCCTAGATATCTCCTAGATATCTCCTAGATATCTCCTAGATATCTCCACCACCTAGATATCTCCATCAGCATCTCCTAGATATCTCCACCAGCATCTCCTAGATATCTCCACCAGCATCTCCTAGATATCTCCACCAGCATCTCCTAGATATCTCCACCAGCATCTCCTAGATATCTCCACCAGCATCTTCTAGATATCTCCACCAGCATCTCCTAGATATCTCCACCAGCATCTCCTAGATATCTCCACCACCATCTCCTAGATATCTCCACCACCATCTCCTAGATATCTCCACCACCATCTCCTAGATATCTCCACCACCATCTCCTAGATATCTCCACCACCATCTCCTAGATATCTCCACCACCATCTCCTAGATATCTCCACCACCATCTCCTAGATATCTCCACCATCTCCTAGATATCTCCACCATCTCCTAGATATCTCCACCATCTCCTAGATATCTCCACCATCTCCTAGATATCTCCACCATCTCCTAGATATCTCCTCCACCTCCTAGATATCTCCATCATCTCCTAGATATCTCCATCATCTCCTAGATATCTCCATCATCTCCTAGATATCTCCATCATCTCCTAGATATCTCCATCATCTCCTAGATATCTCCATCATCTCCTAGATATCTCCATCATCTCCTAGATATCTCCATCATCTCCTAGATATCTCCATCATCTCCTAGATATCTCCATCATCTCCTAGATATCTCCACCACCTAGATATCTCCATCACCTAGATATCTCCACCACCTAGATATCTCCACCACCTAGATATCTCCACCACCTAGATATCTCCACCACCTAGATATCTCCACCACCTAGATATCTCCACCACCTAGATATCTCCACCACCTAGATATCTCCACCACCTAGATATCTCCATCAGCATCTCCTAGATATCTCCATCACCTAGATATCTCCATCAGCATCTCCTAGATATCTCCATCACCTAGATATCTCCATCAGCATCTCCTAGATATCTCCATCACCTAGATATCTCCATCAGCATCTCCTAGATATCTCCATCACCTAGATATCTCCATCATCACCTAGATATCTCCATCATCACCTAGATATCTCCATCATCATCATTACCTAGATATCTCCATCATCACCTAGATATCTCCATCATCATCATCACCTAGATATCTCCATCATCATCATCACCTAGATATCTCCATCATCATCATCATCATCATCATCATTACCTAGATATCTCCATCATCATCATCACCACCTAGATATCTCCATCATCATCATCACCTAGATATCTCCATCATCATCATCATTACCTAGATATCTCCATCATCATCATCATCACCTAGATATCTCCATCATCATCATCATCATCATTACCTAGATATCTCCATCATCATCATCACCACCTAGATATCTCCATCATCATCATCATTACCTAGATATCTCCATCATCATCATCATTACCTAGATATCTCCATCATCATCATCATTACCTAGATATCTCCATCATCATCATCATCATTACCTAGATATCTCCATCATCATCATCATCATTACCTAGATATCTCCATCATCATCATCATCATTACCTAGATATCTCCATCATCATCATTACCTAGATATCTCCATCATCATCATCATCATTACCTAGATATCTCCATCATCATCATCATCATTACCTAGATATCTCCATCATCATCATCATCATTACCTAGATATCTCCATCATCATCATCATCATTACCTAGATATCTCCATCATCATCATCATCATTACCTAGATATCTCCATCATCATCATCATCATTACCTAGATATCTCCATCATCATCATCATTACCTAGATATCTCCATCATCATCATCATTACCTAGATATCTCCATCATCATCATCATTACCTAGATATCTCCATCATCATCATCATTACCTAGATATCTCCATCATCATCATCATTACCTAGATATCTCCATCATCATCATCATCATCATTACCTAGATATCTCCATCATCATCATCATCATTACCTAGATATCTCCATCATCATCATCATCATTACCTAGATATCTCCATCATCATCATCATTACCTAGATATCTCCATCATCATCATCATCATTACCTAGATATCTCCATCATCATCATCATCATTACCTAGATATCTCCATCATCATCATCATCATTACCTAGATATCTCCATCATCATCATCATCATTACCTAGATATCTCCATCATCATCATCATCATTACCTAGATATCTCCATCATCATCATCATCATTACCTAGATATCTCCATCATCATCATCATTACCTAGATATCTCCATCATCATCATTACCTAGATATCTCCATCATCATCTCCTAGATATCTCCATCATGTAGGGGGACAAATATTTTGTTACTAGGTGGGCAGTCTCCCCCGGGAATGTTCGTGTACTGAGCAGTAAATTTGTATCACTGCTTAATTAAAAAACGGACATCTCATGTTTCAGTGAATTTCTGGTACTGTAATCTTGTTCTGTATCACAAGATTCCAGTATCAGGGGCCGTCTCCACCATTGGAAGCGTTTGTAGATCGCTTCACTCCTCCAAAAAGAGAAGCGATCTACGAAGCTTCATAAACTGCCATCCAGAGGAGAACGAACGATCTCCTTTAAGAATGCCGGAGAATGGAGCAGTGATCACTGCTTCATAAAACTGACACCAAAATGTGAAGACTATATGAGAATTTAGTGATCAAATCATATAAGCTGAGGAATCAGATGCTGGGAAAAAAAAAAAAAAAAAAGGGAAGAAGATCAGACAGGGGATGGAAATTGCACAGCCTCCCTAGACATGAACTTTCCCCTGCAATGGATCCTAACCTATATCAGAGAATAGAAAGGGGTGCCAAGCTCCGATTAGATTATACTTATTAAAAAACAAACATAGAAATATGACAGCAGAAAAGGACAGAGTGCTCAATGTGTGTCTATTTCTTTTATTAGAGGATAGATGCAGGTTTAGTGTAAAAGTGTTTACATTCACCCCTGTTGATTGGCTCTCTACCTGTCTGTTCTAAGTATTCACTAATACTTTTAGACTTTCTTCCTTTTGGATTAGCAGACATTGGGAGTTATTTACAAAAGGCAAATCCACTTTGCACTACAAGTGCAGTCGCTGTAAATCTGAGGGGTAGATCTGTAATACAGGAAGCTCTGCTGATTTTATCATCCAATCATGTGCAAGCTAAAATGCTGTTTTTTTCTTTTCCTTGCATGTCCCCCTCGAGACTACAGCAAATTTACTTCCAAGTGCACTTTCAAGTACAAACTGGATTTCCCTTTATGTAAATAAACCCAATTGTCCATCATTTTGACTATACTTCCAAGCCTGACAAGTATGCCTCACATAGCATTCTAAAAATACAGAAGAAAAAAAAATGTGTGCACAGATATTATCTGCCTGTCCATTTCATCTGCCTGAAACACCACAGTTGCAGAGCAGATCAAGCCCTGGCTGTGTGCAGTCGATAAGACATGCAGCGTGTACCACCACTAGGGGGAGAGCATGAGCTCCCACAGCTCCGACCCCGCCCACCTCCTCGCCTGTCCGATCAACGTTTACGTCCTCCGATCCGAGCGCCGCTCACGCCCCCTATGTCTCGGCGCCCCGCCCCCTCCTGTCTGTCTCTGATCCTCCTGCTGGGTAAACCCGCCATTTTTCTTTGTGGATTTTAAAAAGCGCCGAAGTGCATCGCTGGCTGGCGGGGAGGGGCGGCTACATCTTCCCTGCCAATGTCCCTACAATACATCCCCGCCAATCACCCCCCGTACACAGCTCTTCCCTCCACACCCAACATTCACAAATAAACATCCCCTGGAGTGCACGGCACCCGCTGCTGCTGGGACTTGTAGTCCACCAATCATCTGTCTTAGACTATCAATGCATGCTGGGACTTGTAGTCCAGACATTCCTAATCTTTCCAGCTGTCAAATCAGCTAAGAGCCGGGCCAGCAGTGCATGCTGGGACTTGTAGCTTGCTGCCTTCTTCCCAGATAGACTGACACTTGTAGTTCACCAAGGCTGCGACCTGCCCAATCAGCTCAGCGGTAGACTACCGGTGCATGCTGGGACTTGTGGTTCTCATAGGCTCGTATTCCCTGCAATGCATGCTGGGACTTGGGCTGCAGCCTGGGACTTGTAGTTCACCACTGCCGCCCAATCAGCTTGTTTGCTGGATGGCAATGCATGATGGGACACTCCTTTAAACCGGCTCTGCCTTCTCCCCGGCTGTCAAATAAGCTCAGTTCTAGGCCAACCATGACATGCTGGAACTTGTAGTTCACCGGAAATGCCCGATTCGTACCCAACAATGCATGCTGGGACCTACAGTGCAAAGGCCAAGTGTCCGGACCAGTGCTTCTAGGCTCCGTTATCTCAGAAACCGGCCAAGCAATGCATGCTGGGACTTGTAGTTCACCTAAGGCACACGATCTGCCCCATGCAAAACCATCAATGTATGCTGGGACTTGTGGTTCACCAGAAAAGGCCTTCTTTCCAGCTGGCTAACAATGCATGCTGGGACCTGCAGTTCGCCAATCAACCCACCCAATCAGCTCAGTGTTCTATACTAGGAAAGCATGCTGGAACTTATGGTTCACCACAGGCCTCTTTCCAATCACCACACCAGCTATCAAATCACTTACTGTACTAGGCTAGCGAGGCATGTTCTCCTAACAGGCCACATGACCAGCTCAGTGAAAACCCAGCAATGCATGCTGGGACTTGTAGTTCACCAAACCCCCCACCCAATCAGCTCGCTGTTAGACTACCAAGGCATGCTGGGATTTGTAGTTCCCGCCTTCTCCCCAATGATTTCCCCCCCCCCCCCCCCAAAGCTGCCAGGGCCGCCGGTTCCAGGCTTTAACTCAGTGCCAGGCTAACAATGCATGCTGGGATCTGTAGTTCACCAGCACAATGCCAGGCTAACACATGCTGGGACTTGTAGTTAAACAACCAACTCAATCAGTTATTAGACTAGCAAGGCATGCTGGGACTTGTAGTTCCCGCCTCCTAACCAACTGTCAGGCCGCCGGTTCCAGGCTTTAACTCAGTGCCAGGCTAACAATGCATGCTGGGATCTGTAGTTCGCCAGCACAGCCCGTGCTTGGACTTGTAGTTCACCAACCAACTCAATCAGCTCACTATTAGACTAGCAAGGCATGCTGGGACCTGTAGTTCTCGCCTCCTACCCAAGGATCACCGCCCAGCTGTCAGGGCCACCGGCTCCAGGCTCTCAGTGCCAGACTAACAATGCATGCTGGGATCTGTAGTTCACCAGCACAGCCCATGCTGGGATCTGTAGTTCCTGCTCCCCCCCCCCCCCAGATGTCAGGGCCGCCGGTTCCAGGCTCCATTAAAGCAGGGCATGCTGGGACCTGTAGTCCGCTGATTTGTATAATAAAAGGTACGTCCTGTAGCCGTAAAGCAGTGTGTAGGCCGCAGAGCCTGCCGGGACCTGTAGTTCCCCTCCCGCACACTCACCGGTGTTGTAGACATGGAGCTCGTCCACGATGCCTTCGTTGCCTCCACCGAACACCACGATCAGCTCCTTAATGGCGACAGCCCGGTGTCCATGCCGGGGCCTAGGGACCGGGCCCGACCAGCCCACCACTCGCTTCCAGCGGGGCTGCAGGGCGGCCGAGGCGGGAGTGACGGCCGGGGTGGAAGCCATGCTGGCGGGGTGTGGGGTTGAGTCTTCTGGGTGGGTAACGTGTAGTAGGAGGAGGTGAGGGATGAGAGGCCTCCGGGCCGGGTATAAAATAAAAGCTGTGGGGGTGATAAAAGGAGAAAGGCGGGCTGCGGCCTAGCCGGCTCTCACTGAGGCGCTGATCCCTCCATGGGAGCCGCCATTTTATGACGGCGGCCGGAGAGAGAAAACAATCCGCCTGTGGAGTCCCTCCCGCCCCTCACTCCGGCTTGTGGAGCCCCGACAGCCCTCCGCTCCTCTCAGCCGGTCCGCCTCCTTCTCCGACCTCTTCGCTCCGCTCTTTTCTCTCAAAGCCGCCCGGGAGCCGCAGAGCTGAGGGAGTCCATGGGAGCCGCCATCTTGTGCCGTCCAAACAAACCAATAAAGGGAGAATCAAAGATGGCGGCGAGCGGGGCGACAACACACCGACACCAACCCGCCGGGAGGGGGAGGGGACGCGGGACAAAAAACCGGGAGAAGAAGGAGGGGGTGGAAGTAGTTACGTGACGGGTAAGGGGAGCGCCGGAACCGAGGAAGCGGCTGGCCCGCCGGTGATGGAGGAGGAAAGTGAAGGCTCCACCCCCGCCGCCACCGCTTATCTCCCTGAATCGGGCGGATCTGAGGGGAAAACCGGCCAAACGACCCGAAGCCGAGGAGCACCCGGGTGAGGGCGATTCAAAAACACTGAGCCGCCGGGGGAAATCGGTGAGCGAACACGGGATAGGGCACCGGAGCCTCTTTTCACGCCTCCCTGGGAGCCGCCATCTTGTCAGCGACCGCCTCCCGTCTTCCTCCTCCTCCGGAGACAATAAGATGGAGGCGGAGACTGCGCCGCGCGGTGTGCTGAGGGGAGAGAGAGGGGGGGCGGGGCGAAAAGGACGGACTGCGGCCTGTGTGCAAAAATCACCTTCTGTACAACGGAGCTGACAGAAAATCTCCCAATAAAATGTTACATGACTACATAGAATAAAAAGAGAAAATAAAATATAGATTTTGATATACAATCATATGTAAGCCTGTGCAAAATCAACTTTGATGGAACTCTGAGAGAAATATTCCTCCAAAAAAAACTACATTCTTCCATTAATAGAATAAAATACTAAATAATTAAAAAAGTTTTTTGTTTTTTTTTTACCACTGGTAAAAAAATAAAATAAAATGTTATATACACATATCACACAGCATACATAAGCAAGTTTACCTATGATAGAACTGCTAAGAGAGGACCCCCCCCCCAAAAAAAACGAAATTGTGACACAAAAATTACACAAAAAAGGAATAAAATATCAAACATAATGTTTATTTTATATATATATATATATATATATATATATATATATATATATATATATATACAGTGTCTCACAAAAGTCTATTCTATCTTTTCATGTGACAATACTGAAGAAATGACACTTTGCTACAATGTAAAGTAGTGAGTGTACAGCTTGTATAAGAGCCCTTGCACACTGGGGCGGTTTGCAGGCGCTATTGCGCTAATAATAGCGCCTGCAAACTGCCCCGAAAGTGCCGCTGCTTTCATTCCTGTGTGAAAGCCCCGAGGGCTTGCACACTGGAGCGATGCGCTGGCAGGACGGTAAAAAAAAGTCCTGCCAGCAGCATCTTCGGAGCGGTGAAGGAGCGGTGTGTATACCGCTCCTTTACCGCTCCTGCCCATTGAAATCAATGGGACGGCGCGGCTATACCGCCGGCAAAGCGCCTCTGCAGAGGCGCTTTGCGGTGGTATTTAACCCTTTCTCGGCCGCTAGCGGGGGGTAAAACCGCCCCGCTAGCGGCCGCATACCGACGGTAAAACGCCGCTAATAATAGCGGCGTTTTACCGCCGACGCCGCCCCAGTGTGCAAGGGCTCTAACAGTGTAAATTTGCTGTCCCCTCAAAATAACTCAACCACACAGCCATTAATGTCTAAACCACCGGCAACAAAAGTGAGTACACCGCTAAGTGAAAATGTCCAAATTGGGACAATTAGCCATTTTCCCTCCCCGGTGTCATGTGACCCGATAGTGTTACAGGGTCTGAGGTGTGAATGGGGAGCAGGTGTGTTAAATTTGGTGTTATCGCTTTCACTCTCTTATACTGGTCACTGGGAGTTCAACATGGCACCTCATGGCAAAGAACTCTCTGAGGATCTGAACAAAAAAATTGTTGCTCTACATAAAGATGGCCTAGGCCAGTTATGGTGAACCTTGGCACCCCAGATGTTTTGGAACTACATTTCCCATGATGCTCATGCACTCTGCAGTGTAGTTGAGCATCATGGGAAATGTAGTTCTAAAACATCTGGAGTGCCAAGGTTCACCACCACTGGCCTAGGCTATAAGAAGATTGCCATGACTCTGAAACTGAGCTGCAGCACGGTGGCCAAGACCATACAGCGGTTTAACAGGACAGGTTCCACTCAGAACAGGCCTCGCCACGGTCGACCAAAGAAGTTGAGTGCACGTGCTCAGCGTCATATCCAGAGGTTGTCTCTGGGAAATAGACGTATGAGTGCTGCCAGCATTGCTGCAGAGGTTGAAGGGGTGGGGGGTCAGTCAGTGCTCAGATCATACGCCGCACACTGCATCAAATTGGTCTGCATGGCTGTCATGCCAGAAGGAAGCCTTTTCTAAAGATGATGCACAAGAAAGTCCACAAACAGTTTGAAGACAAGCAGACTAAGGGCATGGATTACTGGAACCATGTCCTGTGGTCTGAGACCAAGATAAACTTATTTGGTTCAGATAGTGTCAAGCGTGTGTGGTGGCAACCAGGTGAGGAGTACAAAGACAAGGCTGTCTCGCCTACAGTCAAGCATGGTGGTGGGAGTGTCATGGTCTGGGGCTGCATAAGTGCTGCCGTCACTGGGGAGCTACAGGTCCCTGAGGGAACCATGAATGCCAACATGTACTGTGACATACTGAAGCAGAGCATGGTCCCCTCCCTTCAGAGACTGGGCCGCAGGGCAGTATTCCAACATGATAATGACCCCAAACACACTTCCAAGACGACCACTGCCTTGCTATATAAGCTGAAGGTAAAGGTGATGGACTGGCAAAGCATGTCTGCAGACCTAAACCCTATTGAGCATCTGTGGGACATCCTCAAATGGAAGGTGGAGGAGTGCAAGGTCTCTAACATCCACCAGCTCTGTGATGTCATGGAGTGGAAGAGGACTCCAGTGGCAACCTGTGAAGCTCTGGTGAACTCCATGCCCAAGAGGGTTAAAGCAATGCTGGAAAATAATGATGGCCACACAAAATATTGACACTTTGGGCCCAATTTGGACATTTTCACTTAGGGGTGTACTCACTTTTGTTGCCAGCGGTTTAGACTGTGATAATCTGTGATAGTATAGAATACTGCAGGGAATTGTACATGGTCTGGTGTATGGAGCATTGTACTCCTCCACCTCAGTCTGTGATAGTATAGAATACTGCAGGGAATTGTACACGGTGTGGTGTATGGAGCATTGTACTCCTCCACCTCAGTCTGTGATAGTATAGAATACTGCAGGGAATTGTACACGGTGTGGTGTATGGAGCATTGTACTCCTCCACCTCAGTCTGTGATAATATAGAATACTGCGGCAAATTGTACACGGTGTGGTGTATGGAGCATTGTACTCGTCCACCTCAGTCTGTGATAATATAGAATACTGCAGGGAATTGTACATGGTGTGGTGTATGGAGCATTGTACTCCTCTACCTCAGTCTGATAATATAGAATACTGCGGCACATTGTACACGGTGTGGTGTATGGAGCATTGTACTCGTCCACCTCAGTCTGTGATAGCATAGAATACTGCAGGGAATTGTACACAGTGTGGTGTATGGAGCATTGTACTCGTCCACCTCAGTCTGTGATAATATAGAATACTGCGGCACATTGTACACGGTGTGGTGTATGGAGCATTGTACTCGTCCACCTCAGTCTGTGATAATATAGAATACTGCGGCAAATTGTACACGGTGTGGTGTATGGAGCATTGTACTCGTCCACCTCAGTCTGTGATAGTACAGAATACTGCGGGGAATTGTACAGTGTGGTGTATGGAACATTGTACTCCTCCACCTCAGTCTGCCATAATGTGGAATTTTGGGGTGATTTGGATACTTTGGGGTGTATGAATCATTGTACTCCTCCACCTCTGCTAATATAGAATTGTGAGGTGATTTGTGCACTGTGTGGTGTATAGAGGATTGTATTTCACCATCTCAGTCTATAATATTGTACTATGAGGTGATTTGTACCCTTGTGGTGTTGTATGGAGCATTGTACTCCCCCACCTCAGTCTGCACACGCTCAGTGGTCTCAGCACTGAGCCGCTATTTGCGTTCTCTCATTGGCTGTTTCATGACGGGACGTTGGCAGGGAGACGCCGAAGAAGCTTTCCTGCCTGTGTGGGAGCCGCCATATTGGAACGTAGCCGCACCCTCCACGTCTGGAACACAAACACAAGAAGTAGGAGGAAGACGACTCCATAGCCGCTTAGAAACCAATAACATGGCCAGCCACCGGTGCAGGCGGCTCATACGGCTATGTCAGTTGGGCGGCGCACCTTGGCCTCCAGTTTACAGTGCCATCAATACAGTGCTCTGCTATTTTATTGTTTATAACAGGCCACCATATCATGTTAACGGGCGCCAGCCGCCATCTTGTCGACCACTCCTCCCCCTCGCAGGAGGAAGACACAGTAATGGCGGCCGCTTCTTCCTGCGTGCCCGGATGTTGATTGGACTACAAAGGGAGAGGCGCTCGGCGCGACCAAAGCCTAGTCAGATTTTTGATACTTGGGCTGTAAAAACCCGCCAGCTCACACTTTCATGGCATTTCTTAGCCCCGCACGGCCATGACGCAGAAGGTTCGGCTTTATTTTGCCACCGCGCCACCTTTCTCCCAGTAACTGTCATGGCGCCTCCTCGGCAGGAGCGGCCGCCATCTTACAATCCAGTTCCCAGCAACTGTTGCTAAGGCTGCTGGCACGAGGTAAAGGATGTCGCCATTTTGGTGTGTCTACTCCTCCCCCCTCACGTTTGTTTTGCGAGAGGCGGGAAACATGGCGGCCTCATTTACATAAATACGTCAGAAGGGGAGAGATGGAAATCGAGGCTTCTAGAAACACAAGTTGATTGAGTGCGAGGAGGAAACTTTTATGTTAGAATGTTCCATACATTGCTGGTTGATAATAAACCATGTCCCTGCTTCTCAGTCCTATCCTGACAGGAATTACTGATACTTGAGGTAATATTCGGTGACAACTCACCTATACTCACTGATACCTGAGGTAATATTAGGTGACAATTCACCTATACTCATTGATACCTGAGGTAATAATCGTGATTCGCGCGCCAATTCACACCAAAACATGGTGCGGGAACAGAAAATCTGCGTTCCATGTGCGTTTCCTGCACCATGTTTAACCACTTCAATACCAGACACTTAGACACCTTCCCGCCCAGGCCAATTTTCACCTTTCGGAGCTGTCGCAATTTGAATGACAATTGCGCGGTCATGCAACACTACCCAAACAAATTTTTTTATCATTTTTTTTCCCACAAATAGAGCTTTCTTTTGGTGGTATTTGATCACCTCTGTGGTTTTTATTTTTTGCGCAACAAATAAAAAAAGACAGAAAATTTTAATAAAAGAACAAGTTTTTCTTTGTTTCTGTTAAAATTTTTTGTAAATAAGTACATTTTCTTCTTCAATGAGGGGCACTGATACAGCAGCATTGATGGGCACCAATGAGGTGGCACTGATATGCGGCACTGATGGACACTCATAGGTGGTACTTATGGGTGGCACAGATGTGCACTGACAGGTGGCACCGATGGACACTGATGGGTGGCACTGATGACACTAATGGGTGGCATTGCTGGGCATCACTGAAACATAATGGTGCCAATCAGTGCCCATTTGTGGGCACTGATTGGCGCACATTGGGCACATGTGGATGGCCATGGGGTACATACCTGGCCATCCACATCCACATGTTGTGTGGTCATCTGAGGGGGGGCTGCACCGATAAACAATCAGTGCAGACCCCCCCCTGTCAGGAGAGCCGCCAATCGCCTCTCTTCTCCTCGCGTCTGTCAGACACAAGTGAGGAAAAGCCAATCAACGGCTCTTCCTATTGACATCGTGATCAGCCGTGATTGGACACAGCTGATCACGTGGTAAAGAGCCTCCGCCGGAAGCTTTTTACCAAGATCGGTGGAGCGGTGTGTCAGACTGGCACACTGCCCCACCGATCGCCGTGATGCGCGCCCCCACGGGCGCGCTGCGGCATGTTATCCTGCTGGACGTCAAATGACACCCAGTCAGGATAACTGAACCACCGGCCGGCACTTCTCTCCTGCAAAAAGAACCCCCCAAACACTACATATCTTTTTTTTTTTTTTTTTTTTTAGCAGAGACCCTAGGGAATAAAATGGCGGTCATTGCAATTTTTTATGTTATACGGTATTTGCGCAGCAATTTTTCAAACGCAGGGTTTTTCGGGGAAAAAAAAAAAAAACTTTCATGAATAAGAACAAACCAGTAAAGTTAGCCAATTTTTTTTTTTGAAGAATGTGACAGATGATGTTACACAGAGTAAATAGATACCTAACATGTCACAGTTTAAAATTGCGCACAGGCGTGGGATGGCGCCTAACTTCGGTACCTAAAAATCTCCATAGCTGATACTTTAAAAATGTTTTACAGGTTACCAGGTTTAGAGTTACAGAGGAGGTCTAGCGCTAGAATTATTGCTCTCGCTCTAATGTTCGCAACAATACCTCACATGTGGTTTGAACGTCGTTTATATATGTGGACGCGACCTACGTATGCATTCGCTTCTGCATGCAGGGACAGGGGCGCTTTAATTTTTTATTGTTTATTTTATTTTACGATCACTTTTATTCCTATTACAAGGAATGTAAACATCCCTTGTAATTGGAATAGTGCGTGACAGGTCCTCTTTATAGAGAGATGTGGGGTCCACAACTCTCCTCCAGGCTGAAAAGCATCAGATCAAAAAAAAAATAATGAACAATCTCAGGCTTTCCAGCCGAGTCCCCGGCATTGTTTACTTCCACCGGCCCGGACGTGACATCATAACATGGCGCTGCGAGGGTCATAGAGACTGCCGGGGACCATCTGTCCCTCAGAAATCTCTATGGCTAATTTCCACCGGCGGTGTATTGCTTCTCCGGCTCGTTGATCACACGCAATGCAGGGGGTCGCTTGATCGTTCTTACAGGTAGCAGGAGGGGGGACCCCCACCACCCCCGCTGCCTGTAAGAACGATCAAGCGACCGAACAGCCGCTGCGATTATTACGGTGAAGGAAATTGCCGGCTGAAAAAAAAAAAGATATTTGAACGATGCCTGTATCTGCACCCATCATTCAGATATCACCACTGAAAGCACAGAACGTCACATGACGGCCTGCCGCATTGAAGTGGTTAAAAAAATATATATATATATATTTTGCAATCTGCCACAGGTGTCAATACAATACTAATGACACGCCAAACACAGGTTGCAAGCCACGCTTGATTGTACCGGATCGCATTGCAAACCGAATCGCACTTCTGTACAGTGTGTTTTTTAACCACTTCACCTCCGGAAGGTCTACCCCCCTTAATGACCATGCCATTTTTTGCGCTACAGCACTGCGTTAATTTAACTGACAAGTGCGAAGTCGCGTGACACTGTACCCAAATAAAATTTTTGTAATTTTTTTCCCACAGGTAGAGCTTTCTTTTGGTGCTATTTGATCAGCTGTTTTTTTTTTTTTTGTGCTATAAACAAAAAAAAAAAGACCATCAATTTTGAAAAAAAAAAGTACTTTCTGCTATATATATATATATATATATATAAAAATATATATATATATCCAATAAAAAAAAATGGAAAAAAAAATATCTAATTTCTTCATCTATTTAGGTCAATATGTATTCTGCATATTTTTGGTAAAGCTAAAGGAAATTGAACAAGAAAATTGTATAATGTATGGCCAGCTTAACCAGGTAAGCCCCGGACCATTTGGCTGGCCAAAGTCCAGAGCACTTTTTGCAAATCGGCAATGCATGAGTTTATTTATGATTTTTTTTATTATTTTATTATTTTTAACAAAGGTTCAGTATAGATGTTGGAAAGGGGGGGGGGGGGGGGTAGGGTTGTTTTTAAGACTACTTTACGTTTTAGTTAGGTGCAGGGCTTTTTTTCAGCTGGAACTAGGGGGAACTCAGTTCCACTACCTCTGGCTCAGGTCTTCTGCTCCCTGCTCACCACTATCACTTGGTAACACTGAAGTCCAGCTTCTGTGTTTACAAGTGATAGCTTATCTCCCAGTAGTTCCCACAGGTCAGATCTTCTATGCAGATCCCACTGAGTGCCAGACAGGGACAAAGGAGATACAGAACAGGTGCCCAGGGTTCAGAGCAGTCATGGGGCAGGAGAGGGTGCGTGGTAGGCTGCACCCTCTGTGGTCTCCATTTTTTCCCTGGTGACCAGTTGTGGATGCTCCTACTGCATGATCTCCCTTGCAAGTAACTGTAGTATAGTATGCTGGGAGGTACTACAGCCGGATAGGTGCTTCAGCTTAATATTGCAACAAAGGTAAGATATATGACAGATGGTGGAGCTTTTAAGGAGGGGGGAGAAGATGAGGGCAGCGGAGGGAGGGGGTTGTATGCAGAGGGAAGAGCTACTATTTGATGCCATTTGGCAGGTATGTGTGTGTGGCGTGGGCATGTTTGAGTTCCTGAACCTATTCTCTGAGAAAAAAAAGCCCTGGTTAGGTGTAAGCTGGAATTGTACTTTAATTTTCTGTGATGTATTGGACAAGGAGTATGTACTCTTTCTAGTTTTAGATTGTCCTGGTTAGTCTGAAATAACTTTCATTCACCTGAATGGCAGTGCAGGTACCATGGTATAGTGCAGTAGTCGTTGCAGGGTGTGCATCATAGTACTAAAGACCTATGTACACTGAAATCTCTGCTTTCAACGTGCGGTTCTGAATACATGTTTACATGGATTTGTGGCACATTTGCAGTTCGTTCTTTGTCATCTTTTTTTTTTGTTTTTATCAGTTGTGTTTACTGTACATGCTTTTGTGTCGTGTTCTGGTGTAAAGAAATGCAGCATGCTGTACTTTAAAAAAAAAAAAACAATTACATATTTCTTGCATATATCGTACTGCGTTTTAAAAATGCATTGAACCACATTTGGTGTAAACAAGCCTTTCTACCGTGTACACACGAGCAGACTTTCGATAGACTGAACTCCGAAGGACTTTTTGACGGACTTTCGACGCAATGGACTTGCCTACACACGATCACACCAAAGTCCGACTGATTCGAACGTGATGACGTACGACCGGACTAGAATAAGGAAGTTCATAGCCAGTAGCCAATAGCTGCCCTAGCGTCCCTTTTTGTCCGTCGGACTAGCACGGACTTTTCGACCGGACTCGAGTCCGTCGGAAAGATTTGAAAAATGTTTCATTTCTAAAGTCAGTCTGGTTTTTCGACAGCAAAGGTCCGATGAAACCCACACAGGATCGGAATGTCCGACAGATTTGTTCCGTCGGACCTTTGCTGTTGAAAAGTCCGCTCGTGTGTACACGGCTTTAGTGGCATTTTTCATAGTCTAAGCGTGATGTTACTGAGAGTGATTTCTCAGACCTCCTCACTTGTACAGGGCTGGACACAGAGTGAGGGGAGGCGTCACTGCAGGAAAACATCTCCTCATACTGTTCCAGGTCACTTGCTTATCAGGTTTGAGTAATCCTCTTGGCAGGGAAAGTAAGGACTTCTGGCTGCTGTGACCTGGAGGTTGCATAATAAGTACCAAAAGGAGGCATGTAGCCCTATAAGCCTGCCATACATGGATCGAAATTCAACCAATTCAGCAGGGTCCAGGCCTGATTTCTATACATGAGCAGGCTGATTGTACAAAAGTCAGTCGATCGATCGAACAGCCTGTTCGATTTTTCTACATGCGATTACTGCCAGCTGCTGCTTTGTCACATGTGCCCATAGTGGAGATAACCAGCTGCCGTGCTGACACATTGCCCAGGCACCATCCACCCTTTTCACCTTCAGGAAGCTGCTCCAGAGCAATTTTTCTCAACTTTTTATCAGTCGAGGCACCCTTTAAAATTCTGCACAATCCCAAGGTAACCTAATGTAAAAAAAAAAACTAAAGGCATAACTTTACATATCTCAGCAACATTCACACACATAGGACACCCAACATTAGAGGCTATTTATTTTTACAAAGCAAATACACCTTTGCGCACCGGTACTGACTAGTACACCAATGTTTCTCTTTTCCCCCAGTTTCTCTACCTTACTCAGCTAATGTGACCCCAGTCTTGACAGAGAGGTTGCAAGGTGGCTGACGCACACAATGCCCAGTGGCTTTCTGTAACAAAAATGCAGACTAGATTCGCCTGCTGGCTTGTACACAATTTGGGGACAATTTTGAGCAATTTTTAGGCATTTTGCCAAGGCACCCCCGATTAGCCCCGAAGGCACCCTGGTTGACAAAGGCTGCTTTAAAAAATTTGGTGGTATCCAGTTAAGGTTTAGATCTGCTTTAACCACTTGCTGACCAGCTGCCATCATTATACTGCGGCAGATTGGCCCTTTCCCGCGAATCGCCGTAGCTGTACGTCGGCTCCTTTAAGAGCTATGCCTCTTAAAGGGGACCCGATGCGCGTGGCCGGTGGCTGCAATGTCGGCCGACCACCCGCAATCACAGGAAAGAGAGCCAGAACGGGGATCTGTCAATGTAAACAGACAGATCCCCCTTCTGACAGGGGAGGAGAGAGAGATCTGCTATTCCCTGTGATCAGGAACACCGATCTCTCTCTTCCTCCAGTCAGGTCCCTCCCCCAACAGTTAGAAACACCTCCCAGGGAACACATTTAACCCCTTGAGCGCCCCCTAGTGTTAACTCCTTCCTTGCCAGTAACATTTATACAGTAATCAGTGCATTTTTATAGCACTGATCGCTGTATAAATGTCAGTGAACCCAAAAGTGTCCGATCTGTCTGCAGCAATATCGCAGTCACGCTAAAAACCGCAGATCGCCGCCATTATTAGTAAAAAAAATAATAATAAAAATGCCATAAATCTATTTTGAAGATGCTATAACCAATCAATTTACGCTTATTGCGATTTTTTTTTTATAAAAATATGCAGAAGAATACATATTGGACTAAACTGATGAAGAAATTATTTTTTTTACATTTTTTTTTTTTTTGGGATATTTAACCGGTTCAATACAGGGCAATTTCACCCCCTTCCTTCCCAGGCCAATTTTTAGTTTTCAGCGCTGGCGCACTTTAAACATCAATTGCGCGGCGTGCGACGTTGTACCCAAAAAAAATTGACGTCCTTTTTTCCCCACAAATAGAGCTTTCTTTTGGTGGTATTTGATCGCCTCTGCGGTTTTTTTTTTTTGTGCGCTATAAACAAAAGAAGAGCGACAATTTTGAAAAAAACACAATATTTTTTACTTTTTGCTATAATAAATATCCCACTTTTTTTTAAAAAAAACAAATTTTTTCCTCAGTTTCGGCCGATACGTATTCTTCTACATATTCTTGGTAAAAGAAATCGCAATAAGCGTATATTGATTGGTTTGCGCAAAAGTTATAGCGTCTACAAAATACGGGATAGATTTATGGCATTTTTAAAAAAAATATATTTATTTATTTTTTTTAGCGGCGATCGTGATTTTTTTTTCTTGACAGCGACATTATGACGGACACATCGGACACTTTTGACACATTTTTGGGACCATTCACATTTATACAGCGATCAATGCTATAAAATTGCATTGATTACTGTGTAAATGTGACAGGCAGTGAAGGGGTTAACCACTACGGGGCGGGGAGGGGTTAAATGTGTTTCCTAGGGAATGCTTCTAACTGTAGGGGGAGGGGACGTACAAGGGGAGGAGACCGATCAGTGTTCCTCCGTTCTGGGAACACAGATCGCTCTCCTCAGAGCTGACAGGCTGTGGATCTGTGTGTTTACACACACAGATCCACGGTCCGGCCCGGTTAACGGGCAATCGCGGGTGCCCGGTGGACATCGCGGCCGCCAGGCACACGCACCGGGTCCCAAGCAACGTGGCGGGCGTGCGCGCGCGCCCCCTAGACGGCCGGGAATCCCAGGACGTCATATGACGTCCTCCCAGAATGGGAGATCCCATCCCAGGACGTCATATGACTATGGCTGGGTAGTGAAGTGGTTAATTATAGCAAAAAATACTGTTTGTTTTTTTTTCAAAATGGTCGCTCTTTTTTTGTTTATAGCGCAAAAAATAAAAACCGCAGAGGTGATCAAATACCACCAAAAGAAAGCTCCTGCTTGCAGCATTTTTGGAGCATGTTTGGGGAGTTAGAAAACCGCACCAAAAACAAACCTTCCCATTGAAAGCAATAGAAATTGCGGTAAAAATGCACCTGCAATGCGTTTTGGTGCGGTTGAGTCACATGTCCTGTGTGTTTTTGCAGCGGATCAGTGTGAACGTATCCTAAGTGCCCTTTAACACTATGTTTTTCCTGCATTTTTACTTTGCAAGAAAATCGCAAGAAAAAAGTTTCCCTTTAAATCCTATGGGACTCTTTTCACCACTGCGTTACAGTTGGTGTGTTTTGAAAAGTCCTGCATGGTGCACTTTTGGTGCGGTTTCGAAAACCGCACAAAAAACGCAGCTTCCTATTGAAATGAATAGAAATTGCAGTAAAAACATACCGCAATTTGCGTTTTTGAGTCACAAGTCCATTTTTCACAGGTGCAGGCAACCCAAAAACGCACTAGAAATGCCCAGGGAACGCATCTGAAGCACAGCAAAATCGCTGTAAAAAAAGATGTCTTTTTACCACAATTTTGCTATAGAGCAGTGTGAAAGGGCCCCCTTTTCTGTACCTGGGTAATAGATGGTGAACCCTGTATAACCATATACTGCATAGTCTTTGCATCAGAAAGCACTTTTATGGCAGGTTCTGTACGTTGGCTTTCTGCTGAGCCACAAGAAGTTAACATGTGACGAGCAACCTCAGAGTCCTGGGTATGAAACAATTAGGGGTCCCTATAGGACATCCCTCAGTAAATAAAATGGTGAAGGGGTTTTCCTATTCTTATAGCTTAACGTGAAACAGGACAAAAATGAAAAACAGATGTGTAACTTCCTAGTGACGACTTCGAAAGGGAGAAGGAGAGCCAAGTAACAAAGGAATGAGGAGGGAAAATTAAGGCAATAAGGTAGAAAATAAATCAAATCATAACAGGATCACATCTGCCTCGAGATATCACCATCAAAAAATCTGTGCTCAGAAAAGGCAAGCGGGTGACAAAGGACTAGTCCCTAGTATTGCCTGTGGTCTCCCTGCAACTTTTCCACATTTGTTCCACCCTGTGCACTTGGCTAGAGGCAATCGTGTTAGAGGAGAAGACTCTGGTGGAAGAAGCTCTGATCCACAAAATTAGTGAAAAAGTAGCAAGGAGAGCTTTGCACCGCTGATCCTTCGATACAGCTTACTCTCCAGCAAGGAGAACAGTAAGCAGCTAGTACAGGGGTGTCAAACTCAATTTCATTGCAGGCCACATCAGCAGTTTGGCTGCCCTCAGAGGGCCAGTCATGTCTGTAAGACTATTTAAATGTATCTATTCTTCATCATATTAAATAATTGCTTCTGCATTCCATTATTATTATTGGTTTTAGTAATAACTTAAGCTGTGAAGGGGAGGTGATGCAGACCAGCACAGAGTCCACTCACACTCCTGCAGCAGATGATGCCATGGACACGGGGCTAACCAAGTGTCCCCATGCAATTTGTCACTCCCTACAGCCAACCTCTCCTTTCCTTCCTGTATAGTCTTCCATGGTTCACCGCGTTAACTGAATTTGCACAATAAAAAAGGTACAGAATCTTTTTGCTGGCTTTCTCTGTATATTTTCAGGTCCTGGGACATCTCTCCCCTCCCCACCTTACATCCTCGTCACCCATAAGAAGGCCCAGAAGACCAAAAGTAAATCAATGCTTTGATCCTGGGCAGTTTAAGAAAAATGCTTAGAAATGAAATTTGAGAGAGTCAGTCAAGCAACCAATGGGGATGAAGTGTTTTCTTTTATAGGTGCCAACATCCGTGGTCTGGTACAACAGTCAAACTTTCATCTCATACAAGCCTACAGAATAGAATAGATGGTCTACTGTGAAAGCTTCTAAGCAGAGCGCACCATCCAGGATAAGCTGCCTACAATCTGCCCCCCACATCCATGCCTTGACTTCAGGCCCACAATCAATTCTACACGCTGCTACTGGGTTGTCCAGCTCTTTTTTTTTTTTTAACAAGAAAGGGTTGTCCAGCTCTTACTACTCAGAACAGCAAAATGAACTGTTGGTTCTTTAAAGCCCACTATTCCTTCCATAGACAGAGGCGTCACTAGGGTTGGTGTCACCCCCCCCTCCACCAACTATAGTTCCCCTTAAGTACAGACCCCCACTCCATTAAGTACAGACCCCCTCCCTCAGCATAGATCCCCCTCAGTGCAGACCCCCCTCCACCAGCATAGACCCCCTCAGTGCAGACCCCCCTCCATCAGCATAGACCCCCTCAGTGCAGACCCTCCTCCATCAGCATAGACCCCCTCAGTGCAGACCCCCCCCCCCTCCCATAGTGCCCCCAGCACATGTCCATCTACAAATACCATCTCCTCTTCCCTGAGGAGCCTACATTGGCTAACCGTAAAGAATCGGATAACTTTCAAGACCCTCTGCCTCACCCACAAATGCATATACGGAAACGCTCCTCACTACCTATGCGAGAAAATAAAACGCTACACACCGAATCGCAGTCTTCGATCCTCTAGCCATAACCTCCTCCTCATTCCAAAAACCCGCTACAAAACAAAGGGAGAACGAAGATTCGCAGTCCAAGGACCACGGCTATGGAACGCGCTACCTACTCACATGCGCATGGAAGAAAACCATCAGGCCTTCAGAAAGAAACTCAAGACCTACCTCTTCTGAGAAGCTTGACACACAGGCCGGATCCAGCGCCTTGAGGCGATTCAGTTCGCAAATGCAGCGCTATACAAATCATTCATTCATTCAAAAACAATAAACTGTTCAGACCTCAGAACAGCGTGGCACATGCACAGCGGTGTGTCCCTCCTCGGACTCCCTCCTACATGTACATGTAAACAGAGAGGAGGGAGGAGGCGGCTTCGGTCCGCTCCGCTGAGGGAATCAGCTGGAGAAACAGATCAGTGTAGGGGTGTGCAGACCGTGCGATGCCGCTGCCCGCAAGTGTCACCCGGGTTGCGGTCCGCTACCCCCGCACCCCCCCTAGCGACGCCACTGTCCATAGCTTGTCAGATGCAGGTATAGGTTGGGCTATTAACTGTCTGCTGGGAAAAGACGATCAGAGCCAAGGGCAGAGTGGTCAAAATGACTCATTGCCCACTTATGAGGATTTCCAACACAGGGCTGAGGAAGGATACTGGGAAGAGGCTTAACAGGATACTGAACCAAAAGTCAGATGTGCTTCTCAATGCTGCTGGGGACAGGCAATGACCAGGTCACCAGGAGAAAGAGGCAGGCCCCCCGCCGAAGAGGAGCAGAAAGCCCAAGTGCCCCTACTCCCCATCAGAGACTCACAGTTCCAGGAACTCGAAGAGGATTAGCCGAGTGGTAAACAGCATCAGGAAAGCGGCTATCACTCTCACAACTCTTCAAGACCCAGCACCCCTCGTGGGGCAGGAATCAGTACCTTCTTCTGCACTTGGCGAGTGCAATATAGGGGGGTGGGAGACGCAAGTTTGAAAAGGGGGGTCACATAACCGCTGGTATCAGCCACAAGAAACGTTATTGGAGACTGCTCAGACAGAACAAGGCTTTGAGCGTTATGGAGTGCCTTGTTATAGGAAGTGCACTGCTGTGTTTAAGGAGGAATCCAAGACATAAAGGTAAATCTCTCAGGGTACTTTTAAGTACAATTTCTAGATGTTCCCTAAAAGATAGCACATCTTCATTTTTTGAATTAAGCTCTACTTTAACATCGGGTAGTTTCATACAAAGGAAAGGCTTGAGCATTGTGCATCTTCAGTAATGTACATTTTCCTGGCCTAATGAAACAGCAAATTAAATCGTCAACATGTCAGTGAGATAATACTTAGGGGAGAGGGCAGGGAAGTGTACACTACATCTGCCAGCACTCTCTCTATTTTGGGTTGTACGACTGTTTATACAGTGTGTGCAACAGAAAAGTATTGCTTTATATAGCTACTGTTGTGTTTTATTCTTTTGTGAAGAAAGCCAAATGCCAAAAGTTCTAAGGCTCTAAAGCCACTTCAAAGCTAATCACAAATCAGCAGAATTACGTTGGCAAACATTTGTTTTTGGAACCTTTGATTTTCTAAGAATTATTGGAGACAAATTAACAATTATTTTTAAGAATAGCAAGCCAAAAAAAAAAACAAAAGGAGGAAGATGGAACATTTTTATTAAGTCTTATCTGAGCAACCAAAATTCTATGCACAAAAACATAGGAACATAGGAAAAATGGCAGCAGGTGCTCTGGACTGATGAGTCAAAATGTGAAATCTTTGGCTGTAGCAAGAGGCAGTTTGTTGGTGAAGGGCTGGAGAGTGGTGCAATAATGAGTGAAGCAGAGTGCGGGGCAACAATGAAGCATGGTGGAGGTCCCTACAAGTTTGGGGCTGCATTTCTGCAAATGTAGTTGGAGATTTGGTTAGGATCAATGGTGTCCCCAATGCTGAGAAATACTGGGAGATACTTATTCATCATGCCATACCATCAGGGAGGAGTGTGAGTGGCCCCACATTTGTTTTTCAGCAGGACAACCACCCCAAACATACAGCCAAAGTCATTAGGAACTATCTTCAGTGTAAAGAAGAACAGGGAGTCCTGGAAGCGATGGTTTGGCCCCCACAGAACCCCGATATCATCATGGAGTCTGTGTGGTATTACATGAAGAGACAGAAGGATTTGAGGCAGCCGACATCCACAGAAGATCTGTGCTTAGTTCTCCAAGATGTTTGGAGCAACCTAGGTGCTGATTTCTTGTGTGCAAGTCTACCTAGAACAGTGATGGCGAACCTTGGCACCCCAGATGTTTTGGAACTACATTTCCAATGATGTTCAACTACACTGCAGAGTGCATGAGCATCATGGGAAACGTAGTTCCAAAACATCTGACCTAGAAGAATAGACACTGGTTTGTAGGCAAAGGGCGGTCACACCAAATATTGATTTGAATTTCTCCTTTCCTCATTTACTGATTTTGCTAGTTAATTAAAATAAACTATTTCTGAAAGAGTTCTTTATTTACAGCATTTTTTTCACACCTGCCTTAAACTTTTGCACAGTACTGTATCATACAAAATTTGGTATCATCATGGTCCCCTCGACTGCAGTGACAAATTTCAAATTTTGCTGCATTTTCATATGTATGGCTGACTTGTTGAGATTAATTAAAGGGGCTCATGTAGCTCTGGTGAAAATAGTATGTTGGGAGGAGATGGGAAAACAAGATAATGCACCTTTTTTTTTTTTGATATTTTGGAAAAAATAATTTTACAGCTCGCCACCCATCCCGGCTAAGCTCAGTTCACTGGTACTAGCCAAGACCCATCCATTGTGCATGTGGTTACTATGAATAAATGAGTTTGTGAAAACATTTGGTGTCACTTTGTTCTAAGATCCTGAATGAGACTCCTCACACCTAGCATTACCTGTAAATGCTGTGTTTCCATGGAAACTGACACTTTAATGTAATTAAGTGTTGGAAGGAAAAGCAACTATTTTGGGCAACAAAGAAAAAAAAGAAAAAATTTAAGACTGTGGCTTTTTATCACTTACATTTTTGTTGCCACCAGAAACATGCATGGAGTTCATATGCTTTATATTTGTGGGGGTTTCTGTTGGGTTATCCAGCTTTTAGGTTACTCAGCATCCACCCAAAATTGTCTGTAGTATGTGTGTGATTGTGGTAGGGCCACTGTAAACTCCTTGCGGGGCAACAAATAATATGAATTATTTGGCAAAGTTCTGGAGCCGCACACCCCTTCCAAAAAGGTAAAATCAACTTTATTGTTCATCACAAGCACAGAAACTCTACTCCGGACCCTTCATCTAACATGTTGCAAGAGGAGAAGGGGGAGGAAAAGATGCATAGCTCCCAACTGTCCCTGATTGCGGGGGACTGTCCCTAACTTGGAGCAATGTCCTTCTTTCCCCATCATTTTGGTCTGATCTATATAGTTGTACATAAAATGCACTTTTTATCTTTCAAAAAGTGTTTCCCAGCGCTAAACCTTTCATTCAAATTCTAAATTGCCACATTTGTAAATATTAAAAGTCAGTATAAAGGAATAGTAGTGGTAAAAAAAAAAGCCCTTGTGGATTTGATTAACTTTTTTTTTTGGTAATTCTCCTTTAAGGGGGTGTGGCAGGGGGCATGTTCTATGCCTACATATATTCTCTACTAGGTGTCCCTCATTTCCATCTGAAAATGTTGGGAGGTATGAAGATACATTTCCTGGCACCAACATGGCAACATACATGTGGTAGGAGGCAGCCATGAATTGGTACCAGGAAAGGAAAAATTACACTAAGTACTTTTAACAATTTTCAGGTTACTTGCCGCCAACATGGTAGCATAATGCCACATGTAAGCTGCAATTGATTAGTGTCAGGAAAGGAAAATTTCTTTAAAGTGATTGTAAAGTCTCTTTTTTTTCTATAAAAATAACAAACATCTTATACTTGCCTACTCTATTGCAGTTTGTTATGCACAGAGCAGCCCCGATCCTCCTTCTCGGTGCCTCTTCGGCTCTCCTGGCTCCTCCCTCCTGTTGAGTGCTCCCACAGCATGGGGGCACCTGAGCCGAGCTGCAACTCTGTGTGTCCATTTGGACACGGAGCTGCGGTTCCACCCTGCCCCCTCTCTCTCCCGATTGGCTAACTGACTTTGACAGCAGCAGGAGCCAATGGTGTCGCTGCTGTGTCTCAGCCAATCAGGAGGGAAAGTCCCGGCTGGCTGAGGCACTCGTGGACATTGCTGGACAGAGAGGGGGCTCGGTTAAGTATTAGGGGGGGGGGGCTGCTGCACACAAGACTTTTTATCCTAATGCATAGAATGCATTAAGATAAAAAAAAACCTTCTGACTTCTCCGTTATATACACACACTCTCCATTTTGATTATCATTAAGGGCCCTTTCACATGGGTGTTCAGTCTAGAGCCATCTGCCAGTTTTCAGACGGATCCAGACTGAACTGCAGTGTATGTCTATGGGTGGGCAGATGTAAATGGATGATCATTAGTTTACATCTTCCTACATCTGTGTCTGTTCAGGTCCGTTTTCTTTTCTAAACAGAACAGTGCAGACAGATCTAAAGGGATGTAAAAGAATGCCATCCCTTTATGTCCATTTTTAGCCAAGAAATTTTTTTTGTTAACACTTTTGTCACCTCTGATTGGTGAAGAAAAAAAAAACAAAAAACGGATGTAGACTGATGTAAACTGAAGGGAATATGTATGTGCAAACTGATGTAACCTGAATCCGTGTTTTTGTTTTTCTTAGCAAAAAAAAAAAAAAATGACTGACCTGATGACGCCCGTGTGAAAGGACACTTACGCCAGCCATAGATGGTTAGAATCTCGGCCGGCTCAACAGGGACCGGCCGAGATTCGAACCTATAGGCATGCTGCCTGTATCCAAATCTATCCATCGATCGACTTTGGTACAACCAGCATCTTGGATCTCTAGCATGCGATTATTTCCAGTGGGCAATAATCACTGTGTTCTTCTGGGAGGGACGGCTCACCATGCCCCCAGCAGGAAAACACAATAGCTCCCCAAGAGGCATTCCCTAATCAACACTGACTGTGTTGATAGGAGAATTGAGCGATATTCTGCAACCACATCATGTATGGCCTGCCTTAGGGTGGCCATAGACAGTTCGACTCTCATCCGGTTTCTGCTGAACCGGCTGAGATTCGAACCGTGTGTGCCAAGTTGATCAATCAATTTGGATACGAGGCTGCCAGATTTTTCTTGTGATTATTGCTAGTGGCTGCTACAGCCACTAGCAATAATAACCGTCTTCTCCTGGCGGGGATGGCTTCCCTTGCCTGGTCCCCTGCCAGGAGAAGACAATAGCAGGAGGGATTCCCCTGTCAGCACTGTGTGTTGATGGAAAAATTGTGCAAATTTCTTTCCTGTGTGGTTGCAGGAAAGAAAATTTGCACCATCTATGGCCTGCTTTCGTTGTTTAAAGATATGCTAACCTCGTGGGAAAAAGTGTGCAGCTCCAGAACTTTGCTGAAATGTATGTACTGTATGTGGAATTGGTCCCCAGAGGAGTGAGCACCTGAGAACTAGAGTTGAAAATTGCAGAGGTCTTAGGAGCGGCTTCAACTTTTGTGAGACCAATATAAGAAGAGTTGTATGTATTTTGTAAAATGTTATTTTTAAATTTATCAGCACTATATGTAATTGGAACAAATATAAGTTCAGACTGACCTATAGGGAGAATTGATTTACTTAAAGCGGAGTTGTGCCTGCTCCTTTATAAATTAAAAGTCAGCAGCTATACATACTGTAGCTGCTGACTTAACATTAGAACACTTACCTGTCCTAGACTCCAGCAATGTCGGCACCGCAGCCGATTTTTACATCGGCTGGTCGGGTGCTGCTTCTGCCATTGCTGGTAAGGGAACCTGGCAGTGTAGCCTTTCGCCTTCCCAGGCCGGGTCCCTACTGCGCATGCGTGAAACTGGCCCGGCAGAAGGGAAGGGAGGAAGGGGGCCGAGCTGCTGACGTAATTCGCCGTGGCCCGGTCTCCAGGAAGCGGGGATAGGGTACCTGTAAAAAACAGGACCCGCTCCCCCCTCCCACCCGAAAGGTGCCAAATGTGGCACCGGAGGAGGGAAGGAATCAGATAAGCGGAAGTTCCACTTTTGGGTGGAACTCTGCTTTAAAGCATAACTGCAGTTTTGATTTAAAAGGTTTGTTAACCCACATCATGCACTTTACATAATCCGCTCTGCCTTATAACGATATGTCCCCCTGTGTGTGTGTTGTATAAAAAAAAAAAGTTGTATATACCTTATCTGTGAGCACTGACTTGACACGCCACATCTCTCCTCTCCCCGTCTGATAGATGCAGCAGGAGGGGCTGAGATTCCCCTGCTGACATCATTCTGAAGGGGGGGAGGAGAGAGCCAGAGAGATGCATCACGTGAACGCTGATCAGTGCTCATAGATAATGTATATACAGCTTTTTTTTTTTTAATACAACACACACACAGGGGGACATAGATATCATTATAAGGCAGAGTGGATTATATAAAGTACATGATGTTATTACAGCAGCGGGTGAGGGTGGGGGGGACAGGACCCTAACACAGTAGCCAACACGGAGGGGGGAGGAGGACATGGGAGCAGAGAGGAGAGACAACAGGACTGTGGATGATGGTGGCACGCAAACTGACCACGGTGTCAGAGCTCAGCAGCCATGATTACCGTGGTCACTTTACAGAGGGGAGGGGAGAAACTGGCAGGATCAGCCAGGTTTTTTAGGTGTTACAGGGGGCCAAATGACACAGCACCAGCACTGTGTCATATAAATTGCTTTAAAGGAGCAGGGTCCATTTTTTGGGGGGGTTAACATAAGCTTTAAATAGTTCATGTGGACAAAGCTGGTCCAAATAAACTAGTTCCTTCACTAATACATACTGCCACTGTGAACATATAAACTGTATTTAGTATCAGCTACTTACAGGATACAGTGCTGTATATAGGCAGCAGTACAGGGACTTCCAGTCCCATTCCTGGAACAAAATCAAGTCAGCCACCCACAGGGAACTTTGTGCTTTATGGATGAATACAGGACTTCCTCTGATTAGCTGTGGTGGAGATTTTAGCAAGCTGTCAGCCCACCTCCTTACCTCAGCCATTAAGAGGAAGCCTTGTATCCATTCATAAAAATACAAGACTTCCTGTGAATGGCCGAGCAGCTCTCAACCTGACTCATTTTTGCTCCAGGAACAGGACGGGAAGTCCCTGTACCGCTGCTGGAACCCAGCACTTTATTTTGATGCTACATACAGTTTATACAGCATTCCCAACAGGCACGTGTATTAATGAAGGAAATAGTTTGTTTGGACCAGCTATTTTAAGTTATATCAAACCAGGAGTTTGGCTTGAAAGCAGTCGTAGAGGCTGAAGGTAAAATACATTCTGTGTGCAGCTTCCCCCCCTCAGCACCACTAATACCTACCTGAGCCCAATCTCAATCCAACAATGTGTGCGAGAGCAGCTGCTCTCCCAGCTCTCTCCCTCCTCATTGGCTCAAAGACAGCCAGTGAGGAGGGAGCAGGGTGTCAATGGACGCACAGAGTGGGGCTCAGGGGCAAGCAGCTTGCTATAGGGGCAATCAGCAGGGGAGAGGGGAATGGAGCGCTGGCAGGGGACCTGAGAAGAGGAGGATCTGGGTTGCACTGTGCAAAACCATGACATGCTTGTTATTATTTTTTTAAAGTACCTTTAACCACTTCAGCCACGGAAGGATTTGCCCCCTTAATGACCAGGCCATTTCTTGCGATACAGCACTGCGTCGATTTTACTGACAATCGTGCGACGCTGTACCCAAACAAAACTGATGTCCTTTTTTTTTCCCCACAAATAGAGCTTTCTTTTGGTGGTATTTGATCACCTTTGCTGTTTTTATCTTTTGCGTTATCAACAAAAAGAGACCGTCAATTTTGAAAAAAAAAAACAATATTTTTTACTTTTTGCTAGAATAAATATCCAAAAAAAAAAAAAATGTAAAAACGAATTTCTTCATCAGTTTAGGCCAATGTGTATTCTTCCACTTATTTTTGGTAAAAAAAAAAAAAAATTGCATATAATGAAAAAACAGGCGTATAATGATTGGTTTGCGCATAAGTTATAGCGTCTACAAAATAGGGGATAGTTTTTTGGCATTTTTATTTTCATTTTTTTCTACTAGTAATCAGCGATTTTTAGCAGGACTGCGACATTGCGGCAGACAGGTCAGACACTTTTTACACTTTTTTGGGACCAGTGACAGCTATACAGCGATCAGTGCTATAAACATGCATTGATTACTGTACAAATGTCACTGGCAGGGAAGGGGTTAACACTAGGGGGCGATCAAGGGGTTAAGTGTTCCCTAGGGAGGTGTTTCTAACTGTGGGGGAGAGGACTGACTGGAGGAGTAGAGAAATCGCTGTTCCTGAGCACTAGGAACAGACGATCATTCTGTACTCCCCTAACAGAAGGGGAATATGCTTTGTTTACACTGCCAGATCCCCATTCTGCCCCTCTGTGGAGTGATTGTGGGTGGCCAGCGAACATAGCAGCCACCGGCCACACGCATCGGCTCTAGCCCCACGCCGTGCACGCGTCCACTCTATCTATTACACGAAGCGCCATACCTGTATGGCGATTCGCGCAATAGAGCCACCCTGCCGCAGTATAACTGCGGTGGCTGATCGGCAAGTGGTTAATATCACTTTAAAACAGTTGTAAAGTATTGTGTTTTTTCACCTTAATGCATTCTATGCATTAAGGTGAAAAACCCTCTGTGCTGCAGCTGCCCCGCAGGGCCCACCTTTTTATTACCTGAACCCATTTGTTCCAGCGACGAGCACAAACCCAGCAGGTCCAGCCGCTGTCTCGGATCCTCATTGGATAGATTGATAGCAGCAGGGGCCATTGGCTCCCACTGCTGTCAATTAAATCCAGTTACATAGGAGCTGGGGGTGGGGCCGAGTCCTACTGTCTGTGTCAATGGACGCAGCAGCAAGACTCAGGAGGGTGCCCTCATGGAATGCGGCTCTCCGTGGGGGCACTAAATAAAGAGGAGGAACCAGCAGCGCTGCCGAGGCACCACAGAAAAAGAGGATCAGGGCTGCTCTATGGAAAACCCTTGCACAGAGCAGGTAAGTATGACATGTTTGTTATTTAAAAAAAAAAAAATTAACCTTTACAATCATTTTAAGGCACATACAGTGAGAGAAAATTATTTGCTCCCCTGCTGATTTTGTACGTTTGTCCACTGACAAAAAAATGATCAGTCTATAATTATAATAGTAGGTTTATTTTAACAGTGAGAGACAGAATAACAAAAATATGCAGAAAAACGCATTTCAAAAAAGTTATAAATTGTTTTGCATTTTATTGGTGAAATAAGTATTTGACCCCTTTGCAAAACATGACTTAGTACTTGGCAGCAAAACCCTTGTTGGCAATCACAGAGGTCAGACGTCTCTTGTAGTTGGCCACCAGGTTTGCACACATCTCAGGAGGGATTCTGTCCCATCCTCTTTACAGATCCTCTCCAAGTCATTAGGGTTTCGAGGCTGACATTTGATAACTCAAACCTTCAGCTTTCTCTACATATTTTCTATGGGATTAAGGTCTGGAGACTGGCTAGGCCACTTCTAGGACCTTAATGTGTTTCTTCTTGAGCCACTACTTTGTTGCCTTGGCTATGTGTTTTGGGTCACAGTCATGCTGGAATGATGGTACATGGCCCCGTCCATCGTCCCTTTAATGAGGTGAAGTTGTCCCCTTAGCAAAGAAGCACCCCCAAAGCATAATGTTTCCACCTCCATGTTTGACGGTGGGGATGGTGTTCTTGGGGTCATAGGCAGCATTCCTCCTCCTCCAAACACGGCGAGTTGAGTTGATGCCAAAGAGCTAAATTTTGGTCTAATCTGATGACAAAACTTTCACTCAGTTCTCCTCTGAATCGTTCAGATGTTCATTAGCAAACTTCAGACGGGCCTGTACATGTGCTTTCTTAAGAAGGGGGACCTTGCGGGCGCTGCAGGATTTCAGTCCTTTACAACGTAGTGGGTTACCAATTGTTTTCTTGGTGACTATGGTCCCAGCTGCCTTGAGATCATTGACAAGATTCTCCTGTGTAGTTCTGGGCTGATTCCTCACCGTTCTCATGGTCACTGACACTCCAGGAGGTGAGATCTTGCATGGAGCCCCAGACTAAGCTGCTTGGCGATGGTCTTGTAGCCCATTCCAGCCTTGTGTAGGTAGGTCTAGAATCTTGTCCCCGACATCATCCTTGGAGGGCTCTTTGGTCTTGGCCATGGTGGCTGAGATAAGGAGGAGGACTCCCTTTAGGAAAGTGCTCCTAATCTCAGCTCGTTACCTGTATAGAAGACACCTGGGACCCAGAAATCTTGCCGATTGATAGGGGATCATTTACTTATTTTACTCATTAAAATGCAAATCAATTTATAACTTTTGAAATGCGTTTTTCTGGGGTCTTTTGCTGTTATTCTGTCTCTCACTGTTAAAAAATAAACCTACCATTAAAATGATAGACTGATCATTCCTTTGTCAGAGGTCAAACGTACAAAATCAGCGGGGGATCAAATACTTTTTTCCTTCACTGTAGGTTGTTCACCTTGCAAGGGGATTTTCCTTTAGCTTAGTGAATGAGATGAAGCTCTTCTGGCTTTCATCATCCAACCAGCTGCAAGCAAAAATACACCTGATTGGATACAGTAAAATTTTCCACCCGGATGTCTGACTTTCCAAACAACACCTACATCCGATTGGATGCAGTCAGTGCCCTGCTGAGAATTTTCCTTTGACAAAAAGGAGATTTTTTTTCAGTCGACTTTTGATTCTGCCAAGGCAACCCTTGGAAAAAAATTCAGCCAATTCTTGCTGAAGAAGGATCTCTCTCTCTCCCTGCACCCTATATAAAACATTTACTCTTAACCACTTGCTGACTGCTGAACGCCGATATACGTTGGCACAATGGCAGCGGTGGGCAAATGGGCATACCTGTATGTCCCCTTCAATTGGCGGGGCTAGCGGGCGCGTGCCTGCCGTGTACAGCGTGCTAGACCCGCGGACTCTATGTCGGCCGGTCCCCCGGCGATCGTGTCACAGAGCCGCAGAACGGGGAGATGCTTATGTAAACAAGCCGTTTCCCCATTGGACTTGTGACATGACAGAGATCACTGCTCCCTGTCATCGGGAGCAGTGATCACTGTTATGTCAGTGGTAGCCCATCCCCCCCGCAGTTAGAATCACACCATAGGACACACTTAACCCCTTGATCGCCCCTAGTGTTTAACCCCTTCCCTAACAGTGACATTTACACAGTAATCAGTGCATTTTTATAGCACTGATCACTGTATGCATGACAATGGTCTCAAAATAGTGTCAAAAGTGTCCGATCTGTCCGCCATAATGTCGCAGTCATGATAAAAATCGCAGATCGCTGCCATTACTGATTAAAAAAAAATTAATAATAAAATGCCACAAAACTATCCCCTATTTTGTAGACGCTATAACTTTTGCGCAAACCAGGAGGAGGACTCCCTTTAGGAAAGTGCTCCTAATCTCAGCTCGTTACCTGTATAGAAGACACCTGGGACCAAGAAATCTTGCTGATTGATAGGGGATCATTTACTTATTTTACTCATTAAAATGCAAATCAATTTATAACTTTTGAAATGCGTTTTTCTGTAGATGCTTATTGCGATTTTTTTTACCAAAAGTATGTAGAAGAATACATATCGGCCTAAACTGAGGAAAAAATGTGTTTTTATATTTTTATATTTTTTATATATTTTATATATTTTGGGGGGGTATTGCTTTTTTTCAAAATTGTTGCTCTTTTTTTTGTTTATAGCGCAAAAAAATAAAAACCGCAGAGGTGATCAAATACCACCAAAAGAAAGTTCTATTTGTGGGGGGAAAAAGGACGTCAATTTTGTTTGGGTGCAACGTCGCACGACCGCGCAATTGTCAGTTAAAGCGACGCAGTGCCGAATCGCAAAAAGTGCTCTGGTCAGTTAGGGGGTAAAATCTTCCGGGCCTGAAGCGGTTAATATACATTTCTTTACAGTGATCTAAATTAAATGAATAATGGTAACTAACAGTATTCTCACATGTGGAAGAATCCAATGTAAATCATTTTAAAAAACAAAATTAGACAGCTCAAACAAAATGCATTTTAAAAGAGAAAAAAAAAAACACCTTTGCTGGTTTGTTGGCTCTGGGTTAAACTCACAGCCTTATTGGCTGGGGACTGTGCAAAGTGCAAGGGAAGGTATGAAACAAGCAAGCAGCCAATTGTAACCTCTGCAGCACTGGGACGCCTCTCTGCATAGCCACATTCAGGAAGAGCTTTAGCAACTGAAAAGGGGAGTGGAGGTTAATACGTTGAAGACTGCCTACTTGCGGCTTGTGAGCAGGTTCTGCATTCTACAGCAATTCAGCAGCACTACTGTGAAACAAAGAGTATCATTTCGAGACATGAAAGTAGCACATATTCTAGAGGAAGGCAGCTCTTTCTGGCACGTGGCAGGAGCTTTTACACTGTGTTTGGTGACTGTGAGCCTAGGCGTGTTGGATACGGTCACTACAGAACTAGGATTTAGTCATTATGCTGAGAAGCCAAGTTCTGCACTTCCTGTTTTTCTATCAATGCCATTCAACTCCCTCGTCAATCTCGGATACATATTTTTGGGCATATACTGGCTTGTTCAAGATGAGAAAGCTACTGGAGTTAGGGACCGGACTGGTCGTTATCTGAAGAACGTCTTTTCCTGGATGGCACTGGCCTACAGCCCAGTCCAGTGGGCGCGGATATCTACTCAGACACACAAGTCTGCAGTTCTCGATCAGTGGTTTACCTTGCCAATTTTTGCATGGGCAATCATCTGGTGCAACTCCATACTGAGACACTGGAACAGGCGGCAGTTCTTACTAATAGAGGTCCTGTCGTTAGGCAGTTATTTTTTCAGTATATTTCACCCACAAGGATTTGAATTTGCCCTGGCTGTGCATATCCTATGGGCAGTGGTTTCTGGCGTCATATTACAGAACAGGCATGGAGACTCTTCTTCAAAGAAGTACTTGATCTTCGCTCTAATCTCTTGCCTTGGTTTTGTTGGATTAAAGCTTCTTGACCATTGGTTGGCCCAATATTTCCTGTTTCAGAGACTAACTGGCCATTTCTGGTCCAAAGTCTGTGACATCCTACAGTTCCATTATTCCTTCTGCTTTTTACTTCATCTAGACCGTCATCGGTTCTCCAAGATCAAAGGATAGAAAAAAAAAAATCGAAGAAAGTTTTAAAGGATTGTAACCACTGGATGTTCTTCTCAAGCCTGCAAATGGCAACTCTGACTTAAAGTGTTGAATGGCACGCCGCCTTTGATGCTCATCTTCACAACTCAATTATAATACAGATCTGGATCCGAATAGTGAGCCACAAAGATTTTGATTCCTTTATCATCTCATGTTAAAAAAGGCACTTAAGAGATTTGTCCCATTGAGAAAAATGTCCCTGTACTTCCCATTACATGACAGCCATTGATTGTAAAATTCTACAAAACGGTCGAAATTGCCTCCCAGATAGTTGTCTTTGGAACAGTTGTCTCCATTAGAAGCCTGTTCTGGTGACATCTCATACTTTAGGATTTCCCCTCACTTTCAGTCCCAGAGATCCCTGGGAGGGAGAGAATATCCCTAATTGGGACGCAGATAGCATTGAAAACCTGACAGAGGTTCTAACTGGGGCCATGCCAGGGCAGATGCCACCTAAGCCAAACATTTTTTCCTGGCCACCCCTTCACTGGTTGCCAGGATGCAGGCAGCCACCTGTACCATAACAACCGATAACACCGTGTGGCAGGGGCTGTCTGCATCCTACCAACAAAAGATGCTGTGTGGCAGGGACCATTTGCATCTTAGCAACAAAAGATGCTGTTTGGCAGCATCATTCATTGGTAGGATGCTGGCACCCAGATGACACGGTGTCATTGGTTGGTAGGATGAAGGTTGCTGGGGCACACAGTGTCATTGGTTGTTATTGTGCAGGCAGCTGTCTGCACCATAACGACTGATGAGGCCATTTGGCCCAGGAGGTTAAATATACAAGGGGCTGAACATGCTCTAAGGACAGTGTTTTATTAAAGGTGGAGAGTGCAAAATCAGGCTCACTTCTGCATAGAAACCTATTATCTTCCAGGTTTTATTGCCAAAACTTAATTGAACAAGCTGAGGTTAGAAGCCGATTGGTTTCTTTTCAGAAGCGAGTGTGATTTTGCACTCTGTAGCTATAGTAAATAAACCCCAGGGCGTCTGTGTGCGATTCCCAGTTTGCCTAATTGGTGGCACTGGCCTGGTTCTAATCTTTTCCTACACTATTCAAAATGAAAAAAAAAAAAAGAAAGGCTTTGGTTTTAAATACATTCTGTAGTAACCAAATTGCAGATCTCTCTAGGCTATGTTTTAACAATTGTAAAACCATCATCACCCAATCTAATCTAATACCCTTTTCCATAGATAAGTGAAAGATCTGGGTATCCAAACTCCCATGGAAATTCTGCAATTCAAATTCTGCAGTAAAGGGGACCTCTCTCTGCCTGAAATGTGTGTTACCTATGATGTTTAACACATGCCGAATGTTAATTCATGCCAACGCACCACTTACTTTTATCTACGCATTTATAGATGGTCAGCTTATAGTTGCGATTTCTATTCTGTACCATAAGATTCGGTGCAGGCAGACACACTGCATTTGGGACCTGCATATGGGGTGTAGTTAGCTCAACATTGACACCCACTGCAGATTGCAACCTCAGTGTGTTTTAAATACGGTGTGGGAAATGCGCACGGAACATTCTGGTGTGAACATAGTTGCATAAGAAGGTTGAAAAAAAAAATTAAAAAAAAAAAAAAAAGACACCAGTCCATCTAGTTCAACTAGTTAAAAAAAAAACAAAAAAAACAAACACAAACAGAAAACCTCCACATAAACTGTCCTATATCCATAATTGATCCAGAGGAAAGCGAAAAACACCCAATTAACTTCAATGGGGGAAAAAAATCTTTCCTGATCCCCCAAGAGGCAATCGGATATTCCCTGGATCAACTACCACTGGCATCAATAACAATAAAAACTAGCATTCAGTTATATTTTGTGCCTTTAGAAAAGCATCCAGCTCTTTTTTAAAACAATCTACTGAGATAGCCAAAACTAGTTCTGGAGGGAAGCTATTCCACATTTTCAAAGCTCTTACTGTGAAGATGCCTTTCCATATGTGAAGGTTAAATCTCTTTTCCCCCAGACATAAAAAGAGTGCCCCCTTCTCCTCTGTAATGATCTAAAAGAAAGAATGGGCCCTAAAGAAAGATTGAAATTATTAAAAAAATGTGGAGTTTAGAGTGTAAGAAAATAAAATACTGTAACAATCTTAAATAGGCTATGTTCTCTGCACATGGCACCCCTAAAAAAATGAATAAATTAAATAAAGCAGTGAACTGATTAGGAACAGCGCTCGCCAATGTTGAGTGATGAGAGTGAAGGAAAGGATACACTGTTGCACAAGACCGATCATTAAATACAGCTTATCCACGCAAAGAAAATAAATCATGGCGGTCATAATTATATTACAGTAAAACCTTGGATTGCGAGCATAATTTGTTCCAGAAACACGCTTGTAATCCAAAGCACTTGTATATCAAAGCAAATTTCCCCATAAGAAATAATGGAAATTCAGATGATTCATTCCACAACTATTTATTCATAAGTCCTTCAGTTTAAAGTCCATATAAAAAGATTATAGCGATGTGACCAGGTTGTGTAACCCTAAAATGTCCATCCACAAATGGAAGCCTCCACAGGGGGATTAGAAGCAAAATCCAGCAGGAGCTACAGAGTAAGAAAGAGAAGAGAGGCGCCTTTAAGTGTAGCAACATGGTTACATTTATTGAATGTACAACATTTAGCAACTCACATGGTTGATAATTAAAACAGGCACATCTAATGCCCCGTACACACGGTCGGATTTTCCGATGGAAAATGTCCGATCGGAGCGTGTTGTCGGAAATTCCGACCGTGTGTGGGCTCCATCGGACATTTTCCATCGGATTTTCCGCCACACAAAGTTGGAGAGCAGGAGATAAAATTTTCCGACAACAAAATCCGTTGTCGGAAATTCCGATCGTGTGTACACAAATCCGATGGACACTGCCCCGTTTATAGTCCCGACGTACGTGTTTTACGTCACCGCGTTTAGAACGATCAGATTTTCCGACAACTTTGTGCGACCGTGTGTAGACAAAACAAGTTTGAGCCAACATCCGTCGGAAAAAATCCTAGGATTTTGTTGTCGGAATGTCCGAACAAAGTCCGACCGTGTGTACGCCCTATAAGTATGCAGGCATCTGGGATAAAGCTGTCCATATAGACCATCCCCTGCACCGCCGGCTTTCACCGCTGTCAGTCTACAATCGTGACCGGGAAGATTACTCTGCAGTAGAGCGATTGAACTGCATGTGAAGCGCAGCGTGGAAGAGACAACGTCAATGGTAGTGTGGAGGATGGTCTAGGTGGACATCTTTACCTCGGATGCCTGCATACTTAGATGCGCCTGTTGTAATCATCAACCATGTGAGTTGCTAAATGTTGTACCTTCATTAAATGTAACCATATTGCTACACTTAGGAGGCACCTCTCTTCTGTTTTATATTTGGTTGTGACATGACGCTACTTTTTATATCAAGACATCGCTTGTATATCAAATCAAAATGTATTATACAATTTTGCTTGTCTTGCAAAAACGCTCTCAAACCAAGTCACTCTCTAACCAAGATTTTACTGTACTAATTTAGACTGAATTAGAAAAAAAAAATTGTAACTGTCAGATTCTAAGAAAACACTAACAAATATTACTAAAGATTCCAGTCAAATCTAAAGAAAGAGTTTGTGTGGCTGACTCTAAAGAAATGTATCAAAATGAATCAGATTTTATCTGGTTTACTGCATTTAGAAAGAGTTCCCTTTGGAGAAAGCCAATGAATCCATTAGATCCACAAAGTCTGTTATTTAAACATGAACATTCTCCTGACTTCATATACCAGTTTGTCTGGAGTGATCACCAACAACAGGGGAGGTTGTCCTCTCCAGTCAACCAAATCATCCAGCATACTGAGACTAATGCCACGTACACACAGTCTGATTTTCCGGCGGAAAATGTTCGATGGGAGCTTGTTGTCAGAAATTCCGACCGTGTGTAGGCTCCATCGGACATTTTCCATCGGAATTTCCGTCACACAAAATTTGAGATCTGGATCTCAAATTTTCCGACAACAAAATCCGTTGTTGTAAATTCAGATCGTGTGTACACAATTCCGACACACAAAGTTCCAGGCATGCTCGGAATCAAGCAGAAGAGCCGCACTGGCTATTGAACTTCCTTTTTCTCGGCTCGTCGTACGTGTTGTACGTCACTGCGTTCTTGATGTTCGGAATTTCCGACAAGATTTGTGTGACCGTGTGTATGCAAGACAAGTTTGAGCCAACATCCGTCGGAAAAAATGTATGGATTTTGTTGTCGGAATGTGCGATCGTGTGTACAGGGCATTAGAGCAGCTTTCCAGGGCCTATTCGCCTTCCAACATCAGAACAAACAGCACAATGAAGTCATCTCCTTCAGAGCCACATCCAGTGTGAAACCTTTCCCAGCAGGATGCAGCAAAGATCTTTTCAAGACACACATGGAAAAAGTTTCAGTCTATGTTCTGGATTCTAGAATCTCCTGGCAGACAGTCAACACTTCCTAGACCACAATGAATGTTCTCAAACAATCATTATCTGTGGTCAAACTTCAAATTGTGTGGCATTTGACATACCACATAGGCTCTAGGAACAACAATTAGGGTTCTCTTGGGATTTGCTTCCAGTAGGGTTGCACCAATGCATTTTTTTTTTATTATTATCGGCGTGTACAGATACTTTCGGTCAAGTACGCACCGATACTTTGTAGTGCGATTTGCGTCAATACAAAATACATGGCCGCAAAGAGCACTACAAAGAATCAAATGTGATTTGAACAGGAATGCAGTGCGATTTCCCCCACCGCTCCTGTGTGTGTATGTATATAGAAAGGAAAGCGCCATCTAGTGGGAAGTTTATGAAAAATTTTATAACTTACATTAAAGCGGAGTTCCCCCCCAAAAACGGAACTTCCGCTGTAAGTACTTGTGACCCCCTGACATGCCACATTCGGCATGTAATTTTTTTAAATTTTTTTTTGGGGTGGGGAGCAGGTACCCGGTTTTGACAGGTACTCAGCTCCCACTTCCTTTCCTGGCGCCACCGAGCGGAAATTCACTTCTCTCCCCCCCCCTCCCTCCCTACAATCTTCTGGGACACGTCACAGGTCCACGAAGATTGCCCGGCCATTCAAGACAGCGCAGCACGACTCGCGCATGCGCAGTGCGCTCCCGGGCTGTGAAGCCGCAAGCTGTCACAGCCGGGCACCCACACTTGCAATGCCGGCGCCGTGGAGAGGAGGGGGAGAGGAGTGAGGCTTGGGGCGGCCGCATCGCTGGATCGTGGGACAGGCAAGTGCCTGCTTATTAAAAGTCAGCAGCTACGCTTTTTGTAGCTGCTGATTTTTAAATGGGTGGAACTCTGCTAGAAGTACATATCTGGTCAAATGCAAAATCTGCAGTGTCCCGGTCCCGCCGATGATAGAAAATCCTGGCCGCTGGAGAAGTTGCAGGACCCCTGTGGGTATAGGGCGGAAGCGATGTCAGCTTGGGGGCGGATCGCCTATACATCTTCTCTAGCGGCCGTGATTTGCTATCATCGGCGGGACTGGGATACTATGCAGATCTTGCATGTAACCAGATATGTACTTAATGTGAGTTAAAACATTTTTAATAAACTGCCCACTAGATGACATTTCCCTTTCTAAACACACACAGAAGTGGTGGGGGAAATAGTTTGCGCTTTGGACAGGAATTGCACCGCATTCCTGTTCAAATCACATTTGTTTCTTTGCAGTGTGATTTGCACCCATTTTTTTTTTTTTTTGCATTGACGCAATTCGCACCGCAAAGTATCGGTTTCGGTATAGGGAGCATTCCCACAAGTAAGCATACTCGTGAAAATGCTTGGTATTGGCGCATCCCTAGTTTCCAGATATGATGTGCATGGATTTCTGGACCTTCCCCTTTTAGCCATAAAGATTATACGCCCAACCGTGCATGAAATATTTAATAAGTAAGGAGTCTGTTAAAAGCATTATAGAAACTTTCTATATTTCAACAATCATCAAAAATATTCTGAAGGCCAGGGAGGGGTCCACAAATTTTACCTGTTTGGAGTATAGATAATTACTTTTGTAGAACATTTCTCTCACTGAGCCCCCAGTAGCTTGGGTGCTCAATATTTCTTAAACACTGGTCAGTATTGGACTTCCTTTTATTTCCAGTTAAGTAGATATAAACACGAACTAGATGACATTTGGTTTAATAAACTATATATCATAAACAACTGCCATGTTCTTTTTAATATGGGACATACTGCTTTCCCCTTTTCCAGTTCATGTTTCTTTTAAGGTGACGGTCTCATCTCTGTTAGCTTTGATAGGCAAGTAGGTTCTTGCCCCTTTAATTTTATAGTTTATGAAGATTTAATGAAACTTTTCCGCTTGTATACATTATATTGTACATTATATTGTATACATTATACAATTGCCATACAAAAGTACTGGATTAAGTAATCTAAAATATCTTCATATGTGGCAATAATAAATTGACGTATCCTAAAAAAAAACACAAAAAAACATGCTGTGTGGTGTATGATGTCATGTTCTCTCGTCATTAATAGATTTTGAAGGTCCTATAAAGCACATTTACTGGTCAGTTTCCCAAATTCTCATCTTTTGAAATAACTTGTACCATTACTTAGCGTAGCCTTTCCCAACATTTTTTAACCCAGAAGAATCGTTGAAATAACTTTCAGGTCTCAGGGTACCCCTTCTTATATTTGCAATATCTACAGCTCATGGTACATTAGCGTAAACTATAAGAATAATTAAAAGGATAAGGAATGTCTCATTCTTAAGAGTATTTGCCAACCACTCTATGGGATTGATTTAATGAAACTGGAGAATTCAAAATTTGGTGCAGCTGTGCATAGAAACCAATCAGCTTCCAGGTTGTTTTTGTCAAATCTTAATTTAACAATCTGAAGTTAGAAGCTGATTGGCTACCATGCGCAGCTGCATCAGATTTTGCACTCTCCAGTATTAGGAAATCAACCCCTATATGGCAAACATTTTTTTTAGTAATAACATTGACATTAAATAAGCAGTAATGGTGGCAAGAAAAGGAATATGCTCAGTAAAAACTGTATTGCTCAACTGGTGGTCAGTGGAAAAATGCCCCCTTACACAAATGGTCAGTATAAGGCTACTCTCACACTGAGGCGGGTGGGTGCTGGTGGTAAAGCTGCGCTATGTTTAGTGCCACTTTACCGTCGTTTTAGCCGTGCTATTCGGCCACTAGTGGGGTGGTTTTAACCCCCGCTAACGGCCGAAAAAGGGTTAAAACCGCCCACAAAGCGGTTTGCAGCGCTGCCCTATTGTTTTCAATGGGTAGGGGCGCTTTAGGAGCGGTAAATACACCGCTCCTACAGCACTCCAAAGATGCGGCTTGCAGGACTTTTTTGACCACCCTGCAAGCGCACCACTCTAGTGTGAAAGCCCTCGGGGCTTTCACATTGGAGTGAATTGAGCGGCTCTTTCAGAGCGCTTTGCAGGTGCTATTTTTAGCACTTTAGCGCCTGCAAAGCGTCTCAGTGTGAAAGCAGCCTAAAGGTACCCCTTTACATTGGTGGTCAGTGGGAGCGGTGCCTCTGTAGATTGGTGGTCAATGGGGGAAGGACCACGTTACATTAGTGGTCATTGGGCGAAAGGCCCTATTACACGGATGATCATTGTGAGGAGAATTGGAACAGGTGCATCCGAGCTACTACCTCCTGTGCAATGCCTGGTGAGCCTCAAGAACACAGCACTCAGCCTGTGAAGTCTCTGTAAACCTCCATAGTCCATGCAAAAAAGGAAAAAGGCTGGTGCCATGGAAGTCAGCTAAAACATTGTTTTATTATTGCATGTGAACAACAGTCAAAAATAAACCAGTGCGTTTCAGCCACCAAGCCTTAATCATGGTTCATAATAAGCCATGATTAAGGCCTGACGGCCGAAACGCGTTGGATTTTTATTTGACTGTTGTTCACATGCAATAATAAAACAAAGTTTTAGCCGACTTCCACACCACCATCCTTTCTACTTTTTTGCATTGTGAGGAGAATGTCCACTGCCAAAAAAAAGCATTAGTATTGGTGGCAACTTATCTGAGAGGCCGATATAACTCACTGCTTATGGAACCCCTGAAACCTCTTGAGGAGCCCTATGGCATTACACTTGTTGGTAAAGGCTGATTTACAGTGACAACTATTTCTTTTTTTTCTCTTAAATAATCTTTATTAACAATTCTTAATTTACATACACCATATTAAAACATCTGCAGGTTCGTGTGGACATACTCCACTAGTAAAGGGACATGCTTCATATGGTACACTAAGGCGACCGGGAACTGTTTTTCCCCCAACCCTCCCTCCCTTCCCTTCCCTTACCCTCCCCCTACCCTGAGCCAGATCCTTCCTTTTATTCCTGACACCCTACGCTTATTAACCACGGGTTCCACATCTTTTCAAACTTTTTAAGGTTCCCTCTTCTAATATATAGGGCTCTCTCCTTCCATATTACCTCATTTATTGTTTTAACCCACTCGTCAACTGCAGGGGGAAGGACTGTTTGCCATCTCTGCATAATGAGCTTCCGGGCCTGGTAAAGGCACCTCAGAACGGCTAGTTTAGCCGCTGCCTCCTCCCGGCTCCATGCCCTGTATCCAAGAATACAGAATCTGACGTCTATCTCCAGGGAGAGCCCCCATTTGCCCTCGATAGAGCCCACAACCCCCCGCCAGTAACGTACTAGCTTGGGGCACCTCCATACCATGTGTATCAAATCGCCCTCCTCCCCACACCTGGGGCACTTGGCATCAGGTCTTACACCAAAACGGAATAGTTTTTTTGGGGTGTAGTATGCTCTATGTAGCAACATTAAGTGGGAGAGTCTCTGTGCAGGTGAAACTGAAACCTCCTGTCCTACCTCCAGTATTTCCCTCCATTGTATATCAGTTAACTTTCCCACATCCTTCTCCCACCCCTCCCTGCAGCCCAGATGCTCTGATCTGACAATAGCTTCCTTGCACAGTTGCGCATATATTCCAGAGATAAAGCCCTTCATCTTCCCAGATTTAATCACCCTTTGGATCAGTGCAGCATCTGTCCAGGCTGGGGGACTTACCCTAAATTGTACCTCCAATGCCGCTCTCATTTGCAGATACCTGAAGAATGTTTGTCTTGGGATACTGTATTCCTTTTGGAGGTCCTCAAAAGATTTCAATACCCTCCCTCTGTACAGCTGGGATAGTCTATTTATACCCCACCTCGCCCATTCCTTAAATTCCCCCATAGCCACTATCTCCTGTAGGTTTCTGTTATGCCAGAGGGGAGCGTATTCTGTAAACCCAACATATCCCATTAAGGTCTTTGTTGCCTTCCAGACTTTTGTTATTAACTTAGTTGTGGGGCCTCTACCAGATAGTGAGTCTGCCTCCAATGCTTCCACTACGATTTTATGGGGTGCCTCCAGAGTTAACAAACCTCTGTCAGCACTTCCACCCCCTACATGCTGCAACTGTGCTGCCAGAAAATAGCACCTCGGATGCGGGAGGGCTATCCCCCCTTCTTTAACTGGTAACTGCAAACTCTGAAGGCTGATCCTGGCCTTCCCCCTCCTCCACAACAGCTCCCTAAAAAGTGAGTCGATCTTTTGGAACCACTTTTTGTTCAACCACACCGGTGAGTTGTGTAACAGATACAGCAGTTGGGGCAACCAAACCATCTTGATTAGGTTGCCCCTTCCTGCTACAGATAGGGGCAGCCGGCTCCAGATATCTATTTTACACCTAAATTTACCCAGTAATGTAACTAGGTTGTCTACAATATACTGATTGGGGTCTTTTGACATATTTATGCCCAGGTAACGAATCTTTGAAACTACTTTTAAGTGTGGAATTCCCGACAGGTCCGGACCATTGAGGTTATCTAATGGCAATAGTGCAGACTTCCTCCAATTCACCACCAGTCCTGACACACTGCCAAACCTTTCCATTAAGTCCATTACCTGCCTAAGAGAGCCTCCCGTATCTCCGAGAAACAGTAGGACATCGTCGGCATACAGGGCAATCTTCTCCTCTCCTATTCTTCTTACAAAGCCTTCAATCTTGGAGCTAGATCTAATATGGATTGCTAGTGGCTCCATAGCGAGGGCAAACAGCAGGGGGGACAGGGGGCATCCCTGTCTCGTCCCCCTCTCTAAGCATATTTTCCCTGATAGTCCTTTATTAACCCTAACCTTCGCACTTGGGCCCCTATACAGTATTTTTATCCACTTTCTGAAGACAGGACCCAAGCCAAACTCCTCCAGCACCCGCCAGAGATAGGGCCATTCCAAACTGTCAAAGGCCTTAGTTATATCCAGGGATACCACTGCTCTTGAACCTATATTCTCTGTCGGGGTCTGGAGATTCATGTATGCCCTCCTAATGTTCATACTCGTGGTCCTATGGGAAATAAATCCCGTTTGATCCACGTGGATGAGTTTATGCACAATTTTGTTAAGTCTAGCAGCCAATACCCTTGCCAGGATCTTGGCGTCTGTACACAACAAAGATATAGGCCTGTATGCCGACGGTTCCAGTGGATCACCCCCTTCTTTATGAAGCAGGATGATATTTGTTTCAGTCATAGAGACAGGCAGACACCCTCCCTGCAGAGCCCAGTTCAGTGTTTTCAGCAACTCTGGCAGGAGGATCTTCCCGTAGTGCTTATAGACCTCCACCGGGAGACCATCCGGCCCCGGAGATTTTTGATTTGCCATTCCATTTACAGCTTGTTGTAATTCAACTAGTGTAATTGGCGCATCTATACCCTCTCTATCCTCTTCAGTAACTATAGGGATCTGTATATCCTTAAAAAAATTTTCCATGTCCTCCTCCCCAACGAACCCCTGTGACCTATACAGGTTTTCATAATACCTCTCAAATGTGTCTGTAATTTCTGGGCTCTGAGAGGATATCTCACCACCTGGAGTCCTGATTGCCGGGATCGTCGAAGAGGAGGAGTTAGTTTTTACCAAATAGGCCAACATGCGTCCCACACTTTCTCCTTCCCCAAAGGTCCGTTGTTTCAGGAAGAGTTGCTTATTTTCACCCCTCTTCAGGACTGCTGTTCTATAGGCCTCCTGTTTTTCCTCCCACAGTTTCTGCCTCTCTGGTGTGGGGCCTTCTATAAATTGCTTCTCTGACAACTCCAGTTCCCTCCTAATTCCCTCCTCCCACTCCCTTGCCCTCCTCTTAACTCCTGCCACCCCCTGGATCAAAATACCCCTAAGGAATGCCTTCAATGTGTCCCATTGTACACCTGCTGTCGTTGAGCCTTCATTAAATTTTAGAAACTCTTCTAACTTTGTTATTATCTTCTCTGGCTCCCCCATTAACTCCAACCAATATGGACTTAGCTTCCAGAGCCCTCTAGCCTCCCTGACCCCTATACCCACTGAGGCCACCATCAGGGAGTGATCCGAGACCCCTCTCGGATAGTATACTACGTCCTTTATTATTGGCACTGCCTCTGCATTCCCCAGGGTCATATCAATTCTGGAGAAGGTGGAGTGGGAGGAAGAGAAGCAAGAGTATTGCCTTGCTCCAGGATTCCGGACCCTCCACATATCCAACAGGCCTGCCTCCTCCAGGAAGTTCCCAACCGGCCCCCTGCTACACTGTTTACTTGGGCTCGCGGTGGAAATCTGTCCAACTCTTTGTTTAACACCTCATTGAAATCCCCTAATACTATCACCGGGGTATCTGTTTTATCCAACATAAACTCCATTAAACTATACAGCACTTCCAATTTAAAAGGTGGGGGGATATAAATGTTAGCAATAACATACATTTTGTTTTCAATAGAACAGTATAAAAAAACATAACGACCCAAACTATCTATCCTGGTCTGCCTACAGGAGAACATCACACTTCTTGTTACCAATATACTCACCCCCCTAGAGTAAGAGGAGTACACCGAGTGGTATTGGGCCTGGAACCTTCTACTTGGGAGACCTTTCATCGTATCCTTTGTCAAGTGAGTCTCCTGTAGGCAGACCAAACCCACCCCCCTTATCTCCAGCAGTGAAAAAATGGCAGCCCTCTTGATTGGGTTCCCCATCCCCCGTACGTTCCAGGAGCCTATTTTAAGGATTTTAGACTGCATTAGACAAACAACAGACAGGAATTAGTACCAGAAAACCAACGACAATGGGCGTCTTCAACTTGGTATACTGTCTTGTGCCAAACGTTAACACCTCCATTACCCCTTATAACTCCCCCCAGAAAGAAAAGAGAGAGAACCCCCATAGGGTAGCCAAAGTGAGACCCCTCCATTAATACCAAACTGTGTATTGCATATAACAAAAAAGAAAAGAAAAATGCCTTAATTACCCTCTGTGCTTCATTACTGTTATTTTCCTTTCTAATAAACCTACTAAGTGTCCCCCTTTCCTTTTTCCCCATGTTCCTATTGATAGGGGACCCCTCCATTAATACCAAGCTGTGTACTACATATATAAAATAAAAAGAAAGAAGAGAGAAAAAAATAAGTAAATAAATAAATAAAAAGGAAAAAATGTTGCCTTAATTACCCTCTGTGCTTCATTACTATTATTTTCCTTTCTAGTGAGCATTCTAAGTGTCCCCCTTTCCTTTTTCCCCATGTTCCTATTCATAGTGTTTGTATTTACCACACATGTGCTTAATCGTACTTCCCCCCTCCCGCCCCTTTCCCCTAACTACCCCTCCAGTTACTAAGTGCATTTTAATTCCTCTTTGAGATAGTTTTGCGACCCCCTTCCTCTCCACCGCCCACCCCCCCTCTCCCTCCCCCCCGTCCCTTCCCCCCCCTCCCCCACCTTACCAGGTTTGCCCCTGGGGCTTTATTCGTGACCACCTCATGTATTCCCTTCACAATACCTCTTCCTAACATTCCCCCCCCTCCCTCCACCAATAATATCCACGTATGCCAAATTTTAAGTGTAGTATCCTCCTCCTCCCCCATTCCTACTCTACCATACCCCATCATTCTTCCTCTCTATACCGAGTTCATATTGCTTCCCACAGTCCAGGTTTTCTTATCAAACACCCCGTCTCTCTGGACTCCGTTCTTTGGGTTGCAGTCTTAGTTTGTTTTCTTCGTACCAGCGTGTTGCCCCCACCGGGGAATCGAAAAAACGAACCTCCCCAATTGCCTCTACCCGTAGCCTGGCTGGGTATAATAAAGCATACTTGACTTCAAATTTTTGAAGGGTGCGTTTGATCTCCACGAACCCTTCCCTGCGTCTCTGCAGCTCTGGTGAAAAGTCCGCGAAGAATGAAACCTTTGTTCCATTATAAAGAATAAGTCCCTTCTCTCTGGCTCTGCGTAGTAAAATTAACTTGTCACAGTGGTTCAGAAATTTCATTAGTAAGGACCTGGGGCGCCCTCCAGGGGGCGGAGCCCTGAAGGGGACCCGGTGAGCTCTCAATCGCAAACTGTGCGGAAAATGCTTCTCTTCCAAATATTTCTATGAGCCATCCTTCCAAAAAAGCAATGGGACTATGCCCCTCACATCTCTCTGGGAGACCCACTATTCTTATATTGTCCCTTCTCAGGCGGTTTTCCATTTCATCCATTTTTTCATTAATTCTACCCAATTGCTCCTTCATGGATTTAACATCTTGCTGTAGGGGAAAAACATCGTCCTCCACTTGGCTCACTCTTCCCTCTAAGCCCGTTATTCTGTCTACTGCCTTTTGCAACTCCTGCTTTATTAGTAACAGTTCAGCTTTAACCTCTTTAATTTGGCAGCTTAATCCCTCCACTGATGCTTTACAGGAATTGATCGCTTGCAATACTTCCCTCAGGGTAGGTTCTACCTCTGTGACGGAGACGGTAGTTGGCAATGGTAACTGAGCTTTTTCCCCTGCCCCTGCACCTTTATTAACATTCGGGTTTTTATGCCCTGCTCCAGCTGCAGATGATGATGCCTGTCCTTGACTTTTCCTATCCCCGGTAGTCTTAAGTTGCGGAAGTTGCCCGTTTTTAGTGGGGGTCTGTTCAGGGGTATGTGCAAACCTCTCCAGCTTTGCTGCTGCTGCTGCCGCCTGGTTCCCCTTCTCCCTTGCTGACCGTAATGACTGGGGGCCCAAGTTCTCCATGTTAACTGGCTCCTCCCCTCACCTCCTGGACATTGCCTTTGTTACCTTTGTTAACTTTATATATCCAGATAGGCAATACCACCAAGGAAACAGGCAAAGAAAAATTAGAGACCAGGGGAGCAGCAAAAGGGCTTAACCGAGCATACACAGACAAGTACTGACCCTTTACTGCAAGGAACTATCTGCAACCCTGCAATCGCCAGTCAGCCAATGCACATATTCAGCAGTCTGAGTATTTAGTATACTAGTCAGATATGTCATATAGGCCCGTTCACTCCTCCATCCTTCTGTTGTAGTATGGGGTCACAACGTACTGTCCTTTATACTTTATCCAAGTACAGTGGGCTATAGTAGAATGGCCGGGTTAAACCCTCCTTCCACGTCCCGCTCACCTGCTTCGGTCCCCACAGTCCCAGGACCCAGCGTCCAGCTCCTTACCAGCCTCCACAGAGTATCCCAGTCAGTTTGGCATAACTTCACCACAGGTCTTCTTTTCCACCGTCACCCGTCCACCTCTCCTCCTCTCTCGCCGCTCCGTAGCGGCACACTGAAAGCCGCTCCACCGGCTCCCAAGCACGCAGGCGCAGTAACTACCGCGGCTCCAATGAGGGCGCCTCGATGTAGTTAGTTTATTCAGGCAACCGGCGCCGGCTTCTCCGTCTAAAGACACTTCCTCGCCTGCCCGCCTTGCATCGGCCACGCTGAGATCCAAGTGCTAGCAGTAACAGCCGGCCAAATACTCCAACCCTCCGGTATCAACAGGTAAACGGCAAGGTGGAGAGACTCTCAGCACGCTGCTCACTCCGCTCCACACTCCATCCACACCCTCATCCGGTCACCCCCCCCGCATAATGAGATTGTTAGATAGATAAAATTTAGAGAGCACTTCTGCTTCCACAGTGACAACTATTTCTATCTCTATTGCACTACTGAAAGTAGTTTCAGGCAATAAACACGAATCAGTGAATTGTTAATGCTGTTCAGAAAATACCTGCAAATATGACATATGCTCTACAGCAGGGATATGCAATTAGCGGACCTCCAGCTGTTGCAGAACTACAAGTCCTACGAGGCATTGCAAGACTCTGACAGCCACAAGCATGGCACCCAGAGGCATGTTGGGACATATAGTTTTGCAACAGCTGGAGGTCTGCTACTTGGATATCCCTGCTCTACAGGATTTTCCTAGTGCGATATCTTTTTTACATGCTGGTGGGTAATTGGCTCCTGTTTAAATTAGCCCGAGTATGCATGTCCAAATTGACTAAGCACTTGTGCTAAAATATTCTACATGCCAGTCCCAAGCCAGTGCAATTGGTGAGGGTTAAGGAAAGACCCGATGACATGTAAAAACAAATTGCCAAAAAATGCTATGGAAGTGGTCTTCATGCACATCAGACAGACCAGGGATACTGCCCCGAAGAGTTGGGTATGGCAAAGTGAATATTTACATACGTACTAGAGATGGCATGCCAATCCCTGAACCCCCTATAAGAATATACCGATTGTAAAGCACAGCACGCCCAGTATGGCCCATTTTCTCTTCATCCCCCCATACCTAAAAGAATAAAACACAGATCGTCTTAGCTACGCTTTCTTTTTAAAAGCTGTCCCCTATGCATGGCAGCTTCTGATCCAGTGGACAGTTTTTTGATCTTTCCAGCTTCAGAGTTGTGCACTGTACATTATTCTCTGCAGGGTATGGCTACTTGATGTTGACTTCTTACTGGTCAGGGCTGGCAGCAAATCAGAAGCTGGTGTTGAAAAGTCAGTGACATACAGAGAAATCTATATCGTGCACTGAACTCCGAAACAAAGAGAAAGGAGTGCTGACTGCCACTCTGAAACCTGCTGTGTTGGGTGGGAGGTTTATGAAAACATGGAGGTCTGCAATCAGCAGTGATTCACCAAACACAACACTGGCAGTACAAATTATGTGGTGCATGCACTGCTGTTAAATAATACAAAAAAAAATATATAACAATTTGTATTTAAGGTCTATAGGGAGGTTTTCTGGTTCAGAGATATCCATACGACACTTCTCTAGTGGGTACAGAATTCGCCATGTAAAAATGCAGAGCAGTACGGTTTCGTTTTGGACAAGGAAATAAATATGTTTCCAAGGGACCTATCACAGTTTAGTCTGCACTTTCCTGCTTTGGTGATTCTTACCTCCTTGCTGCAGTGGTTCCGCTAGACCGGTGATTCTTTTCACATGTGTGGTTTGGCTTCTGTGCTCACCGACGGGCATTGCCTGCTATCGTTTATTTTCCTTCTCTTCTATCACTTTGTGTCCCGCCTCAAAGTTTGCTTCCCTCTATAAGGCATGCTCAGTTCAACCAGCATTGCCTGAGCAACTTCCTAGTTCTCTGAGCTCCTGTTTGTCTAGTGCAGGGGTCTTCAAACTACGGCCCTCCAGTTGTTCAGGAACTACAATTCCCATCATGCCTAGTCATCTCTGTGGTGAATGTCAGAGTTTTACAAAGCCTCATGGGATGTGTAGTTCCACAACAGCTGGAGGGCCGTAGTTTGAAGATCCCTGGTGCCTTGTGTTTTCGGTGTCCCAACCCCAGGCTTCGTCTTCTGTTTGTGCTTGCCTGCCACCTGCTCTGACCTCAGCGTGTTTCCCAGATCCTCTCGTCTCCCACCATCTGTATCTTGCATATGCGAGTGGTCTCCTTGTCATCAGCTGGGTGTACCTGGGGGCTGTGACCTGGTTCCAGCTTGCTGCAAATCCATCCCCATCATTAAGGACCCTGGTGAAGAAGCAAGCTTTGCCCCGAGTTGGCATCCTACAAGGGCTCACTACCACAGAAACCTAACAGTACTATTGCCTGAAGTCTCCTCAATTGCATTTTGTACTCGGCTCCCATTCACACTTCACATGAGAGCTTAACCAGCTGATTTAGAGACTTTTTTCCAGTGCTCACATTAAAGTCTCTGGGGCCAAAAACATGCAATTCCGCCCCAAAGAAGCACTTGTCCTTTTTAAAGCTTCGCATAATGCTCAGGTGTGAAAGAGGCTATTGAGAATAATGGGATTTTTCATCTTGAGCATTTTCATATTCTCGATAATCGTGCAACAAAATGCTCAGGTTTGAACAGGGCTCAAGTAAAGTCACTTCACATGTTGATTAGAACATCGGGTCTCATGGTGATGAAGTCCAAAGATATTGACAATACTGTCCAATGAGAAAACTTTAGGTTCGGGAAAAATTGACCTTTAAAACACAGTTGGGTAAGTACGTTAGGCATGGACTTTCAATCCTGAAATACAGTGTATATATATATATATATATATATATATATATATATATATACTGTATTTATTGGCGTATAACATGCACTTTTTCACCCTGAAAATCGGGTGCAAATAGTGTGTGCGTGTTATACGCAGATACTGCAATTTGGGCTGCCTAGAAGGGAACGGGGAGGGGGGCGGGACGAGCGCCGTCAGATTACATACAGCGAGAATCTCCAGTTTACTCAGCACCCTCTGTAATAGGAAGTCCCGTCTCCTGGGCTGGCATTGGACCACTGTTCTGTCTATCATAGAAGCCGGTCCAGGAGGCGGGACTTTGTATTAAAGAGGCCGCGGAGTAAACAGGAGATTCTCGATGTATGTAATCTGACGGCGCTCCTCCCGCCCCCCTCCCTGTCCCTTTCGAGGCAGCAGTAATCTGGAGGTAAGGCTGCAGATGGGCATTGATCAGGCTGCATTCATGGCAACGGTGAGGCTGCAGATGAGCATTGATCAAGCTGCACTGATGGGCAATTGTGAGGCTGCAGATGGCATTGATCAGGCTGCAGATGGGCAATGGTGAGGCTGCATTGATGTGCACTGACCCTTATTTTGTTTCAAAGTTCTTTATTTAAAATTTAAGTTTTTTTCCCTGAAACTTCCCTCCTAAAATGAAGGTGCGTGTTATATGCCTGTGCGTGCTATATGCCAATAAATACGGTATATGTATATATATATGTATATATGTATATATATATATATATATATATATATATATATATATATATATATATATATATATATATATATATATATATATATATATAACACACAGTACATACACACAATATTGTCAAAAGTATTGGGACGCCTGCCTTTACACACAAATGAACTTTAATGGCGTCCCAGTCTTAATCTGTAGGGTTCAATATTGAGTTGGCCCACCCTTTGCAGCTATAACAGCTTCAACTCTTCTGGGAAGGCCGTCCACAAGGTTTAGGAGTGTGTCTATGGGAATGCTTGATCATTCTTCCAGAAACGCATTTATGAGGTCAGGCACTGATGTTGAATGAGAAGGCCTGGCTCACAGTCTCCGCTCTAATCGATTCCAAAGATGTTCTATCGGGTTGAGGTCAGGACTCTGTGCAGGCCAGTCAAATTCCTCCACCCCAAACTCGTTCATCCATGTCTTTATGGATCTTGCTTTGTGCACTGGTTCAAATCATTTGGTGAAGGGGGGATTATCGTGTGGGGTTGTTTTTCAGGGGTCGGGCTTGGCCTCTTAGTTCCCAGTGAAGAGAACCCCGATAATCAACCCCACACCATAATCTCCCCTCCACCAAATGATTTGGACCAGTGCACAAAGCAAGGTCCATAAAGACATGGATGAGCGAGTTTGGGGTGGAGGAACTTGACTGGACTACACAGAGTCCTGACTTCAACCCGATAGAACACCTTTGTGATAAATTAGAGCGGAGACTGCGAGCCAGGCCTATATATAAGGCATTACTTAAAATTGCTCTCACTATTTGGAATGACTTTTCACCGTAATTACAAAAACCAAATGGGATGGAGCAAAGTGTTGCCACAGCTAAGTGCTGCTTATCCAAAAGGGCAGCGTTTGCAAATCTAGCATTGAGGCTGCATTCACATCTAAGCATCACATTTTTTTGGGGAGCTTTAGCGCGTTTGCATTCGCGTTTTGGAGCCTAGGTGTTTTTGTATTTGCCAATAGAGAAAACTATCACCTGTTGCATCAGTTGCTGCTACGTGCTTCTGCTTTCAGGTGCTTCAAAAATACATCAATCTGCCCAAAATTAAGCTACATAAGTAGCTCTAAAACGTTTTTGAGCTTCAGGCATTTTGAAGTGGAGAGGTGAACCACCTCCATAGGAAAAAAAACTTTTTTTTTTTTCTCCCTGAGCGTTTTGGAGTTTTGAAATACAAGACGCTCAGATGTGAATGAGGCCTAAAACTACTAAACTCACGCCTGACCGCTGCTGGAGGTGCCAGGAGGAGGGAGGTACGATGCTACACATTTTCTGGTCCTGTTCTATAGAACACCATACTGGAGGGAAGTACGGAACATCATCCAAAAATTCACAGAGTAAAAAATACCCGAAGATCCAACTTTCTTCCCACGTTACGACCATTCCAGCAAAAAAAATATAAGAAATCTATCTTACGACACCTGGTAAATGCAGCTAAAGCATGCATCCCCCTTAAGTGGAAAAACACATCACCCCCCACTATTGGACACTGGCTCCATAAAGTAGAAGAGATCAACAAGATGAAAGATCTCACACTTACAACACAGAACAAACAAGAAACATACACAGGATTATGGAGATTATGGAATATGTTTTTCTTCTCTAAAGAGTGTTTGACCCACCTCAACTCATAATTGTTGAGAGTAGACGACATGATCGGATACCCAATAACAGTCTATCAATTGCTCACCCAGGGCTCCCTCTCCCCCTTCTTGTCAACCCCCCCCCCCTTTTTTTTTTTTTTCTCTTCTTTTTCACACGTTTATTCCTAACTAACCCTTCTCTACTGATTTTTTTCTTAATTTTTAGAAAACATAAAATAGATAAGGCGACTCCAGATATTGTTGTTGAAGGTTCCCCCCTTGATGGTTATGTCAAGGGAATTATATTCTTATGAATGTACATTAAAGAGGTAGAGAAGTAAAGCCTAAAAAAAAAAAAAATACACCCTGCAAGGCAAAGTCATAATGAGCTAGTATGCATAGCATACTAGCTCATTATGAATAACTTACCTCAGATCGAAGCCCCCGAAGCGACCCTCGTTCGCCTCCTCCGCCGTCGCCATCTATCTCGGAGTGACTTCCGGGCATCGCGGCTCCGGCGCTGTGACTGGCCGGAGCCGCAATGACGTCACTCCGGCGCATGTGCGCGGGTGCCTTCAGTGATGGCACGTTCGCCTTCACTAACGGCATGCTCAGTGCGCCTGTGCCGTTGTCTGCGGTGCACACGCGCCGTAGACAGCGGTGCCCGGATTTTGTAAAAAATCTCCTTAACGGTGTGGGTTAAGGAGATATTTCTTGCACCTACAGGTAAGCCTTAATCTAGGCTTACCTGTAGGTTAAAGTGGTCCCAGAGGGTTTACAACCACTTTAAGAGTATTATATATGTTCTGACTTAACAACTGGAGCACTGCTCTATCACTGCAATGTATCTGTAATATTACTGAGTACATATGGTTACTGCGATGACCTGGACTCACCTTTTGTGGTTGAAATAAAATATTTGGAAAAAAAAACTACTAAACTCTAGTTTGATGGAACAATGAATATGTGTTCTGAATACCTGTTAACCTATGACTAATTATTTCTGGATGGATTGTATAACATAAGTTCTTCCCCTTCTCAGAAAGGAGGGGACATATCAGAATAAACTTACAAAAAAAGATTTTGTTCTTCCATTGATTTTTGTCATAGTGGTGCCGAGAATGAAACGACAGCCATTAACAGTTCTGCATTGTTCATATGACTAGGAATTACTGGTGTTATGCAGACAGATTATTAATATATTATACTGCCATTGCACAACAATGAAACGCCCCAAATCGGTAACCAGCGTTTCAGTACTAAACATGAAACAATACTATTCCCTAATTGGACGAGCAACCTAATAAACAAAAAGACCTTAAAGAGGAAGTAAACTTCCCCGGTTTGTTTGTACAGGTAAGCCTATAATAAGGCTTACTTTTAGGTATGTAAATATCTCCTAAACTTGCACCGTTTAGGAGATATTTACTGTATACGCCGCCAATTACGTCATTGGCGCATGCTCTCTGAAGGAACGGACACCCGTGCCGTTTCTTCAGAACTCTGTGCCATGACCAGGAGTGACCTCATGTGGCTCTGGCCAGTCACAGAGCCGGAGTCCGCGGACACGGAAGAAAGAGGGGCTAAGATGGATGTGGCCTCAAGCGAAGGCAACGAGGGCTTTGTTTGCAGGTAAGTTTCACATAATGTGCTAGTTAGTGATGCATACTAGCACATTATGCCTTTACTTTGCAGGTAAGAAAAAAAAAAATAAAAACACAAGCAGTTTACTTCCTCTTTAAGAGGGATCCTTAAAGGGTATGTAAAGGAACATAAAAAAACTTCACTAGTTGAAGTACAAAGTGGTTTATCTTTATTCAAGTGAAGGACTAGTATGTAAACAGTAAAAAAGGGAGGACAGACTATATTGGCCCCATAAAGAATGAGGAAGGACATCTGGTTACAAAGGATGGGGAGATGGCGAAGGTATTGAATTTATTCTCCTCAGTCTTCACGAGTGAATCGGGGGGCTTCAGTAACCAAAACTGCAGTGTTTATCCTCATGACACAACACAGGAAGCACCTCCATGGTTAACAGAGGACAGAATTAAAATCAGACTTGAGAAACTTAACATTAATAAATCACCGGGACCAGATGGCTTGCATCCGAGGGTACTTAGGGAACTCAGTCAAGTGATTGCCAGACCGTTGTTCCTAATTTTTACAGACAGTCTATTGACTGGAATGGTACCAGCTGATTGGAGAAAAGCCAATGTAGCACCAATATTTAAAAAGGGCCCAAAATACATCCCTGGGAATTACAGACCAGTTAGCCTAACATCAATAGTATGTAAACTCTTGGAGGAGATGATAAGGGACTTTATACAAGATTTTAGTAATAAGAACGATATCATTAGCAGTAATCAGCATGGATTCATGAAGAATCGTTCTTGCCAAACCAATCTATTAACCTTCTATGAGGAGGTGAGTTGCCATCTAGATAAAGGAAGGCCCGTAGACGTGGTGTATCTGGATTTTGCAAAAGCATTTGACACAGTTCCCCATAAACGTTTACTGTAAAAAATAAGGTCCGTTGGCATGGACCATAGGGTGAGTACATGGATTGAAAACTGGCTACAAGGGCGAGTTCAGAGGGTGGTGATAAATGGGGAGTACTCGGAATGGTCAGGGGTGGGTAGTGGGGTTCCCCAGGGTTCTGTGCTGGGACCAATCCTATTTAATTTGTTTATAAACGACCTGGAGGATGGGATAAACAGTTCAATCTCTGTATTTGCAGACGATACTAAGCTAAGCAGGGCAATAACTTCTCCGCAGGATGTGGAAACCTTGCAAAAAGACTTTCCACTTTCTCCTTTTTTTTTAATGTCCAACATACCTGTTGATCCTGCCAGTTTCAGTCTTTAGGCTTCTTTTTGATATAGGATGACAATGCCGTAACAGGCCTTTTGAATCTCACTAAGTGTTGTCGGCTTGTCCTCAGTGGCACCTCAGCAGACCACGAGGGTGGGTGGTGATGTTAGTGACCCTTTGTCCTCCATCTATGCAGTATGACAAGCTTCAAGGGCTGGTGGGAGTTGAAGTCCTGTAGAGATTTGTGAGGCTGGTGGAAGAGATGGAGATCTGCTCTTCTCAGGTATGAGATATGCATACTTACATTGGTTCAAGATGGACCAATGTAAATATGCTATTAGGATCTTACTTGGAGTACCAGGTTTGAAGGTTGGAGCCTTAATAGTGGATCTCCCTCTTTAATTTAGTGGTCAGAATTGGTACTATACGGGCCCCCAACATTACCATAAAATGATAATTTCCTAAACAATTATTATTATACAGGATTTATATAGCGCCAACAGTTTGCGCAGCGCTTTACAACATGCATAAATGGCCTCTTCATAAAACTTCGGCAGCCTAGAAGCATTTACATTATTTTCTCCAATAACCAATAAATGATAAACCTAGTTAATGTCAAGTTACGAAAGTGACAGGTGTGCAGCGAATGCTTACGATTTGAAAAAAGAACCATATTTTTGGGCAGCAGCACCTAGATCAGAGTGGCGAACATAAAGTGGCTTGGTCCTGTAAGATGTGAAAAATATAGGGGTTGCCAGTGTTGACCGTCTAAAATTCTGACTGGCTGTTATCCTAACCCAGTGGCTTCAATATGTTCCAAGGCCGGCCACAGATGGAGCGAATTTCTTTTCTGCAACCATAGGTTTGATTCCCCCATCAACACAGTTGGTGTTGATAGGGGAATCCCTCCCGGCAGAGAACCGTCCTCCCCGTGTGATTATTGCTACGTTCTAATGGCCACTTGTGATAATCGCATTTACAATCTGACAGGCTGGTTGTACAATAGTCGATTGATCGATCCACTTGGGTACATTCAGCCTGCCCATACATGATTAGAACCATCTATGGCCGGCCTAAGTCACTGATCCAGAACATGTACACAGATTAGAAAAATACCAGACGTTCTTACCTGCACACTTTTGAAGTTGGCAGCTCAAACACTTAGGAGGCAGGACAGCGATGCAACTGGCATTTTCAGAACAGTCGTGAAAGCTTTCCTTTGAAAAAGACAACTTTACCTTTAGAACAGTTGTCTTTTAATTAAAATGGTTAAAAAAATCTGACTTAAAATATGAACAAAACATATCCCTCTATAGTGTGTGCTTGATTCAATCCAGAGCACTAAGGCTTAATGTACACGGGACGTTTTTACAACCTCTCCTGAACGATTTAACCTGACAGATAGTAACCCACATTTAAAGCGTCCGTTTTGCCGCGTTTACATGCCGCGTTTGCGTTTAAAAAAAATCCCCCCCCCCCCCCCCCAAATAGCCAAAAATGAAAAACGTCTGTAGTTGAAACGCGGCTAAACACAAGTTATAGCGCTTGAAATGCCTGTAAACTCAGCTTCTGAACGCATTTTTATTGCGTTTCAAAAAATGCCTCTAAACTCAACTGCCTAGAAACGACTATAAACGACCATGTGTACATGTACTGATAAGATAACAGAGGAGAGTTCAGGGGCAGTTGACCAGTTGCAGTGTACATTAGGCTTAAGTGTCATTTCTCTCTGCTGTCCCGTCCCTCTGTAGGAGTCACATCTGACAAGTTTTGCTGACACCAAAAGCTAAAAAGTTGACGGAGGAGGGAGCTTCAGCACGCAGACTGGTTGACAGCCTTAGCTTTGTTCCTGTGTGATGGTCAGAGTCAGAGCATAACATGGTCCAGCAAAAACCTGATATTATCCATTTACATAGTGTCATTGTAGGTTGGAAAATGGTAGCAGAAACCTCTCTTTATGATCACCCACCTAATATTGAGTAGGTCCCCCTTTTGCCACCAAAACAGCCCCGACCCATCTAGGTATGGACTCCACTAGACCTCTGAAGGTATTCTGTGGTATCTGGCACCAAGCTGTCAGAAGCAGACCCTTTAAGTCCTGTGAGTTGAAAAGTGGGGCCCCCACAGATCGGACTTGTTTTTCCAGCACATCCCACAGATGCCTGATTGGATTGAGAGCTAAAGAAATTTGAGGCCAAGTCAACACCTCATACTCGTTGTGTTCCTCAAACCATTCTTGAGACATTTTTGCAGTGCGGCAGGGCACATTATCCTGCTGAAAGAGGCCACTGCCATCAGGGAATACTGTTTCCATGAAGGGGTGTACTTGATCAGCAACAATGCTTAAGTAGGTGATATGTAGCAAGTAACATCCATATGAATGGCAGGTACACAAGATTTCCCAGGAGAACATTGTCCAAAGCATCACACTGCCTCCCCGGCTTCCCTTCTTCCTGGTGCCATCTCCTCCCCAGGTAAATGACGCACACACACCCAGTCATCCACATGATGTAAAAGAAAACGTGATTCATCAGACCGGACCACCTTCTTCCATTACTCCGTAGGCCAGTTCTGATGCTCACGTGCCCATTGTAGGCATTTTTGGCTTCGGACATGGGTCAGCATGGGCACCCTGACTGGTCTGTGGCTATGCAGCTCTATACATAAACTTTAAAGCCCATTTTTCTGATTTCAACAGATCAAACTTCAGGGACAATATGTTTACTCGCTGCCTAATATATCTCACCCACTTTCAGACGCCGTTGTTAAGAGATAATCAACATTATTAATGTAACCTGTCTGTGGTCATAAAGTTATGGCTGATCAGTTTAGTTCCCTATCTAACCTGGTCCGAAACTTACCTTTATTCCCCCACAGCGCCTTTCTTCTGAAAGCATCCCTGCTCTGTCCTCTTCATCTTGCACAAGTGCCCCATGCCTCCATTCATTCCTTAGGGGAGCTGTACTTCTGGTGGCTTCCTGTGCTTCTGCAGAGTAGGCCTCTCCCCATAGGAATGAATAAGAGCGGTAGCGCGGAGGCACAGGATGAAGAGGAACTGGCAAAAACACTTTCAGTAGAGAAAAGCTGTGCAGCTCCAGGCAGGGCCCCACAGTAAAGATCAATGAAAACAGGGACGGGATGGAAGAAGTATTTATCCAGGTGGGCTGCACTCAGGGGGTGGGGGACAGTGGCGAGGGGCACCGGACGCATGGATTTCAATGTGGGTTTTTTTGTTTTTTGAAGCACGAGATTAAAGTCTGAGGCTCTAATTGACTTAAAAAAGGGTGGGCTTGAGGCGCAGTGTTCTGCGCCCCGAGCCCACCCTTTTTGACGCCAATTAGAGCCCACCCACTTGTGTAACATTAGCAAATTAATATTCGCTAAGGTCTTCCTGCTTCTCCTCTTGGTCAATCAGGAGGCGGGATCTGAGATCGCTTGGCCAGGATTCTTGGGACTTCTGGCCAAGCGGGTCTCAGGACCTGCCTCCTGGTCGACCGGGAGAAGCAACGGCTAAGCTCTTCCCTTTTCAACCTCCGCCCTGCACCTTTACCGCAGCATAAGTTAAGGCCATGGATCGCCGAGCGCCTGGGGGATGGGTGGGGGGATGGTGTGGTAGGGGTTAGTGCGAGCGAGCGCCGGGGGGGGGGGGTTGGGGCGTTTAGTGTTTGCTGCCACCCCCAAAATATGGAGCACCAGCTGCCACTGGGTGGGAACATATCCCAAAAGGACAATTGCACCAAAAGTACAGTTGTCTTTTATTATGAGCCAATAACCGATAAAAAAAAATAACCAAAAGCAGACTATATTAAAGCACAATCATCTATTAAAAAACAGATATAATAAATATTAACAAACGCTCTCCCATTATTAAACACACAAGCCAGCGATACGTAGCGGTAAGCTCACCCTGTCTTGTGTACAGGAAATGTCATTAGGAACATAGCTTTATATAACACACAGAGAAAACCCCTCCTGCTTCGACTGGGCATAGAATATCGTTTTACTGGTGCAACCACACAACAGAACGTTTTCACCGGCGAGTAAATGTCATTCCTTTTCATTTGATCTTCCATGTCCATTCTGGTTTCCTGTAGATAAACACCAACAGCAAGCTGAAGGTTCTGCATGTAGAACGAGAACTTTGTGCCAAGTAGTACATCTTTCCCCTATAGCAGGCTTGCCAAGAAGCTAACTTGGAAAGTCATCACTTTCTTCCGGATGCCCTCGGGGATCCAAACAGTTTCCTAGAGAAAGACAGAAAGTTGTATCATTAATACAATACTCCTCCTCAACTTGTTTGTTAGAAAAAAAAAAAAAGTAACCTGAGCCTACAATGTTGTGTGTATGCTGGTGAACATAATAATGCGGACTATTAGGAATCTCCAGGAGATAAACGCTGAAAATGTCCAACGAAAAAGGTCAACCCACAAAGACCCAATGCACAAGGCTTGCTGCCAAAATAAATGATCTACTGATGCCTTTGTAAACCCAAAATCTATTTTGATTACCTTAAGTATCATGCTTTATTCTATAGTGTTCTCTTAAAGTAATACTTAAGCTTCATTTTTTTTTCTTTAAAAATAACAAACATACTTACCTCCTCTGTGCAATGGTTTTGCACAGAGCAGCCCAGATCCCCCTCTTTTCGGGTCCCTCACCGGAGCTTCTGTCCCCCCCCGCCCCAGTCGAGTGCACCCACAGCAAGCAGCTTGCTATGGGGGGCACCCGAGCCGAACTGCAGCTCTGTGTGTCCATTCAGGCACAGAGCCACGTTCTGCCCTGCCCCCTCTCTCTTCCCATTGGCTCACTGACTTTGTTGACAGCAGCGGGAGCCAATGGCGCTCTGCGCTGCAGTCTCAGTCAATGAGACGGAAGAGTCCCGGGCAGCCAAGACACTCCTACAACATTGCTGGATCTAGATGGGGCTCAGGTAAGTATTGAGGGGGGGCTGCTGCACACAGGTTTTTTTTTACCTTAAAGCGGAGTTCCATAGAGTGGGTTCCAAAGTGGGCATAGATACTGCAGCTATCTATGCCCACTTCCGGGCATAGATAGCTGCAGTATCCACAGATATCTATGCTATATCCGGCCCCTCCTCCGTCCCCCCTGCTGTCTTCTGGGAGACACACAGGTCCCAGAAGAAGACAGCAGGGTCCATGCAGAACGCACAGGGCGACTCGCGCATGCGCAGTAGGGAACTAGGCTCTGCAGCTGCAAGGCTTCACTTCCCGATTCCCTTACCGAAGATGGCGGTGCCTCCACCCTAGAGCCGAGGGACAGATCGGCTTCGGGTGCCGACATCGCGGGCGCCCTGGACAGGTAAGTGTCCTTATTTCAAAAGTCAGCAGCTGCAGTATTTGAAGCTGCTAACTTTTTAAAAACAAAAAATTTGGCAGAACTCCACGTTATGCATAGCATGCATTAAAGATGATAAAATCTTCTGCCTTTATAACCACTTTAAATCATTTTTTGAGAATCTGTTGCATAGTTTACCAACTAGACCTTGTCAAATGTGGTGAGAGGGACTTTTAAAAATAGCCTGACACCTTTTTTTATTGCCTAATGACTATGTGAGATATATGCGCTCGAGTTCTGAGTCTGCTAATGTGCTGTGGTCATTATGAGGGGGTTCCCATTCTGCCTACTAGATTGTATTACTTTAATATGGAGTGCAGCAGGAGGAGTGCTTGAAAACACAAAAGTGGATGGAACACCCAAAACTCCAAGGTGGACAGGAACAAAGTCGGGAATTTATAGCAGGGAATTTTTTCGTCTACAAGATGAATTATCCTTTATTTTGTATTATGGAGCAGGCAGCAGAAAATTAGGGCCTGTTCACACCATGACACATGTAAAAGCATATGATAGTAAACGAAACATGTATTGATAAGCATTTCACATGCCCTGAGTTTGGCCAGAGCACTTAGTTCTGCACTCCTGTGACCCAGATCAACTATCGGCTACCGGCTATCAACTTCCTTATTTTAGTCCGGTCGTACGTCATCACGTACAAATCCGTCGGACTTTGGTGTGATCGTGTGTAGGCAAGTCCGTTTGTTCGGAAAGTCAGTCGGAAGTCCGCCCAAAGATAGACCGTCGGACCAGTCTGGTCGAAAAGTCCACTCGTGTGTACGCGGTAGAATAGCTTTACATAATGCAACAACATCCACACACAGGACAACCAATGTTAGAGGTGATTTATTCTTCCAAAGCAAATACACTTTTTGCACACTGGTACTGACTAGTATTCCAATGTTTCTCTTCTCCCTCAATTTCTCTCCATCAGTCAGCTTTCACTCCAGTGCTGAGGGAGATGGGCACAGGAGGTGCTGTGAAGGCAACAGACATCCTGCTTATTAACTGATGGTGTCATTGGTTGTTAGGATGTCAGTATCTAGAAAGTCGTAATGGTGCATAATGAAAATCCGTGGTTTTGTGTAACTAAAATGCAGGCTTGATCCACCTTGCTGGCTTGTATACAACTTTGGATCAATTTTTAGGCATTTTACCAAGGCACCCCTGAAGAAACCTCAAGGTATCCTGGTTGAAAACGCCTGAGCTAGACGAGCATGACAGTATTTTATTTTAATTTTCCTGACCTGCATGGAGACATGAAAAGAAATGCACACAAAAAAATGCAACATGCCAATGCTGGCCTCTTCCTGAATATTCTAGTTCTCTCCCAAAACAAGTATACACATCAAGTGTTCTGTCTTCAGTCTGACTTCATTTGACACATGCTTGGCTCCAGCTCAGAGAATCAAAGGGGGAGAGATTTACTAAAACTGGTGCACTCAGAATCTGGTGCAGCTGTGCATGGCAGCCAATCAGCTTCTAGCTTAAGTTCAATTAAGCTTTGACAATGAAACCCAGAAGCCGATTGGTTTCTATGCAGAGCTGCACCAGATTTTGCACTCTCCAGTTTTTAGTAAATTCTGCCCAAAGTATTATAAGTCAGAAAGAAATCAGCCAACTAGCATTTTCAGGAAAAGGCCGAATTTTTCCGTAACAGGATTTACAAACACTTTAAAGATGTGGTGAAATTTCACTTCGCTAAGAATACCCAAATCATGTGCAAATAAAATAAACAGCATTTTAGCCTGCATATAATTGGATGATGGAAGTCAGCTACGTTTTACTTTATTCACAAAGCTTTGGTGAAAATTCCCTTGCAGGAGCAGGGGTTGGGGCCGAGTCACACTGTGTCTCTATGGACACACACAGCCCCCCATATTGCAGGGGGCGGGACCAAGCCGGACTGTCTGTGTCTATGCACACACACATCCCAGCTCGGGAGCACACCCACGTGTGCCCCCATAGCACAGGGCTTGCTACGGGGGGCACACGCAGGAGGAGTGGACAGTGCCAGTGTTGTGACAAAATGTCGAAGCCGGCAGAATATTGAACCACGTCACTTCCTGTGACGTGTAATCAGCTATTGTCAGGACAGTGTGTAATCGCTGATGTTAGGACACTGCATGTCAAATTCCTTCGACTGACAGCCATCTTGCTACACCCCACACTATACTACCATACTAAGCCTGCAGTCAGAAGGCGGTAGCGGACATCTTTATACACCCACCCAAGTCTTGCATTTCAGACTTATCTTTAACAGTAAACTCCGCTTATATAATGCAAAACTGTATTTAGAAGTCCCTGACACTGTTTTGATGTTGAATTTTAAAAGCAGTGGCAATCCTGCAGATCTGACAAGTTTGCTAATCTGACAGAACACAGCTGCTTTAAAAATTCAACATCAAAACAGTGGCAGGGAAACCTGGTGGTTCCAAACTTCTTCAATTTGCGGAGGATGATGGAGGCCACTGTACTCATTGGGACCTTGGATGCTGCAGAATTTTTTTTCTGTACGCTTCCCCAGATTTGTGCCTCAATACAAACCTGTTTCGGAGGTCTACAGACAATTCCTTGGACTTCGTGGCTTGGTTTGTGCTCTGACATGCACTGTTAAAGGGGTTGCAAACCCTCGCTGTTTTTCACCTTAATGCATTCTATACATTAAGGTGAAAAACCTTCTTTACTGCAGCAGCGCCCTTGAGCCCCCCTTATACTTACCTGAGCCCCATAATTCCTGTGTCAGGAAGGAGCACACCAGCTCTGGATGGTGTCTCGTGTCCTGATTGAATAGATCGATAGCAGCACAGCCATTGGCTCCCGCTGCTGTCAATCAAATCCAGACACAGGCGCCGGGGGGAGCGGAGCCGAGTCCTGCTGTCTGTGGCAACAGACGCAGCAGGACATAGGAGCGTGCCCACACGGGTGTCCCGAAGGAGAGCACGTCTCCGACGGGACACTCAAGAAGAGGAGGAGGAGGAGCCAGGAGCGCCACGGAGGGACCCCAGAAGAGGAGGATCGGGGCCACTCTCTGCATAACCAACTGCACAGCGGAGGTAAGTATGATGTGTTTTTTTTTGTTTTTTTTAAAACCTGGACCTTTACAACCCCTTTAACTATGGGACCTTATATAGACAGGTGTGTGCCTTTCCAAATCATGTCCAATCAACTGAATTTATTACAGGTGGATGCCAATCTGTAGAAACATCTCAAGGATGATCAGTGGAAACAGGATGCACCTGAGCTCAATTTGGAGTGTCATGGAAAAGGCTGTGAATACTTATGTATATGGGATTTTTTTTGTTTTTTATTTTTAATAAGTTTGCAAAGAATTCAAATAATTATGGGGTATGGTTTGTAGAATTTTGAGGAAAATAATGAACCTACCAAAAAAATCTGAACAAATTAATGGGGTGGGCGACTACATGGCAAATAAGGTTCAATGTAGAAAAATGTAAAATAATGCATTTAGGTGGCAAAAATATGAAAGCAATCTATACACTGGGGGGAGAACCTCTGGGGAATCTAGAATGGAAAAGGACCTGGGGGTCCTAGTAGATGATAGGCTCAGCAATGGCATGCAATGCCAAGCTGCTACTAACAAAGCAAACAGAATATTGGCATGCATTAAAAAGGGGATCAACTCCAGAGATAAAACGATAATTCTCCCACTCTACAAGACTCTGGTCCGGCCGCACCTAGAGTATGCTGTCCAGTTCTGGGCACCAGTCCTCAGGAAGGATGTATTGGAAATGGAGCGAGTACAAAGAAGGGCAACAAAGCTAATAAAGGGTCTGGAGGATCTTAGTTATGAGGAAAGGTTGCGAGCGCTGAACTTATTCTCTCTGGAGAAGAGATGCTTGAGAGGGGATAGGATTTCAATTTACAAATACCGTGCTGGTGACCCCACAATAGGGATAAAAAGTTTCAGTAGAAGGGAGTTTAACGAGACGCGTGGCCACTCATTAAAATTAGAAGAAAAGAGGTTTAACCTTAAACTATGTAGAGCGTTCTTTACTGTTAGAGCGGCAAGGATGTGGAATTCTCTTCCACAGGCGGTGGTCTCAGCGGGGAGCATTGATAGCTTCAAGAAACTATTAGATAAGCACCTGAACGACCGCAACATACAGGGAGTCCTAATCAGGGAGCCTATCATCTACTAGGACCCCCAGGTCCTTTTCCATCCTAGATTCCCCCAGAGGTTTTTTTTTTAAACTGACATATGATCACACACATGGGTTGGACTTTTGTCTTTTTTCAACTTCACCTATTATGTAATTTAATCTATTTTGGAATAAGGCTGTAACATAACAAAATGTGGAAAAAGTGAAGCGCTGTGAATACTTTTCAGGTGCACTGTACTGCTGACCAAGTGATCTGAGGAAACATCGCCTCTTCTAACCTAAATTTATTATAAAAAGGAACAAACTCTGCATAAAAAAATATAGATAAAATGTCAAAAATTCCCCAAAAAGATATTTTACACAAACATTTGTTTGGAGTTTTTTTTCCCTACACACTAATATAAGAAAACTGGTTATATGTAGATAATATATTGGATATCATATGTCAATATTATATAAAGTAATACTGTACAGAAAGAAAAGACTTGATCAGAGTAACATCTGAGAAGAGCTGTGTGTGCCAGAAGACCTCAGCAAAGCTGGTTACCTGGACTGTTTCCAGAGTACAACAGTTCTAGGCTGTTTATTTTCCCCTGGTCATATAGCGCCAGCTGCTCCACAAATCTCTGTTTGGCTGGATTCATGACGATCTGGTGATGTGGCATTGAGATAGCTGGAAGGAGAATGATGCCATTTACAATCATACAAGCACTGACATTCTACTTTACAGTAAAAACACACTCCTGAACTAAGCAACTTATGAAGACTTCACACGCGGGGATCTTCAATGTCAGAGTAGCTATGTCCTGGCCAGCAGGAAAAAAAAAAACACATATATACAGTACTGTACTGTGCAGTAGATTTAGGCAGGTGTGAATAAATGCTGTGATGCAAGCATGCTTCTCAAAAATATATTTTCATTGTTTTTTTGTTTTGTTTTTTGTGTTTTTTTTTAATCAATTTACAAAATGTAAAGTGAGCAAAGAGGAGAAAAATCTAAATCAAATCAATATTTAGTGTGACTTCTCTTTAACTTCACACCAGCATCAAATCTTACACTTGCACAACAGTCTGGGATTTTGTAGGATTAGAGTCAGGTGTATGGTGAAACAATTATACCAAGCAGTAGACCTGCGGAGAATTGTTATCGTGATTCTCCGCCCGCCGCGATCGCAACTCTGGAGTTGTGCGATTCTCACCATCAAGCAATTTAAATGTTGTGAGCTGAAAAGTGCACGCCGCCGCGCACCGATCGATGTTGTCCCCGGGATGTTTCCCTGTTTCAGAGCGGAGCAGAGGGGAAGCCGTCGGAGCCATCGTGCTGACGTCACTCAGCAAAGAAGAATGTGATTGGTCGGTCGGGTAAGTAATGTTTCTTCTTCTTCACACTGAGGTCTCGGGGACAAGCGTGACTGCAGGCTGCAGCACTGAGAAAACGTGAGCTGCTTTACTTCTTTTTTTATTTTATTTTTTAGAATCATCAAATTCTTAATCTTCCTCTCTTTCAATGAAGACAAGTGTCAATCAATCTCTTTATTAATCAATCTCTCTGAATTAATCTCTCTCTCAATCACTCTCAATCAATCACTCTCAAATTGAGAGTGATTGATTGAGAGAGATTAATTCAGAGAGAGAATGATTAATTGAGACAGTGATTCAATCTCTCTCAATGAATCAATCGCTCTCAATGAATCAATCGCTCCCTCTCAATCTCAATCAATCGCTCTCTTCCAATCCAAAAATTTACGTTGCGAGAATCGTGATCTTTTTATTCTAAGCAAAAAAAAAATAAATCGCGATTCTCATTTTGGCCAGAATCGTGCAGCTCTACCAAGCAGGTGCTAATGATCATTAATTTCACATGTAGGCTGAAACCAAGTCATCAACTGAAACCGAAGCAGCTGTGTTAGGAGGCTTAAAACTGGGCGAGGAACAGCCAAACTCTGCTACTTAGGCAGGCTGTAAATGGGTCGTATTTAGAAAGAATTTGCTTTTGAAAATCTTATCTTCTTTCCAATTTTCTACCTGGATTTTTGTGTGGCCATCGAATTTGAGTAATTGGGCATGTTGGAAATGGTTTGAAAAACTAACAATTTTCTAATCAATGATGGGAGAATCGTGCGAGAAATGTAATGGAAAAAGAAATGCGCAAGAAAAGAAAATTTCCAGAAAGAAAAAAAAAAAAAAAAAAAAAAAGATTCCCAGCCACGAAAATTCTTTTCTGTAGCAACAGGAGGTGAAATTGAAGGCTTGGTTGGTCGAATCTCGAAATCAATATGGTGGCATCATCGGATCACAAAACCCACAAAATTTCTGATTTTCAATAGAAAATTATGTTTCGAAATTCGACTATGTATGGCCAGCCTAAGGCCATGGCAAGACTGAGCACATCAATAAGACACAAGGTAGTTATACTGCATCAGCAAGGTCTCTCCCAAGCAAAGGTTTCAAGATGTGCTGTTCAACCTCTTTTGAAGAAGCACAAAGAAACGAGTAACGATGAGGCCAAGGAAACTTAGTGGAGCAGATGAAAGACACATTAAGCTCACTTCCCTCCCACATTGGAAGATGTCCAGCCTCAAAATCCAGTAAGGCCACTTTTCACACTGAAGCGGCGGCCGTGTTAGCGGTAAAGCGCCACTAGCTTTAGCGGCGCTCTTATTATTTTAATGGCGCTTTTCGGGCCCACTAGCGGGCGCTTTTAACCCCCGCTAGCGGCCAAAAAAGGGTTAAAAGCGCCCACACAGCACCGCTGCCGAAGAGCTTTGCAAGCAATTTGGCAGCGCTGGCCACTGATTTCAGTGGCAGGGCGTTTTGGGAGCGGTGTATTCACTGCTCCTAAACCGCCTCAAAGATGCTGCTGGCAGGACTTTTTTTTCCCCCATCCTACAAGCGCACCTCTCTAGTTTGAAAGCACTTGGGCTCTCATTTTGGAGTGACAGGAGAGGCTCTTTACAGGCGCTAAGTGTGAAAGTGGCCCAATGCAGTGTCTTACCCTGTTCTGCACATGCTCAGTTGTTCTCCATTTTATAGACTGTGCCAAATTTTTAGAGGCCGATCTGCTGACAGCCTAAAAGTTTACTGCTGCTCAGGGGCTCTGGGCTTCAACAAAATGGCAGGCTCCCGCAAGAAGAAACAGTAACAATGCTGGAGGCAATTTACAGCACACAGTAATTTTGGTAGCATAATTATTAATGTGGAATGTATTATTAATGTGGAAGGTTTGGCTTTTATTCCGCAGTTCTTCCACGAAGACCACTTCTGGCCAGACTTCTCCAGACAATAGATGAGTGTACCTGGGTCCCACCAGTTCTGTGCTGTCCAGAGAAGTCTAGCCAGAAGTGGTCTTCGTGGAAGAACTGCGGAATAAAAGCCAAACCTTCCACATTAATAATACATTCCACATAAATAATTATGCTACCAAAATTACTGTGTGCTGTAAATAGCCACCAGGATTGTTCCTGTTTCTTCTTGCGGGCGCCTGCCATTTTGTTGAAGCCCAGAGCCCCTGAACAGCAGTAAACCTTTAGGATGTCAGCAGATCGGCCTCTACAAATTTGGCACAGGCTATAAAACAGAAAGCAACTGAGCATGTGCAGAACAGGGTGACACAATGTATTACTGGATTTTAAACAGTATAGACACTTATTTTTATTGTTTTACATAGATATACCTGCAATAGGAGCCAGTCTGACGTGATCTATCAGGACTTAATTTTCTGACTAAAGTTCCACTTTAGGAACTATCTACAGTGTAAAGAACAACAAGGAGTCCTCGAAGTGATGGTTTGGTCTCCACAGAGCCCTGATCTCAACATTATGGCGTCTGTCTGAGATTACATGAAGAGACAAAAGAGTTTGAGGTAGCCGACATCCACAGAAGATCTGTGGTTAGTTCTCCAAGATGTTTGGAACAACCTACCTGCCGAGTTTTTTTAAAAACTGTGTGCAAGTGTATCTAGAAGAACTGATGCTGATTGGAAGGCAAAGGGCGGTCACCCCAAATATTGATTTGGATTTCTCTTCTGTTCATTTACTTTCCATTTTGTTATTTGATAAAAATGATCTATTAACACTTCTATTTCTGAAAGCGTTCTTCATTTACAGCATTTTTTCACACTTGCCTAAGACATTTGCACAGCACACAGCAGTGTGCGTGTGTATAAATTTATATATATATATATATATATATATTTATATTTATATTTATTTAGTGGCGCTTTACCGTCGTTTTAGCGTTGCTATACGGCCGCTAGCAGGGCGCTTTTAACCCCCACTAGCGGCTGAAAAGGGTTAAAACCACCCGCAAAGCGGCGCTTCCCCATTGATTTCAATGGGCAGGGGCGCTTTAGGAGTGGCTCCTACAGTGCTGCAAAGATGCTGCTTGCAGGACTTTTTTTAACCGTCCTGCAAGCGCATCTTTCCAGTGTGAAAGCACTCGGGCTTTCACACTGGAGAGACAGTAGAGGCGATTTACCAGCGCTATGCAGGCGCTATTTTTAGCGCTGTAGCGCCTGTCACGTAGCCTAAGACTGTGTAAAAAGTAGCCTAAGACTGAGAACTAACCGATCAAACACCGCTGATCACTCAGCTCTCAGTCTTCAGCTTGTAGAGAGCTTTCTACTCTTGCCCTCCAGCGTCTACTGGAGCGCCAAGCTGTGGAGAGGGCAGGAGGGGCTGGCTCAGAGCGACTCGCTGAGAGGCTGAGCCAGCCACCGGTGCAGGCATGTGGGTGGCCCCCAACCATGCGGCCGGGATCTTTTCAGAGCCTGGACCGGGTCTGACTTCATCCCGCTGTCAGCTGAAAACGAGTCACAGGACTGCAGAATGAACTGCACTCCTGTGATCCACAATGAGTGCAGTTAAATTTTTTTTTTGGCTATACTTCTCCTTTAAATCATGAGAATCCTTACACTGATACCACAACGGCTGGGGTCCTAAAGAGACCCAAATGATTTAGAACTCTCCTATATACAAGCTGACGATACACTAGTAGATATTTGAACGAACGTCTGTAGGAAAATTCTCACCAGTACATTTAATGACTTGTAAAATGCAGTTTGAAATTACCTAAAAAATTTGCTTTGAACATTTCATTTTAGAATGACTAAATGTTCCAAAAAAAACCAAACAAAACAAAAACATTCACTGTTAGAAGCTGATTGTTTCCATCCTGCTCCTTCACATGTTCTCATTACTGCAGTCGAGCGTTGATTTGACGTCAAATATGTGTCAATGGGCGGCCAATGTTTCTTTGCTGAAAGTGCGCTCACTGCATGTTCCCAAGACATAAAGAAAGAGTTCTCAAAGACGGACCACCTGATCATGTGACAACTGTGACAGCCAATCACAAAGATCACATGATCGCTGATCCCCCCCCAGGTGTTCAGAACTTTTTAAAAAGGTCAGTCCCTTGCCAGCTCTGCTGTGACTGAACACAGCGGGACTTAGTCAGCATGTCCTGGCCAATGATTCATGGCCGGCACCTGCTGATCGGCTGTGTCCAATCACAGCTCAGAGACCTGTTTTCATAATCAACACAGAGCTCTGTACAAAGGTAACAATCTCACCATTTTGCAGGGACAGGAAACAGACATTCAGTAAAAAGCAGCACATATTACACATTGTTAGGCACACATTTAACCTCTTGATCACCCAAGATGTTAACCCCTTCACAGCCAGTGTCATTATATAATATAATCACTGTGTTGGTGTCACTGGTGAGGTCAGTGAGGATTAGTTCTCACTCAGTGTCAAATTGCCTACCGCATTATCGCAGTCCTATTATAAGTCGCTGACCAAGTATATAGGAAAAAAAAAAAATTCCAGTATATACACTATAGTTTGTAGACATTATACCTTTCACGCAAACCAATTAATAGAAGTGCAATGGAAAATTGTGGTGCCGAAACTGAAAATGCAGGATGCACCTGGTCGAAAACCAAAAATGACAGTTTAAAAAAAAAAAAATAAATCTATCTATCTCTATAGAGATTATATATATATATATATATATATATATATATATATATATATATATATATAATCTATATAGATTTATATCTTTCTTTTTTTTTAATATATAATTGTATACATATATATAATCCTGCAACTTTTTAACCAGTCGTTTTGAGATTTGTTGTTCACAAGTTAAAATCAGGGTTTTTTTCGCTCGAAAATTACTTAGAACCCCCAAACATTATATACGTTTTTTTTTTTTTCAGACATCCTAGAGAATAAAGTGGTGGTTGTTGCAATACTTTACGTCACACTGTATTTGCGCAGCGGTCTTACAAACGCAGTTTTATTAGACAAAAAATACACTTTGAGTTAAAAAATAAGACAACAGTAAAGTTAGCCCAATTTTTTTCTATATTGTAAAAGATAATGTTACGCCGAGTAAATTGATACCCAACATGTCACGCTTCAAAACTGCACCCGCTCATGAAATGACGACAAACTTTTACCCTTAAAAATCTCCATAGGCAACGTTTAAAAAATTCTACAGGTTGCATGTTTTGTGTTAGAGGAGTTCTAGAGCTAGAATTATTGCTCTCACTCTACCGATTGCGGCAGTACCTCACATGTGTGGTTTGAACACCGCTTTCATATGCGGGCGCTGCTCACGTATGCGTACACTTCTGCATGCGAGCTCGGCGGGACGGGGCGCGTTTAAAAATGTTTTTTTCTTATTTATTTTACCTTTTCATTTTTTATTTTTACACTGTTCTTTAAAAAAAAAAAATTGTGTCACTTTGTAATAGGAAAAAAAGCATGACAGGACCAGGACAGGAAAAAAATACACTTTTTTGAGTCAAAAAATAAGACAACAGTTAGGTTAGCCCATTTTTTTTCTATATTGTGAAAGATAATGTTACGCTGAGTAAATTGATACCCCCCATGTCACGGTTCAAAATTGCGCCCGCTCATGGAACGACGACAAACATTGGCACTTAAAAATCTCCATTGGCGACGTTTAACTATTTCTACAGGTTACCAGTTTTGAGTTACAGAGGAGGTCTAGTGCTAGAATTATTGCTCTCACTCTAACGATCGCGGCGATACCTCACATGTGTGGTTTGAACACAGTTTTCATATGCGGGTGTGACTTACGTATGTGCTCGCTTCTGCGCGTGAGCTCGGCGGGACGGGGCGCTTTAAAAATGTTTTTTTTTTCTTACTTATTTTAACTTTTATTAATTTTTTTACACTGTCCTTTAAAAAAAAATTGAGTCACTTTTATTTGGTTTGAACACTGTTTTCATATGTGGGCGCTACTCACGTAAGATCGCAAGATTGCCCCCACCCGTCTCCATACCAATGCGTCGTCAAAACGTCACTTCCGCCCATAGCTCCTAAAAGGCCATTTTAAAAAAAAAAATTTTAAATGACAAATTTTTAATTATTTTTTTATTGCATTTTAGTGTAAATATGAGATCTAAGGTCTTTTTGACCACAGATCTCATATTTAAGAGGACCTGTCATGCTTTATTTCTATTACAAGGGATGTTTACACTCCTTGTAATAGGAATAAAAGTGACACAAGTTTTTTCTTTTTAAAGAACAGTGTAAAAATAAAAAATAAAAAGGTAAAATAAATAAGGAAAAAAAAAATAAAAAATTTAAACGCACCCCGTCCCGCCGAGCTCGCATGCAGAAGCGAACGCATACGTGAGCAGCGCCCGCATATGAAAGCGGTGTTCAAACCACACATGTGAGGTACTGCCGCGATCGCTAGAGCGGGAGAAATAATTCTAGCCCTAGAACTCCTCTAACTCAAAACATGCAACCTGTAGAATTTTTTTAAACGTCGCCTATGGATATTTTTAAGGGTAAAAGTTTGTTACCATTCCACGAGCGGGCGCAATTTTGAAGCGTGACATGTTGGGTATCAATTTACTCGGCGTAACATTATCTTTTACAATATAAAAAAAATTGGGCTAACTTTGTCTTATTTTTAAATTCAAAAAAGTGTATTTTTTCCAAAAAAAGTGCGCTTGTAAGACTGCTGCGCAAATACGATGTGACAAAGTATTGCAGCAACCGCCATTTTATTCTCTAGGGTGTTCGAAAAAAAAATGTTTGGGGGTTGCAAGTAATTTTCTAGCAAAAAAAAAAACTGTTTTTAACTTGTAAACAACAAATCTCAAAAAGAGGCTCGGTCTTTAAGTGGTTAACTTACAATTGCGCAGTCACGCGACACTGTACTAAGTGAACCTGTTGCTTTGCCTTGTATGAAAATACAAAACAGGTTCACTTTTTGAACTTGTGATTTCACGAACACTATGTACAAATATCATTGTACCTCTTTTACACAGCTGAACCTACCCTGTGAGCCAGATGACGACAAGCTGCTCCCCTCTTGCACAGAGCCATGGCATTGTCCAGTCACAGGGTTAAGGCCTTGAGATTGGTTTGGTGCTGCACCTGCTGTGCTCCGGCACTGTAAACCCGGCTTCACCGGATTACGCTGCAGTCTCCTCAGTTGACACCTACGTTCCTCAGAGAAAGCGGACTGACACTCAGGAATACTCTCATCACTCTCCACAGGCTCATTCGGAGTCCTCTGAAAAGTCCTGTGACTTTCACAAGAAGGTAAACTACAGAGACTGCTTGGCTTGTCCACCTCGCTCTGGGAGACACTGGAGGTGTAAGGCCGCACACTGCCCAACACCGGGTTATTCACATGAAATCCACAAGCGGTAAATTTGTCTGTGTTTTCCTGGGGGCTGAGGATTGAATCCTGCAAACTGGAAAGGAGGTCCAACATCGGCGGAAAGGAGCCCGATCTTGCAAAAGCACCAGCACAGAGATCGCTGCCGTCACCACGTCCAATCTCCATCGAGGACAAGAGCTCCTGAAGCCTTTTAATTTCATTATACACCTGCAAACAAAGAGAGCATGAACAGCTTTTAGATGTACTATTATGGTTACTTCTTAAAGGAAGATTTCTTCTTTATTGATTTTTGCAATACAGACAACATTCTCTCCCTTGCCTACATAGTATTCTCTTTATATCCATTTCACAGAAGAAGTAGAAGGTGGAAAGCCGGCAGCTTGTTCATCCAGAAAATAGGATTTTTTAAAACAGCTTACCTGTAAAATCCTTTTCTTTCGATGGACATCACGGGACACAGAGCCACAGTAATTACTGATAGGTTATATAGGGTATCACTGGTGATTGGACACTGGCACACCCTATCAGAAAGTTCAACCCCCTATATAATCCCTCCCCCTTGCAGGGATACCTCAGTTTTGTAGCCAAGCAATATAGTGTATTAGAAGAGGGGCGGGACCTCTGTGTCCTGTGATGTCCTTCGAAAGAAAAGGATTTTTCAGGTAAACTGTTTTAAAAAATCCTATTTTTTTTCTCGAACATCACGGGACACAGAGCCACAGTAATTTCTGATGGGATGTCCCAGAGCAATGCTACCTGAGGGGGGGGGGGGGGGGTTTGGGGGACCACGACCAAGTAGGGTGCAATCAGACCTGAGGACCTTGTACCGCTGCCTGCAGCACACTACGCCCAAAGGCGATATCCTCATGCCTTCTCACATCCACCTGATAGAGTCTGGTGAATGTATGGACTGAAGACCAGGTTGCGGCCTTGCAGATCTGAGCCATAGAGGCCCGGTGATGCACTGCTCAAGAAGCACCAATAGCCCTTGTGGAATGTGCCTTGATCTGAAACGGAGGAACCTTCCATTTCAAACCGTAAGCTTGCATAATTAGTTGTCGAATCCATTTAGAAATGGTAGCTTTTGACGCTGCCTGTCCTCTATTGGGACCCTCTGGCAGCACAAACAAAACATCCGTCTTGCGGATCTGAGCAGTTGCCCCGAGATAGGCCTTAACTGCTCTTACTACATCCAACGAATGTAGAGATCTCTCTTCCGGAGAACAGGGATCTGGAAAAAAGGAAGGCAGAACAATGTCTTGGTTTAAATGAAAATCAGAAACCACCTTTGGTAAAAAATTAGGATGAGGGCGCAGTACCACTCTATCCTTGTGTATAATCAAATAAGGCTCCTTACAGGAAAGGGCTTCTAATTCTGATACTCTTCTAGCAGAAGAGATGGCCACCAGAAAAATTAACTTCCTTGTCAACAAGACCAAAGGAATCTGACTTATTGGTTCAAAAAGTTGTTTCTGTAACACAGCCAGGACCAAGTTCAAGCCCCAGGGGTTTAGGGGCGCTTTAACGGGAGGATTAAGACGCATCACCCCCTGCATAAAGTTTGCTGCAGCCGCCACCCGCCCCCCTGGCAGCAGTATGGGGAGAAGTTCCCCGTATCAGCTATCACGGTTTGAAAACAACGAGACCGTGCGAGGCACCGCCAACATGGCCACGTCATTCATACACACAGCTCTGTGTATGAATAAACTAGAAGCCCTGTCATCCTTAGCGGCTGTCGGCGCCGCGGAGTCTTCCTGTCAGGGGTACGGGATGTACGGGTAAGCAGATACACCGACAGTGTGCAGGAAACCTGCATGGCATCAGCAGTCTGCTGATCACTGGTGCAATGCTTTTTCAGGCTCCTACTACAGAAAATAATAAATGCACATTTTTTTGACCTGCAAAAAGATGTGCATTTACTGTTTTTTGTAGAAAGATGAACTCATCCCATAAAACTTTTGTTACTTTACTATAAACTTGGGATTGGTTATTGTAAATGCATTGTTAGGAGTTCTGTGAAATTTGCCCAGTACTGTGGACCAGTGTAGTTTTGGGTCTGTTGCACAGCTTTAATGCAGTCTAGTCCTGGCTGCAACAACAGACAAATCTGTTTACAAATCAGGGTGAACTGCAGACATATTCTGTGATTCCCCTGAACGCATGCATGCAGATTTGTCCAACCTGTAAAAAAATCAAAGGGATTAAAGCTGGCCATACAGTGCTTTGAAAAAGTATTCATACCCCTTGCAATTTTCCACATTTTGTCATGTTACAACCAAAAACGTAAATGTATTCTATTGGGATTTTATGTGATAGACCAACACAAAGTGGCACATAATTGTGAAGTGGAAGGACAATGATAAACGGGTTTCATATTTTTTTACAAAATAAATATATGATTGCTGCTGATTTCTTTCATATGTTTTGGACATGTCCTGGACTTACGACATTCTGGAAGGATGTATTTTCTTTTTTCAACCGTAAGCTACATGTACCGTTGCCGCAGACCCAGGAGGTTGGACTTTTGGGGGTACTAAATTATATTGTTCCTCGCACTCATGTTAGAATGTTGATACGTATTTTATGCACGCAAGACAATTCTGATGCATTGGAAAGATACTGTCCCCCTTTCAGCCCATGCCTTCTTCCGTATTGTTCATGGGACCCTCCCAAAATTTAAGTTGATATATAAAAGTAGGGCATGCCCTAAGAAGTTCACCAAGATATGGCAGCCATGGCTGGACGTTTCGAAGGACTTCTGGGGGGATGTCCTCTCCTCACAGTTGTCTCAGTGAAGAGATGAGATGATGTGATTTAGCAAACATTATTTGGCATATATATGAATGCGGATGGTGATCTGCATACAAGTCTATTTTATACGGCTTACTGGTAATGTACTGCACTAATGGGGTCGTGTGTGCTAGGTGTGCGAATGGGTGTGTGTGTGGATGGTGTAACTATGTTTTTGTCTTTGTTCGGGGTATTACTGTTTTATACAGTTGTACTACTTCATGTGTTCTGATATATCAACATTGCTTTAAATGTCTATGGCATACATGGATGTAGAGCAGTCTGTATTGTTGGTTATTTTATTAGTTTATTGCTTCTGTATTTCTTTTGTTATAAAAATGAAAAATAAACACCTTTAAAAAAAAAAAAAAAAAAAAAAAAAAAAGGTTCTCTAACAAACCTCTGAGGGCTTCACAGAACAGCTGTATTTATACTGAGATTAAATTACACACAGGTGGACTCTATTTATTAATTAGATTACTTCTGAGGGCAATTGGTTCCACTAGATTTTAGTTAGGGGTAACAGAGTAAAAGGGGACTGAATGCAAATGTACGCCACACTTTTCACATATTTCTTTGTAAAAGATTTTGAAAACAATTTATCATTTTACTTCCAGTTCACAATTATGTGCCACTTTGTGTTGGTCTATCGCATAAAATCCATTTACGTTTTTGGTTGTAACATCACCAAATGTGGAAAATTTCAACGGGTATGAATAACTTTTCAAGGCACGGTACACTATACAATATTTAGTTTATATTCAATTTCCTTTAGATTTACCTTCAACTATGGAGTGCAAGAGCCTGCCTGATTGCATACAAATTGAAAGTGTTTATGTTTGACCTCATATTATATAGTTTTGGTAAAACTAAAAGGTAAGTTGTACAAGAAAATAGTATAATGTATGGCCAGCCTTACTAAAACTTACTAAGACTGGAAAGTGCAAATTCTGGTGCAGCTCTACATAGAAACTAAATTAGCATCCAGGTTTTTATTTGTCAAAGCTTAATTGAACAAGCTGAAGTTAGAAGCTGATTGGCTACCATGCACAGCTGCATCAGATTTACACTCTAGTTTTATTAAATCAATTCTTCTGAGATCAAACCAATGTGCATACAAGTATTCAAGCAAATCAGCGAGTCAATAGTTGTATACTCACTGGAGTGACAGATTTTATAGGACTATGGCTCCACCTTGTGGTGAAATCTGGTACTGTAGCTCCTGTAATCAAATAATGAAACTCAAGCAATATTCCTTTCCATTCATGCAAATCCCTGGTGCCCAACCTGTAGCCCGAGGGCTGCATGTGGCCCTTTAGTATATGATGTGCAGCCCTCAGACTTCAGCATTCTGTAGTGGGAACACCGCATAACAGAGGAGGCTGGTGTTCAATAACCCCCCTCACTTGCACCGCCATAGGAGATGAGGATCGAGGACAAGGGGTAGGGCTGCTGCTCCTCGCTTCAGCCGAGGGAAGAGCAGGGGCTTGGCCTCCCGACCGGACAGGAAGTAGGTTCTGAGACCCGATTGGCCGGAAGTCTGAAGACTCCCGGCCAATTGGGTCTCAGGAACTGCTTCCTGATTGGCGGGGAGGAGAAGCAGGAACACAATAGCGAATATTAATTGCTATCAGTACTCATAAAAAAAATGGTATTGGTGCATCCCTAATTGGAATCCATGCGTCCAGGGCCCTGCATGGAGATTAGGGGCTGGGTGCATGGTTTAGGGGGGCGGCGTCTCTTATGGATGGGCTGCCACTGCCGATTAGGGTAATAGTAATAATCTCTACTAGCCTCTTGTAACAAGTTCCCAGATTCATATTGTCTTCTGCAGCCTTTTCCCAGCCAAACATGTAGCATGTCCTTACTCTCTAAACCCTCATTGACTCTATTAGGTTTGCATGCTCTGACAGCCTTCTCAAAAATTACATATACTGAATATTATGTGCGGCCCTTTGGCGATGCCCATGGCCGCATTTGAGGCCCCCTTTAGTTCATAAGTTGAAGAAAGACACAAAATTGTTAAGAAGCATTTTAAATTTGTAACTGAATACCATTCCTATAGAATCTAAAATAAAATGTGTGTGTCTCTTTGTCAGGGAGGTCTGGGTATCCCAGTAAGCACAGCTTGGTTTCAGCGGGGAAGAGGATAGGGACAGCAGAACCCATGGCAATTCTTTTTAGATATGTGTCCCCAGTTGGGAGATTTATCTAACTTTATATGTTTTTTCTTTTATCGATCAGCTGGACAGGAAATGAGAGGAAATCTTTAAAATGCAACAGCAACAAAAAACACAACAGAAGTTCCAACCCTCCACACCCTCCCTCGCCACTAAAAAGTAGTTGTATCCAGTGCCCCTCCTGGCCTCAGGCCCATACTTTCATTCGACCAGGACTTGGGCCCCAGATTGTCCCTGAGGATACCCATGATTGGCTCACCTCCCTACATGTAGCTTCCTTTGCTCAACACTTATTCCTTTCCTCTCAAATACATCGCCCGCTTTCTGAATTTGAATGTTTAAGCTCTCTCCATGATATGCCCAGACATCTACTTTCCTCCCTCTATGGCCTAATCCAAAGCCCTTACACAGGATGACCTACCCCCCCCCCCCCCCCCCCCCACACACACACACACACTAAGATGTTGTCGGTAGATCTGGGAAAGAGTCTCTCCAGGGCGGACTGGCAGACTGCATTCCACTTCACCCACAAGTGCTCTATTTCCTGTTACTCACCGGAAAATAATTTCAAGATCCTTTCCAGATGGTATAGATACCCAAATCTTCCCAATTACCCCAGCCCCCTGCTGGTGATGTGGTGCAACTTCAGGTACTTGCCTCCATATCTGGTGGGAGTGTGAACGGATTCGACCCTTCTGGTATTTCAGGTGTATAATGTTATCTATAAGGAATCCTTACAGCCAACCCCAGAGATTGCCCTCCTCTCCATGTTGCCTCCCAGAAACAATGTCTCCTCCGTCTGTTTTTGTCTGTGGCTCGACAACTTATCCTGCTTTATTGTAAAACTGCCACTATTCCCCCATTGTCACTGTGGGTCTCTACAGTGAACAGCATCTCCTCCATTCATGAGAATGGAGGAGATGCTGGCGCTTGACAATAATACACATGATAAACAAAGTTTTTTCCTTATCGGATACAGTGCCTTGTAAAAGTGTAAACCCCCCCCGCTTGGCTTTTTACCTATTTTGTTACATTACAGCCTTTAGTTCAATGTTTTTTTTATCTGAAATATATGTGATGGATCAGAACACAATAGTCTAAGCTGGTGAAGTAAAAATAGAAAAATATATACCTAAAACTAGGGATGCAATGAATGGGTTTTTTGGTGCCGAAACCGATACCGAAAATAAATCTTCCTTGATCCCGAAACCGATACCGAAAAAACACCGATACCGAAAGTGACTGTTTTTAAAACAGTCTGTCTGTCAAAGTGCCCGGACAAAGGGGAGGGGCTGTATGTGACGGCGCACAGCGGGGAACACACAGCTATTGAAATGAAAGCCATGATGTTCCCGGCGCTGTAATCAAACAGGCGGGGGCTCTCCTCTTTTCTACGATATAGGAAGCCCCCCTGATAGGCAGCACCAGGCGCGGGGGCGGAGCCCCGCCCCGTCCAGGCCCCGCCCCCACCCAGGATCGGCAAAAATTGATGTAACAAGCTCATAGAGACTTATCCAAAGCGACTTGGAGCTGTGATAGCCGCAAAAGGTGGCTCTACAAAGTATTGACTTTAGGGGGGTGAATAGTTATGCACATTGACTTTTTCTGTTATTTTGTCCTATTTGTTGTTTGCTTCACAATAAAAAAAAAAAAAAAAAAAACCACATCTCCAAAGTTGTGGGCATGTTCTGTAAATTAAACAATGCAAATCCTCAAACAATCCATGTTAATTCCAGGTTGTGAGGCAACAAAACACAAAAAATGCCAAGGGGGGTGAATACTTTTACATGGCACTGTACTCTGGCTGCAATGCTCCCCACCTCTTCGAGCTCAGCCCCGCTTTTGCCTGGAATCTTAATGAGTGATAATGGCCCCCCACTAGACAAGTTACTGTCTCTCCTATTCCATGCTCTCCCAGCGGATTCTCTCTCTCCTTTCTCCCTTCTTCTCCACTCCTCTCCCCCCCCCCCCCCTTTTTATCTATTGTTTGATACAATTTACACTCCCCCATGTTTATACTGTTTAAATGGGGCAAGCACTGTTGTAGGCGATAGCCACTTGACCTACTCGCTGCCATCCTCCTTTATTTGATATATCAGTCATGTAATTGTTACGCTGTTTTTAATACCAGTAAAAACATTTTCAACCCTAAAAAGTAGTTATATTGTTGCTGCTATCAATATATCCAATGAGGATATATCCAATAAGGACCCGAGACAGCGTCTGGAGCTGAAAAGATTGGGGTCAGGTAGGTAAAAGGGGGGCTGCTGCAACACAGAAGGTTTTTCACCTTAATGCATAATGCATTAAGGTGAGAAACCTCAAGGGTTTACAACCCCTTTAAGAAGCGAGGGACCATTTTCATAAGTCTACAGATTACAAAAAAAAAAAAAAAAAACACCAGTGGCGCCAGTTTGACAACATTTTTCTCTGCAACTTTATATTCACAACAATAATAAAATACATCTATATGCCCAGGGGTTCAGTTTATAGATTTATGAATTTACATTTACAAATGAGCAGTTACCTCCACCATGCGTGGACGTTTCTTCTGACGACCCAAGCATCGACAAGCAAGCAATGAAAGGTCTTGGGCGACCTCGAAAGGGCAGATTCCAGCCCGTAGATCCAGGTGCTGGTGGCAGATACGAGAAGCTGCCCTGGACTGCTTGTCTTCTGACACTTTGATGGCTCCCTTCACAGAACTAGATTCCATTTCGTTGTCCCTCTCCTCTTCATTAACTAAATCCTTCTGTATAGATACAGCATGCAGTCATCATGTATGCATCATATGGAAAATAATACTTCCACTGTACATTTAAAACATGAAACAAAATGTGATTTTGCCACAACATACTCCTGTGTGTCTACTGCATAAAAACAAGTCTTGTAATCTCATTTACAGCTTCTGTGATTGGCTCGCTGCTTTCCCCACACAAACCAGAAAGCAAATGCAAAGCACAGGGAGCATTCTGTCAGCTGGTTGGTGGTGGGGAGATAATCTAGAAAACAAAATATTGTCAGGCTTTTTTTTTTTTTATTGTACAGAACTTTTTAGGAATTATTCAAGCATGTTTAATGCAGACAAGGCCTGCAGCGTTCAGCCCGTACAGTTATATGGGCTGTCTGTTTGAAAGCTGCAGGGCTTGTGAGTAAACTACAAGAGCGCTCATCAGCCATGAACCACGTCGTCAGCCGTGGTGGACGATGGTAGTTGTAGTTCATTCATTCACAGGAAACTGAATGAAAGACGCGGCCCTGTTGGTGGAGTGACAGCAGGTGCGGGGAGATGATCCCCGGCCCTCTGTCACACTGAAAGGGGGGGGGGGGTTGGAACAAGGGAACTAGCGGCATGAGCTGGAACATGTTACATGTTCCACCCTAAAAATGAATGTATCCTTTAATATGATTCTATGTACAAACAAATGGGTCAGGAAGGAGGTCTTGCAGAGATACTGGGAATTCCTTTTATGTGGAAGAGGTAGGTGGGGGATTCTGGGAACGCACAAATACTGAGATCCCTATTACATGGAAGAGGCAGATAAGTGGTCCTGGGAATGTAGAGATTCTGGGATCCCCATTACATGGAAAAAGCAGGTGGGCGGTTCTGGAAATACAGAGTTGCAGAGATATCAGGATCTCCATTACACAGAAGAGGAGGTGGGTGGTTCAGGGAATGCAGATACCTGGATCCCCATTACATAAAAGAAGTTGGTGGGCGATTAAACCTAACAGCATCTATCCGAACTGGAATGTTCATTCTGGCATTAATTAATGTTCAAAACAAACAAACAAAAAAAAAAAAACTTACCAGATACTTAGTGTGAGAACTCCTTTCTTCATTATCTACAGCTTTTTGTCCTGTCAGTATTTCCAGTAAGACCTAAAACAAACAAAAAAACAGATAAAATATGCAGAAAAAAATTGTACATTCTAGGAACACATGTGAGACTGGTCACAAATAATTAGAGTGGTCTGAGTAGTTAACTACCCACTTGGGGACTGCCTACCACAGGTATACTGCAGCAGAGCGGCCCCACTGCACCGGTTCATATACATGTATGTGATCCGCTTCGTCCGAGTAGGGGGCGCACACCCACCACCCTGGCTGTTATGCCACTGGCTAAGCAGCACAAGCCGGTCCGCAGGCCTTTTTTATTGGATATGTTTTATAGCAGAAAGTAAAAATATTGTTTTTTTCTCAACTTTTTCGGTCTTTTTTCATTTACATCGCAAAAAAACCCCCAAAAAAACCCAGTGGTGATCAAATACCATGAAAAGAAAGCTCTATTTGTGTGAAAAAAAAAATATAAATTTCATTTGGGTACAGTGTTGCATGTCTGCGTAATTACCAGTTAAAGTAGTGCAGTGCCGAATAGCAAAAAATGGCCTGGGCATGAAGGGGGCAATACCTTCTGGAGCTGAAGTGGCTACCTCAAGGTATACTACAAAGAAAAAACGTGGCTGTCGTTTTTCACCCAGCATTTCCTGCAATGCGCCAGTCCACTTCACTCCATTTTGACTGTTTTAATGCAAGAGAGGAATCCCCAAACACACCCACTTGTCTAATGAAAATGTTGGTCAGAACCACCAACAACATACAAAGCGGACATGGAAGTTTGGATCTGATCAGTGATGGAGCAAAAGAGGAATGACCCAGCACAGGCTTCATAGAGCAGACCCATCCACCCTACATCCAACAACATCTAGGTATACTGACTGATTTCACATGCAGCCTGAAACTGTGATAGAAATGTGGATTTGGAAGCAGCAAAGAATGCAGATGATAGGCTAAACGTGAATGAAAGCCTGACACCAAATATGACTAAGGATTTTACTTGAGCAATAAAAAAATACACCGGAAATATGTCTTTAGTTGGCTAAACTTCCTTTCAGACCCCCCTCCCTTCTGCCCGCTACGTAAACGTGCAGTGTGCAGTGCATGCAAAGGAAATGATCATAAAAAGTTTAATGTTTATTACCCAACTTTTTAGCAATTTGTAATTTAGCATGGAGAAGAAACTTTTACTTTTACCACTAGGGGGAGCAGGAATTCATAACATCAGAGATCACCCGGGGATAACAAAAAAAATGCAACACAGAATGCGGAAGTGCTACAAAATATATGTTTGCCTCCCTAAAAGTTTCCGCTACACAAGAGGTTGAAAAATTAATCTAAAACCCATGACCAGGGGTGCCAACTCTAAACAGCCTCCTTTTTTTTTTTTACTGACAAAATGACAACCTGAAATACGACAGAAACACCTTTCAGAAAATTGATATCTAACCACTTAATGACTGCCCCATAGCAGATTTACTTGAGGGCCATTTTACGCAGGATCAGGTATATATATATATATATATATATATATATATATATATATATATATATATATATATATATATATATACACACACATATATACAGTGGGGACGGAAAGTATTCAGACCCCCTTAATTTTTTCACTCTTTGTTATATTGCAGCCATTTGCTAAAAACATTAAGTTAATTTTTTTCCTCATTAATGTACACACAGCACCCCATATTGACAGAAAAAACACAGAATTGTTGACATTTTTTGCAGATTTATTAAAAAAGAAAAACTGAAATATCACATGGTCCTAAGTATTCAGACCCTTTGCTGCAACACTCATATATTTAACTCAGGTGCTGTCCATTTCTTCTGATCATCCTTGAGATGGTTCTACACTTTCATTTTGAGTCCAGCTGTGTTTGATTATACTGATTGGACTTGATTAGGAAAGCCACACACCTGTCTATATAAGACCTTACAGCTCACAGTGCATGTCAGAGCAAATGAGAATCATGAGGTCAAAGGAACTGCCTGAAGAGCTCAGACAGAATTGTGGCAAGGTGCAGATCTGGCCAAAGTTACAAAAAAATTTCTGCTGCATTTAAGGTTCCTAAGAGCACAGTGGCCTCCATAATCCTTAAATGGAAGACGTTTGGGACGACCAGAACCCTTCCTAGAGCTGGCCGTCCAGCCAAACTGAGCTATCGGGGGAGAAGAGCCTTGGTGAGAGAGGTAAAGAAGAATCCAAAGATCACTGTGGCTGAGCTCCAGAGATGCAGTCAAGAGATGGGAGAAAGTTGTAGAAAGTCAACGATCACTGCAGCCCTCCACCAGTCGTGGCTTTAGGGCAGAGTGGCCCGACGGAAGCCTCTCCTCAGTGCAAGACACATGAAAGCCTGCATGGAGTTTGCTAAAAACACCTGAAGGACTCCAAGATGGTGAGAAATAAGATTCTTTGGTCTGATGAGACCAAGATAGAACTTTTTGGCCTTAATTCCAAGCGGTATGTGTGGAGAAAACCAGGCACTGCTCATCACCTGTCCAATACAGTCCCAACAGTGAAGCATGGTGGTGGCAGCATCATGCTGTGGGGGTGTTTTTCAGCTGCAGGGACAGGACGACTGGTTGCAATCGAGGGAAAGCTGAATGCGGCCAAGTACAGGGATATCCTGGATGAAAACCTTCTCTAGAGTGCTCAGGACCTCAGACTGGGCTGAAGGTTTACCTTCCAACAAGACAATGACCCTAAGCACACAGCTAAAATAACGAAGCAGTGGCTTCACAACAACTCCGTGACTGTTCTTGAATGGCCCAGCCAGAGCCCTGACTTAAACCCAATTGAGCATCTCTGGAGAGACCTAAAAATGGCTGTCCACCAACGTTTACCATCCAACCTGCCAGAACTGGAGAGGATCTGCAAGGAGGAATGGCAGAGGATCCCCAAATCCAGGTGTGAAAAACTTGTTGCATCTTTCCCAAAAAGACTCATGGCTGTATTAGATCAAAAGGGTTCTACTAAATACTGAGCAAAGGGTCTGAATACTTAGGACCATGTGATATTTCAGTTTTTCTTTAATAAATCAGCAAAAATGTCAACAATTCTGTGTTTTTCTGTCAATATAGGGTGCTGTGTGTACATTAATGAGGGAAAAAAATCAACTTAAATGATTTTAGCAAATGGCTGCAATATAACAAAGAGTGAAAAATTTAAGGGGGTCTGAATACTTTCCGTCCCCACTGTACATACATACATACAAACACACACGTGATTCTGCACTCATGCCTAAGGGTGTACCAGTGGCAGCCAGTGGGGTTTTCTTCTGGGGGGATGGCAAACAACCAGAACTACCTCCCCCCCCCCCTCCAGGCAGCGCAACACTGATGCACCCCCCTTCCCCGCCGCTGCTCCAGGGGGGCAGTCGCGGGGCTTGCGGCACTGTCAGCCAGCACATAACTCCCCCCACCCAGCACTTACTATGTGGCGGGCTGTGTCCTCCTCTCCACCCGTGTCCTCCGGGCAGCGGTGGGTCCGGCTCCAGTGTCTCTTCTTCCACAGCACTAGGCATCCAATAGAATTGCCTGGCGCTTTGGCGAATTGGGAAACAGGTCTCACTGACCTGCCTCCTGATTGCCGGGGAGTAACTGTAGTGTGAAAATAGCGAAAATTAATTTGCTATGATAACACAATTGGGTAGGATCGGGGTGCACTCTCTACGCCCCGAGCCCACCCTATTTTGAAGCCTATTAGAACCTCCGGCTCTAATCAGGTGCTTCAAAAAACACACACCCCCCGCCGTAGGAGTTCATGTGTCTGGCATCCTGAAAGGGGCTGGGCGCATGGATAGAGAGGGCGGCACCCGTGCGCCCACAATGCATGGGCCGCCCCTTGGGTGCGGCCCGATTAGTCACAGCAGAAGCTGATCAGCGGGTGCCAGTGGATGGATGTCTGTTGGCACCTGCCAATTGCTGGGGAGAGAGGCTGGACAAAGCTCTGCATATGTAAACAATGTAGAGCTCCGTCCTGACAGGGAGGACGTGATGAATTTTCTCTCCCCGTTAAGCAGGGAGTAAAATCCATCACATCCTTTAGTAAAAGCAGCACACATAGTACACAAAAACACTGGCTAGGCACACATTAAACCCCTTGCTCATTCCTACATGTTTAACCCCTTCCCAGCCATTATAGTTATTACAGTGACCGTGCATATTTTTAACACTGATTACTGTATTAGTGTCACAGGTTCCCACAAAGTGTCAGTTAGGGTCAGATTGTCCGCCGCAATATCACAGTCCCGCCATAAGTCGCTGATCGCCACCATTACTAGCATAAAAAACAAATAAAAATTCCAGTATATATCCCATAGTTTGTAGACGCTATAACTTTTGCGCAAGCTAATCAATATACGCTTATTGGGATTTTTTTGTACCAACAATATCTTATCTAGCAATATACATATTGGCCCAAATTTATGAAGAAATTCGATTTTTTTAATTTTTTAATCGGATATGTTTTATAGCAGAAATTTTAAAAAATTTGATTTTTGGTCGGTCTTTGTTTATAGCCAAACCCCCCCCCCACCAAAAAAAAAAACGCAGTGGTAATCAATTACTACCAAAAGAAAGCTCTATTTGTGGGGGAAAAAAAATTGATAAATTTTATTTGGGTTCAGTGTTGCATGACCGTGTAATTGTCAGCTAAAAAGGAGAAGTCCAGCCTGAGCTTTTTAGGCTGGGCTTCTCCTCTGGGTCACAGGAGTGCAATTCGTTTTGCACTCCCGTGACCTGTTTTTAGCGGAGATCGGTCTGAAGGCCGCTCTCCGCTGACGTCGCTGCCATCAGTTATGGCAGCGCGTCATCCCGACTTCCCAAGTCTGGATCCGCCAGCTGCCTGGACTGATGGCAGTCTCAGCGAGTCGCTGAGATGGCCGCTCCTCGCCCCTCCACAGCTCAGCGCTCCAATGAGCGTGGAGGAGCAGAGCAGGAGCGATGCTGACTGACAGTAAAGTAGCACAGGGCCGTATCGCAAAAAATGGCCTGGTCATGAAGGGGGGTAAACCTTCCGGAGGTCAAGCAGTTAAATAATGTCAGAAATTTGTAAACAATAAAAAATGAATTAGGTATGGTATATTTTTTAACAAGAAAAGGTATGGTATATTTTTACTTACATACTTTAGTCCAGCTTGGACCAATGTAACTACCCTGTTTCCCCGAAAATAAGACCTAGTGTGATTGTCGGTGATGGCTGCAATTTAAGCCCTACCCCCCAAATAAGCCCTACCCTGTTTCCCAAAAAATAAGCCCTACCCTGAAAAGAAGACCTACAGGGACTTTAACTAGGGCTTATTTCGGGGGTAGGGCGTATATTGCAGCCATCACCGACAATCACGCTAGGTCTTATTTTCAGGGAAACAGGGTATGTATATACCATACCTGACTGATGCCCCTGGAAGCTGGAAATCACTAATGAAGACACTGCTAACTCCAGTGATCTTCACCGGCTTCTGAATGGAAGCTGCATGCTAAATGGCTGGCTTGCTGCTTTCTGAACACAGGAGGTCAGCTGCTCAGCATAGGCACTATTCATAGAATGCTCTGCATTCTCCAAATCCATGCAAAATGTTCTGATTAGATGAGCTGGAGACCATGACGTCACCACCCGCCTCTCCACCTCATTCAATCAGAGAAAGCTTTGCATGGATTCAGAAAACGTAAAGGATTCTCTGAATGGTGCCTGTGCTGGACGGCCACCTCCTGTATTCACAGTGCATCAGGCTGGCCAATCAGCATGGGACCCAGAAGCTAAATATGAACACAGCTATATAGAGATATGAAGAGCAGTGGAGATAGAGATATGAAGTCGTGCCTCTGTATGTCAGGAAAGACCATTACTCACCACTCCAAAGCTGTAAGTGTCCAGTTCAAAAGTAAGCTTCCCCATTTTCACATACTCATCGGGTAGGTACGCCAGCGTACCCCTCACAGTGCTGGTTCGTGCCAAAGTGCGGCTTTTGCCTGCATCACACGTGTACCGACTGAATCGAGAAAGGCCGAAGTCCCCTATTTTGGGCACCAAGGCCTGGTCCAAGAGGATGTTGGAACTCTTGATGTCTCCATGGATGATGCTAGGTTGGCAGGTGTGCAAGAACTGGATCCCACAAGCTGCGCCCTGCATGATGCTCAGACGCTGCTTCCACGAGAGGGTTGGAAAACTGCCCTGCGAAAGACAAATGTTATAACAAACACAGACAAAGACCATCGCTTAAAGTGATAATAAACCCTCCGTTTCTAAGCACTTTCAGCAGTTGCTTGAATCACTTACCAAGTAGGAAAGCTCGTTTATCTTTTATTTGTTGCCCATGCTCCAGATTAAGCTGGTGTCATGACTGCTGCCCCAGGTTTTCAGGGTGGCTCCTTTTTCTTGCAGCATCCTTTGGGGCCACCCTTGCATGCAGGGACTAGAGTTGTGTCTCCCTACACTGTGGAGATAAAGGGCTTGGGAGTCTGGTTCCCAGCCAGGTACTCACCAAGGAGATAAGGGGCCATTGGACTACCTCAGTACAGTATAGTAAAGGTAGATTCACATATATGAGCAATCATTTAAAAAGATTAATACAAAACTTTATTAGTACAAAATATGTAACACAGATAACAATAATGAATTAAAACATAGATGGCGGTCCATGTATTTATTTGATTGCTCATATATGTGAGTCTACCTTTACTATACTGTACTGAGATAGTCCAATTGCCCCTTAGCTCCTTGGCAAGTACCTGGCTGGGAACCAGACTCTGAACCCCTTTATCTTTACAATTTCTGGCTGATGGTACAACCCTTAATTGATTTTAATCACATTACCACTGTTCTCCGAGGCCATTTCTAATTTTAAATCTCCCTACACTGTGTACATTGATAGAAACACACAGCCCCATAGCTTAAGTTAGCAAGGTACTCCCCCCTGCTCCAAACTAACAGACTGACTCCAGACTGCACTGTCCACTAGTAACTATTCCATGTGTCCTCTTGTTAAGAAAAAAAAAAAAATATTCCTTGTGCAAAACCAGAAGTTCAGGGAAGCAGCACTGAGAGAGCAGCACCCAGTAGCATTAAAAGTTGTAAGCTGCAAGTGTTGGGGTAAGATTTTTCATAAACTGTTTACTGTGGAGACCTACCTACCTGTCAGGTTTTTATTTTCATCTGTGTCCTCCTTTGGAAGATTTGTGCTCTCCATTTCTCCTGGTGACCATTGTTACCAGGAGTGAAAGAGAAGGAGATTATACAATTCTACTGCTGCCACCAGCACACAGAGTTGAAGACATTAGGGTTCTAAGAATACCTGTCACCTGCCCAAAGCTATAACATAACAAGCTTGTTAGCCCCATGTGACTGCAATAAATTTAAACTGAAAAAAAAACCCCATTATAATAAAAAAAATTATAATAAAAAAATAAATAAAATCTCCCCTGTCACTCTGTGGACGCCCACAAATGTCTTCCCCTGATGTCTCCATAGAGAGTACTCATCACCTGCCTAAAGCTATCACATAAGAGGCTCGTTAGCCCCCTTGTGATAGCAATAAAGTTAAATTTAAAAAAAAAAATACATTTAATTAAACATTTTTTTAAAGCTCCCGTCACCCCCTGCACACCCACAAATGCAAGTACATGCATAAGGTGCGCACATGTAGATAAACAATTGCGCCACATGTTATAGGTTGCCATGAACAGAAGACCAAGTGTAATAATTCAAAAATGTTCCTTTATAAATAAACTGATGAGCTGTAAAGGCATTTAAAGCACCACCTGATAATCTGAGGTCTGGTAATTTTTCGCCATTTTGCAGCACACATAGCTTTAAGGCTGACAAATTTGATATCTATGTACTATTTTATCATCTTTATTTATTTTATTTTTTTTTACAAAAAATGGGGATTAAATTGTGTTTGTGTGCAATAAAATGTTGGTGTTTTTTTATCCTGAAAATATAGATTTGATAAACCGTTGCGCAAATATTGAGTGACATAAAAAAATTTGTAGTATATTACATTGTGGGCTTAGACACGTTTTAGGTAGAATGGCTCTTTTATTCTCTATTATAGGGGTATTGAATTAAAATTCACAGAGGTCCGATTAGTAAAATTTTCTTCCAGCCGAGGTCCGAATCGCAGTTTTGTGCGCTAACTCCGATTCTTTACATCACAGCCCAAGTGTGCAGGTACGACAGTCCATTTATTTGAATGGGCTGCTGTGCCTGCGTTTTCTGCTGGGAAAAGGTCCTGGCACCTTTTTAAAAATGCAGCCGCATGGTGCATTTGTACCATGCAATTTCCATGCGCAGAAAATTGCACCTTGTATTTCAGTGCATTTAAGAGTCAATGGTACCCCTGCACGTTTTCTGTGCAGCACTTCATTTTGTGTGCAGCTGCTTGTCCCCTTCACATCTTCCCAACCACAGCATTGCCCCCCTTCACATACCCCCCCCCCCAGATACAGCATTGCCCCCTTCACATATCCCCCCACACAGCATTACCCCCTTCACCTATCCCCCCACACAGCATTGCCCCCTTCACCTATCCCACCACACAGCATTGCCCCTTCACCTATCCCCCAGACACAGCATTGCCCCCTTCACCTATCCCCCCACACAGCATTGCCCCTTCACCTATCCCCCAGACACAGCATTGCCCCCTTCACCTATCCCCCCACACAGCATTGCCCCTTCACCTATCCTCCAGACACAGCATTGCCCCCTTCACCTATCCCACCACACAGCATTGCCCCCTTCACCTATCCCACCACACAGCATTGCCCCTTCACCTATCCCCCAGACACAGCATTGTCCCCTTCACCTATCCCCCAGACACAGCATTGCCCCCTTCACCTATCCCCCCACACAGCATTGCCCCTTCACCTATCCCCCAGACACAGCATTGCCCCCTTCACCTATCCCCCCACACAGCATTGCCCCTCCCTTCACATACACCCACACAGCATTGCCCCTCCCTTCACATACCCCCCCACACAGCATTGCCCCCCTTCACATATCCCCCCCACACAGCATTGCCCCCCTTCACATATCCCCCCCACACAGCATTGCCCCCTTCACATATCCCCCCCACACAGCATTGCCCCCCTTCACATATCCCCCCCACACAGCATTGCCCCTCCCTTCACATATCCCCCCCACACACAGCATTACCCCCTTCACATATCCCCCCACACAGCATTGCCCCCATTCACATATCGCCCCCACACAGCATTGCCCCTCCCTTCACATATCCCCCCACACAGGATTGCCCCCCCTTCACAAATCCCCCCCACACAGCATTGCCCCCTTCACATATCCCCCCACACATTATTGCCCCTTTACATATCCCCCACACATTATTGCCCCCTTTACATATCCCCCTACACATTATTGCCCCCTTTACATATCCCCCCACACATTATTGCCCCCTTTACATATCCCCCTACACATTATTGCCCCCTTTACATATCCCCCTACACATTATTGCCCCCTTTACATATCCCCCACACAGTATTGCACCCTTTACATATCCCCCTACACATTATTGCCCCCCTTTACATATCCCCCACACACACAGCACTGCCCGCCCTTCCTCCGCTCCCCATGCTTCAGTTCTATTTCTTTTTCCTCCCTTCACTCCCCTACCTTTCACAGAGTGGAGATCAGGAGTCGGGACAATCCTAATCTGAAGGCACAGCAGCACTTGGTGGGGCGCGGGAGCTGCCGGGTTAACTTTTCATATTACCGAACTGGTGATTGGCTGCTAGGACCGCCTCCTAGCAGCCAATCACCTCCTGATTAACGTGACAGGGAGCTACCTTTCTCCACACAGTGCTGGCACCGCCTCCCAGTCCAGAAATGTCCTGCCTCCTGCTCCTCTCTACTCTGCTAATGACAGCGGAGGAGGCTGGAGACAAAAGTGGCGACTAAATGGCGCAATTGCAGCGGTCCGGAAAGAGCAGCAGCCGCGGACCGCCAAGTAGTGATGCCCGCTCTATTATAATGGATTCTGATACCAAGTAGCCCCGCCCTGCTGGTCATACCTGGAGTTGCAGTCGATCTTCCAAAGAGCCATTTGGTAGAAACAGATAAATAAGGCAGTACTCCTCTCCCTGCATGCAGTAACCAGCCAGGTCAATAATGTTTGGGTGACGGAGACTGCAGGGAAACCACAGAAAATCAGTGTAAGATGATTAATGCACCATCACGTGTCAGCATAGCCGCAAAATTGCAAAATACGGATCAGTGACACAAAACTGCAATCATCATTAGTTTAACGATTTAATTATAACCATCGATGTGTTTTCCAGGAAGTCAAACTGTACAGCGGTATCCAAATTTAACCTCAAAAGGGAACTTCACTAACACAGACGCTCCATGCTCTGTTCGCTCTGAAAATTACCATTATTTCACTTAGTCACACAAAACTTTACATTATATATTTCCAGAAATGTTTTCTTTTTTAGTTTATCTTGTTAGTCACGGTTTGGAGAAAAAAAAAAAAATGAAAACGGATTCACCACTTCAGCTTTTGCCCCTGTATAGCCCCTGAGGGCCAAAGCAATGTCTGGTTTATTCAGGAGTAACTTAGTGATTACCTAAAATAACAAAGTATTATATAAGTCATCCTTTTTCAGGACAAGCAAGCCTTGCAAACATAGTGATCTACAGACAAGAGACATATAAAACTACAAACTATGCAGCCAAATAAAAATACACTTTTCTGCTTAGATCGGGGTTAGGATAAAATATAGTGTTACTAATGATAAAAGTATACATTTTATTCTGTAATTTGTTTCATTAAAGTGGTTTTAAACCCTTTACAATCATCTTTTGCTACAGGTAAGCCTATAATTAGACTTACCTGTAGCTGGATATCTCCTAAACCTGCACGGTTTAGGTGATATCCCCTGTATTTGCATGTGCCGAAGTCATCGGCACATGCGCACTTAAGCAAACTGAAGCAATGGCACGTACGCGCCGTTGCTTCAGTTAGACTGTGCTGTTGTGACGTCATCGTGGCTGCAGCCAATCACAGCGCCGGAGCCGCAATACCCGGAAGTAACCCCCAGGAGCAATGTCGGCCGCCAGAAAGGTGAACGAGGATCGCTGCGGGGGCTTTGATCTCAGGTAAGCAATTTATAATGAGCTAGTATGCTATGCATACTAGCTCATTATGCCTTTGTCTTGCAGGTTTTTTTTTTTTTTTTAGGATTTACCACCACTTTAATAATGATCATACTGTATGTTATTTACAAGCACAATAAAGCCTTTTTGTAAATGAGACACCAAAATTAAAGGCAGTATTGGGGTTACCCTGTGCCCTAAGTTTACACCTGGTTAAACATAATACCGTAAAACCTTGGATTGGGAGCAGAATTCGTTCCAGAAACATGCTTGTAATACAAAGCACTTGTATATCAAAACAAAATTTCCCCATAAGCAATAATGGAAACTCAAATAATTCATTCCACAACTATTTATTCATAAATCCTTCAGTTTATAGTCCATATAAAAAGAGATTATAGCGATGTGACCAGGTTGTGTAACCATAAAATGTCCATCCACAAATGGAAGCCTCCACAAGGGGATTAGAAGCAAAATCCAGCAGGAGCTACAGAGTATAAAAGAGAAGAGAGGCGCCTCTAAGTGTAGCAATATGGTTACATTTAATGAAGGTACAACATTTAGCAACTCACATGGTTGATGATTAAAAGGAGGCACATCTAAGTATACAGGCATCCGGGGTAAAGCTGTCCACATAGACCATCCTCTTTACTGCCGACTCTCACTGCTGTCAGTCTGCAATCGTAACCGGGAAGACTACCCTGCAGTAGAGTGATCTGAAAGCGAGGCTAGAATCGCTTGTGGAATGCAGCACGGAAGGGATGACTTCGATGGCGGTGCGGAGGACGGTCTATGTTGACAGCTTTACCCCGGATGCCTGCATACTTAGATGTGCCTGTTTTAATCATCAACCATATGACTTGCTAAATGTTGTACCTTCATAAAATGTAACCATATTGCTACACTTAGAGGCTCCTCTCTTCTCTTTTATACTCAGTTGTGACATGACGCTACTTGTATATCAAGACATCGCTTGTATAGCAAGTCAAAATTTATTTAAAAATCTTGCTTGTCTTGCAAAATGCTCTCAAACCAAGTTACTCTCAGACCAAGGGGATATTCTATAAAAACCCAACGACTTACCATGTCCCGTTATTGGTTTTAGCATTTGTCTGTAATAAAAACATTTTGTATTTTTTATATATATCCGTCTGGTTTCCATTATTGTCCCTTCCCAAACCTTTTCCTTTTTTGAATAAACGACTTCTTGGGATGAGGTGCGTGATTTTAGGTGTCTACCCTCAGACCAAGGTTTTACTGTACAAGTCAAAATAACGTTATAACTAGTTAATGAAGAATAATCTTACACCGGCAATGCACAATTTTCCATCAATTTCAACCACTTTAATTACAGAGACAAAGGATCTTGACAAGATTGGTTGTATTTTAGTCATCTGAATTGTTTTAGTTTTAGTCGTATTTTAGTTGACTAAAACCTGCAGTACCCACCTGAACTTCCGCTTTCCTTGGATCTCTGCCTATCCGTTAAAGCCCCAGCCCCTGACTCTATTGGCTGTATTGGCTGAGAGACGCAGGCTCCCTTTGTCTACCTGTTGCCTGGGAGTTCTGAAACAATGCCCTGCAAACCGCAGAAGAGCAACTCCTCTGTCGGATTCATGTCTGTCTGGATATGACATGCTGAGTGTTCCACCTTCCAGCAAGGAAGCAGTGCTTAGCATTGTGTAAAATAACAACCTCCCCAGACCTTCCAGTTCTCTGCCCTATGCACTCCCTCACTACTATTTACTTCCCCATCCCCACATGCAGGTCACCTCCCCATCCCCAAAGTATAATGCACCCTGCTCTATGCACTCCCATATACTTCCCCATTCCCAAAGTATAATGCACCCTGCCCTATGCAGGCCCTCACTCCCATTTACTTCCCCATCCCCACCCGCAGGTCACCTCCCCATCCCCAAAGTATAATGCACCCTGCCCTATGCACTTTACTTCCCCATCCCCACCTGCAGGTCACCTCCCCCTCCCCAAAGTATAATGCACCCTGCCCTATGCACTTTACTTCCCCATCCCCACCTGCAGGTCACCTCCCCCTCCCCAAAGTATAATGCACCCTGCCCTATGCACGCCCTCACTCCCATTTACTTCCACATCCCCACCTGCAGGTCACCTCCCCATCCCCAAAGTATAATGCACCCTGCCCTATGCACGCCCTCACTCCCATTTACTTCCACATCCCCACCTGCAGGTCACCTCCCCATCCCCAAAGTATAATGCACCCTGCCCTATGCAGGCCCTCACTCCCATTTACTTCCCTATCCCCACTTGCAGGTCACCTCCCCATCCCCGAAGTATAATGCACCCTGCTCTATGCCGATTTACTTCCCCATCCCCACTTGCAGGTCATCCCCCCATCCCCAAAGTATAATGCACCCTGCCCTATGCACGCTCTCACTCCCATTTACTTCCCCATCCCCAAAGTATAATGCGCCCTGCTCTATGCACTCCCATATACTTCCCCATTCCCAAAGTATAATGCACCCTGCCCTATGCAGGCCCTCACTCCCATTTACTTCCCCATCCCCACCTGCAGGTCACCTCCCCATCCCCGAAGTATAATGCACCCTGCTCTATGCCGATTTACTTCCCCATCCCCACTTGCAGGTCATCCCTCCATCCCCAAAGTATAATGCACCCTGCCCTATGCACTTTACTTCCCCATCCCCACCTGCAGGTCACCTCCCCCTCCCCATAGTATAATGCACCCTGCCCTATGCACGCCCTCACTCCCATTTACTTCCCCATCCCCACCTGCAGGTCACCTCCCCATCCCCAAAGTATAATGCACCCTGCCCTGCGCACGCCCTCACTCCCGTTTACTTCCCTATCCCCACTTGCAGACTGGCATAAATTATAAACGATAAAACTTGGATTTATAAAGATTGTTGTATATCACAACGGCTAAATCTGTGTCTGTATTACATGTTCAAACTCTAATACCATAAATAAGAACACGCTATTAGATTTTTACTTCAGCAGTATATAATGAGTTTGGAAATTCTAGAAAAATGCTTAAATAACGCATTACAATTTACCTAAACGTAAGTTAACTAAATGAAATTTGGGATTGATTTTCATCATAGTTTTCATCAATTGTCAAATTCTAAATTTATTTTCGTTTAGTTTTCTTCACTGAAAACCAGGGACGTGCGTTGAGGTCAATGGCTGGTGAGGCACCGACTAGTACTGGCACTGGCTAGTATCAGAGCTAGATACACACAGGTCACATACGCCGTGATCGTATAGATAGAGCGAGAGCAATAATTCTAGCACTAGACCTCCTCTGTAACTCTAAACATGTAACTTGTAAAAAAAAAAAAAAAATTTACAGAGCCGCCTATGGAGATTTTTTAATACTGAAGATGGCGCCATTCCACAAATGTGCTCAATTTTAAAGCATTACATGTTAGGAATCTGTTTACTCGACGTAACATCATCTTTCACATTATACAAAATAAAAAAAATAAAAATAAAATCGGGCTAAGTTTACTGTTTTTTTTTTATTATGAAACGGTTTCTTTAAAAAGAAAAAACATGTTTGTAAAAATTGCTGCGCAAATACTGTGTGACATAAAAAGTTGCAACGACCACCGTTTTATTCTCTAGGGTGCCTGCTAAAAAAAAAAATTTTTTATATATATATATATATATATAATATTTTTTTTTTTTTAGCAGGCACCCTAGAGAATAAAACGGTGGTCGTTGCAACTTTTTATGTCACACAGTATTTGCGCAGCAATTTTTACAAACATGTTTTTTCTTTTTAAAGAAACCGTTTCATAATAAAAAAAAAACAGTAAACTTATATATATATATATATATATATATATATATATATATATATATATATATATATATATATATAGTTTGGGGTTTGAGTAATTTCTAGCAAAAAAATGATGATTTTTACATGTAGGAGAGAATTGTCAGAATTGGCAAGGGGTTAATTACTATAAGTAATATACAAATAATTACTATATATTGTTTTTAGGGAATTTACTATATTTTCAAAAACTGTACTCAAGCAGGTGGCTTAACGCACAAATGACTAAAGTTTGAAGTTATAAATTCCAACCAGTAATTTCACAGTAAATAGATAAATAATAAATTATCTTATAACATATATCATAATAATACACGATTTAGCTTGATTAAAACACTACCTTTTCAACAGCAGCAGATTCTCATTCTCCCTCTTAACTGTGTGAGAAAAATATGGGATTGTGGGTAAATCTTATACACATAAACCCATGCTTTTTCCTTCTAGTTAAGAGGGCTGGGAGGTAGCATTTGTCTTTTAGACACACGCCCCCTTCTATGACACTACAGTGAGAGGCATGCCTCCACTGCAGCATTTTTATTGGACAGCTTGGGTCAATGGTACTTAACCTTTGGTCCAAGATTCCAAGCTGTCCATTGAGCTCAGTGCCTCTGACAAATTTGGGGTCTCTGTGACCCCAGGCCGCCATGCTACGACCCTCGAAGCTCGATCTTTTTTAATTTTTTAAATTTTTCTTTTACGTTCATGGCAGGTGAGGCAGAGACTCATCTGCCTCCCCTGACTGCACGTCCCTGCTGAAAACATGCAGCTGACAAAAATATTTTTGTCAACAAAATTAACACTGGATAGGATCAGTCTTTACCACAGACAGACTTGGACTAACTAAACTGCATGGCCAGGTTGTAAACCCCAAAACTAAAACTAAGCAGGTATAGTGGATTTCAGTGGAAGTATGAATGTTGTTGTTTTAAACATAAAAACAACTGCACTAAAAACACTTGTACAATGGAACCTTGGATTACGAGCATAATCCATTCCAGGAGAATGCTTGTAATCCAAAGTACTCGCATATCAAAGCGAGTTTCCCCATAGAAGTCAATGGAAACGAAGATAATTCATTCCTCATTTAATTCTTTTGCATGCAATACCGCATGTGGCCAGAGGTGGGGGGATAGCCTCGGAAATACTCAGGGACAGCTCGGCTGAACTCGGAAAGGCTCGGAAACACTCGGGAATGGAGTATTTCCGAAGGGTTCCGAACCGTTCCGAGTGTCACTGCCGCCCCTGCACCTCTGGCCAAATGCGGTACTGCACACCCAATTAGCTTGAATTCTGCTCATTTTGCAAGACAACACTTACAAACCGAGTCAGAATTTAAAAAAAAAAAGTTGCTCATCTTTCAAAACGCTCGTTAACCGCGTTACTCGCAAACCAAGGTTCCACTGTACTAATCTTTATTGACTGGACTACTGCCTGTTAAAATTAAAACTATGCAGCAGCAGCGCTCTAAATGACATTATTATCCATAGGTGAAGGGTGATCCCCACTATAATCCCTTTAGACCCACTAGAATGTATTTTGGGATGCTTGGCTCCCTTGGCTGTAGACAAGAGGCAAACACATACTTTTACTTTTTTTGTGTATTGCACATGAGCTAAAGGTCTAAGATCTGAAAATCTGACACCTTGCCAACCCATCGAGATTGGTTTCTAAAAGTTAATGATGCATTAAAACTGAAAAATTGTACAGACATAGAGGCACCTTCTCTAAAGAGGAAATATTGCTGGCACTGTGGATCAATACTCTGGAGTTAACCCCTGTGGGACTGACTAGAGGTCGGTTATTCAACACCTATTATTCACTACTCTCCTGTCTAGTAATCTCGGTCTCTCCTGCGTCATACAGTACAGGTAATATAGAAAAGACGAGGCATGATCAGGGTCATTCTAAAGAACTTGTTTTATTATTATAGTTACACTGTTTTTAATGAAGGCTTTGCAATTGTGTGTTTGAATAATCATTACATAATGTTTAACAAATGTGTAGGAGGCTGTGAAATCGCAAACACTTCCTTTTTCATTGATTCTCTATATGCCCTTTGATCAAATAAAGCGTGACGCAAGAGAAAAAAATCTAGAATTCTGTGGCTGCATGCTACAGAACATCCTTACCATGTCAGTTTCTCTATCTCTGTATGGAAACTCTTCTTCACTGTGCTCCATTCTAATTCGGAATCCTAAAAATACATAAGACAACCAGTTTGATTTTAATTTATTTCTTACAGGTACTTATATAGCACTTTACATATATAGTGCACATTCACATCAGTCACTGTCCTCGAGGAGCTTACAATCGAAAGGTCCCAAAACTCACATACATACACATACTAGGGCCAATTTATACAGGAGCTGATTAACCTATCAGCATGCTATTGGAGTGTGGGAGGAAACCGGAGTATCCCGGAGGAAACCCGCACAGGCACAAAGAGAACATGCAAACTGCAGGCAGTTAGTGCCGTGGTTGGGATTCGAGACGACAACCCCAGTGCTGCTAGGCACAAGTGCTAACCACTTAGCCACTGTGCCACAAATACAGATTATTAAAGCAGCAACAGAAACCATAACCTTGGTATAAAATATACTGTACATGTTGGTTTTCTATTATTTAGTAGAAGTGATCTGGGTAGTTGTAGAGCCACCAAGTCACTAAAACACAGTGATAAAGCAGTAAAGACACCACCTCCTCCCTCCCTTTGTGGTCCCTGGGCTTCCCTGTGGCTTCCACTGCAGGGTGACTGGGAATGGAGAGTGACAGCAGACTGGGGAGTTCCCATTCAATGCTCTCCTGCTGTGATACGTGAATCCAGAAGCTTGTGCTTCTGAGCACTTCCAGGTTCACCAGCTCAGTATCCCAGTGATAGCGGCCAGCTAAACTGCAGATTAAGGACCATTTATTCCAGATCTCTGTTAGTTGGAGGCAGAGAATGCATCAGAAGTGATCTCAATAAAGAGTACTTGTCACTGGTTCTTTACTACTACATAGGAAACTTGTAAACATAAAAAAATATATAACGCCCTCACATGCATATACATGCAGTAAGGAACACATGTACTTAAAGCGGAGTTCCACCCAAAAGTGGAACTTGCGCTTATTCGTCTCCTCCCCCCTCCGATTTTCAGGGGGGATGGGGGGGACGGGGACCTGTTTTTGACAGGTCCCCTTCACTAATTCCAGAGATGGTGCCGCGGCGAAGCTCGGCCCCGCTCCTCCTTCCTCCGCCACCGTGCCAATTAGAAAGCGTATCGCTCTTCGCACAAGTGCAGTAGGGAACCGGCTGTGCAGCCGAAAGCTTTACTGCCGGGTTCCCTTATTGGCAATGGAGGCGGCTGCACCCAATAGCCGATCCGAAGATCGGCTGGGGTGCCAACATCGTGGGCTCCCTGGACAGGCAAGTGTCTATATAGTAAAAGTCAGTAGCTGCAGTATTTGTAGATACTGATGTAGACAAAGACTCACCCAAGCTCTACCGCACAATTGTAAAGTAATGAGCTGAATATCCGTGCTCAGGCTTGTTGTGTCCCATGAACATCAAAATAGCAAGAAATGCCAGCCACATGATTGCTTCTTCTTACAAACATTTATTTGGCACCAACAGCAGTGCTACTTCTATAGTTCTTACGCGTTTCAGCCGGAGCCTTACTAATAGCATGCCGGCATTTCTTGCTATTCAGTAGCAAGCACTTAATTTTTCGTGGGGTGGGTGAACCTCCCCTTTAAATATTTTTCACATGACACAATAGGTATCCTCACACACACACACACAAAGAAGAAAATTTTTTGTGACATTAATTTGGTTTGACTCGATGAATTGTAAATGAATTATCCAATTACAAATTTATTAAAGTTTTTCTTGATTTCATAAGCACACTCAATTTTGAGGATAAATCCATTTTGTACTCATTAACTCAACACAGTCATATTTTATATTTAAAGTGATTGTAAAGCTTTACAGTTTTTCATTAAAATAACAAAACATATTATAATTACCTGCTCTGTGTAATTGTTTTGCACAGACGGCTCTGATCCTCTTTTACTCAGGTCCCCCGCCAGTGCTCCTTGCGCCCCCCCCCCCCCCCCCCCCCCCGCCGAGTGCCCCCATAGGAAGCCGCTTCCTATGAGGGGCACTTGTGCATGCTCGATCCCGAGCCTCGCTGTCCGCCTCTATTGACAAAGACAGCAGGACTCGGTCCCGTCCTCTGCTTAATGACCAATGCCATGCCAATGGCTCCCGCTGCTCTCAGCCAAGCCTATTAGACAGAGGAGAGGGAAGAAAAGCTGCTGCAGACATGCACAGTGCTGGATCGAAATCGGGTTCAGGTAAGTATTTGGGGGTGGGGAGGCAGGGGGGCAGGCACTATTAAGAGTTTTTTTTTTATCTTAAGGCAGTGAATGCATTAAAGTTAAAAATTATTTTACCTTTACAACCACTTTAATGGAAAATTTGGATATCATATGTTTCTTTGCAAAAAAAACGAAATTGTACTGATAATAAAATTTAGTAAACAAATATTGTGCAACAAAAATGTTGAGAATACCATTTTTAATTTATAAAGTTTATACAGTTTAAAGGGACTTTAGTCAATTTTCAGATCAGAAATGTGCATTTTAGCATGCATGTAAAAAAAATCGAAAGGGAAAGTAAAAAAAAAAAAAATCGCATAGAAAATGAAACTCAGAGAAAAGTCAGAATTCTTTACCTTAGTCACTTATAAGAGTTGATCTACTGAAGGAAAATAGACTGTGCATTTTGCAAGTGCAAAGCTTAGTAAGTGAGGTGAAGCTTTACTCTGCAAAGAATAGCCAATCGCATGCAAGGACATTTTTAAAAAACGGAATTTTTGATTGCAAATGATTGGATGATGGAAGTCAGCAGAGCCCCTTCATTTACTGAGCTCTGGAGCTTTTGCTGAGTGCAACTGCATTTGCTAAGTGCAGAGCATTTCTCTTTAGTAAATCAACCCAAAAGAATTGAGCACAAAACATCAACATTACAGCCAGGGAATTTTTAGAATGGCCGTCTACGGTTTTCTCTCCTGGCAAATATACTTTAAAACACACCACACACACAAAGTAGCTATTGTATGGCTGAAGGTACAGCATACCTGCTTCAACCGCTTGACTGCGTATTCAGTGTTCCGGATGGTTGCTTTATACACACAGCCAAAGCCGCCCTCTCCGATCAGCAACGACTGGGAGAAGTTCTTTGTACCTTCCGCCACCTCTTGACAATTCCACCTCAAATTCCTGGGTGGTTCTACTATGCTAACGGAGGGGAAAGATTCCTGGAGAAGAGATAACATTCTATTAAGAACAGTGATGTTATTTAAAAAACACACACACGTGTGCATAGGATTGGGGGCTAGGCATCTTATATTTCCAAATACCGTATATACTTGAGTATAAGTCAATCCAAGTATAAATCGAGGCCCTAATTTTCCACAAAAAATGGGAAATAACTTATTGACCCGAGTATAAGACGAGGGTGATAAATGTACAGCTACTGTAAGTAGAAAAGAGGGTCAACATCAACAATGCCCATTTGCAGCCACAGGTCCCCGAACTTCAAACTCGGTAGTTAAGGGTTCCTAGATGCCCCCTAGCGGCAGCCAAAATTTGAGGTCTCTGAACCCAAAGGGTCCCGAAATTACATTGCTACAGATGGACACAGTTGACCGACTTTGGGGCCCCGTATCTCGGGGCCACTTAGTGCTAGGAACCTCAAATTTGGTGTGCAAACCCAGTGGAACTAGCACCATAAAATATCCAAAGCTGGCGTTTCTAGCGCTAAGTGGCCCCGAGATACAGGGCCCCAAAAATCGGTTCACAAAATGTCAAGCACTTTTCTGCAGCAGAGAATGACATTTTCCGAACCTAATTTGGGGCCCCGTATCTCGGAGCCACTTGGTGCTAGGAAGCCCAGCTTTGTATATTTTATGGTACCAGTTCCACTGGGTTTGCACACCAAATTTGGGGTTCTTAGCACCAATTGGCCCTGAGATACGGGGCCCCAAAGTCGGTTCAGAAAATGTCAAGCACTTTTCTGCAGCAGGGAATGACATTTTACGAACCGATTTTAGGGCCCCGTATCTCGGGGCCACTTGGTGCTAGGAACTCCAGATTTGGATATGTTGTGGTACCAGTTCCGCTGGGTTTGCATACCAAACTTGGGGTTCCTAGCACCAAGTGGCCCTGAGATACGGGGCCCCAAATTCGGTTTGGAAAATGAAATTTTTTGCTGCAGAAAAGTGCTTGACTCGAGTATAAGTCGAGGGGGGCACTTTCAGCACAAAAAAATGTGCTGGAAAAACTCGACTTATACTCGAGTATATACGGTACATGTTATATTTGCCTTTAATTTATAAAGTCCAGCAATTAAACCTCTCTGCCATAGTTAATGGTTAAAGTAACCTCTATTGAAAAGAGATTGTGAAATGCCAGTTGAAGTTAACTGCAGCTACTGGGCATACACTATATTACCAAAAGTATTGGGACGTCTGCCTTTAAAAGCACATGACTTTTAATGGCATCCCAGTCTTAGTCTATAGCAGGGATATGCAATTAGCTGACCTCCAGCTGTTGCAAAACTGCAAGTCCCATCATGCCTCTGGGTGTCATGCTTGTGGCTGTCAGAGTCTTGCTATGCCTCATGGGACTTTTAGTTCTGCAACAGCTGGAGGTCCACTAATTGCATTGGTCTATAGGGTTCAATAGTGCGTTGATCCACCCTATTGCAGCTATAAGGGTCCATTTACACGGGCAGCCCACCCAGTGGACTCCGCTTTGCTCAGTGGAGGATCGCTCTATTGATCCCTGCTGAGCAGGCGGATGACAGGTTTGTCTCCATTCACTGTGCAGAGACGGACCTGCCAGAGTCCCACTCTCCTCTATGGGGAGATCGGATGAAAACGGACCGCCTTACAGGCAGGCCCCGCGATCTTCAATGGAGTCCGGGTACAGTTTCCAAGGCAGCGCCAAGGATTAGCTGAACTGGATAGCTGCTGTATAGAGACAAGCTCAAACAGCGTGTCTGAAGTCTTGATTGAAGAGCAAAATCATCCATGGAGTAACAGGAATGTTGATTTAGCAGTAGGAAAAAAGAAAAAAAAAAAAAAAACACGTAAAAGGTTTTCTTTTGCAGAGCTGAGGAAAAGAAGTACAAATTCTTAGGACACCAGCACAATGTTTGGAGGCAGGCTTATACAGTGGGCTGCTTCCTATTTATTTGTTCTGCCAGTGTCCTTGAACCCCCTTGGTGGCAGCAGTAGTACCCAACGGTCTGTAATTTCCCACTATTCCTGTATCTCTCGATGGCTGATGAAGTAAATAACGTTCTCTCATTCCTGCATAGAGTCTGATTACACAGTCAGATGCTGCAGACTTACTTGTATCGAGGAATGGGTATTACTGCTAGTGCTGCTGCTGCTGCTACTGTCTGAACCTGGGGCACGAGGCGGACACACACTGCCACTTATCAGATGTGGTGGAGGGGGTCCAGGAAAAGGTAGTGGGAGTCCTAGATAAAAAATAAATAAATAAATAAATATATATGCATTCTTGTGGTGTTTCCTATACGAAATTAAAATTGCTAAAAGCTTTGCACAGAACAACTAAATGATTTATATGAATATGTGCACCCCCCCCATTCACATTTGAAAGTTTTTTTTGCTCGTTTCTCTTTACACTTGACATGAAGAATTCCATTCTGCACTCTTTACCCTATGTTGAAAAAAATATATATATATATTTTTTTTTTACAAAAAAAACATTTTTAGGCATGTAAACGCATGAAACGCTTTTTAAACCTGAAGAACTCCTCTCCTCCTATAGAGCTGCTCTCCTCCCATTGCCCAGCCCAGAAAAAAAAAACACCTGAACCTTGACAAGTGTGCAAAAACACATCTTTAAAACGCCTGACAAAAAAAACGTTATAATCAGCAGGAAAACACACTGTTTAGGTGTGAATGCAGGCTTATAGCTGCATGGGTAAGTCACCTTAATCCAGTTACCATGGTGTCATGTCAGCACAGATATTGCTTGTACAAGAACATAACAGGAGATGTAAAAATTTGGGAAACCCTATTATATTTCCAAAATCAAATCACCATTAGGCCATGAGATCTGGGATAGGAGTTTATTGTTGGGGTTACATGGCCTAATGGGTTAAATACAACCACTCTTTTAGATTCCTTTCTGTGGTTCCAATGTTTGTTGAATGACCCAGCTCCTTCTGAGTGCAAAATATCACAGACAACTTAATTTCTACAGAATACATCTAATTCATTTTTAAACCCCCCCCCCCCCCCAAAAAAAATCCGTTAAGACAAAGGCATAATGTATCGCATACTAGCTCATTACGAAATACTTACCTTAGAAGGAAGCCCTCCAGCGGCGCCCACACATCGCTGAGACGGCTGACCTCTTCCCCGGTATTTCTTCCGGGTTCGCGGGCTCTGGTGCTGTGAGTGGCCGGAGCCGCGATGACGTCACTCCCTTGCATGCACGTGGGAGCCGCCGGCCACGGCACAGGGCTCTGAAGAACAGCACAGGTCGCAGTTCGTTTAGAGCGCATGCACCGATGATGTCTTCGGCAGCCTATACAGAAAATATCTTCTAAACCGTGCAAGTTTAGGAGATATTTACAGTACCTACAGGTAAGCCTTATTATAGGCTTATAGGTACAAACAAATAAGGGGAGTTTACATCCTCTTTAAAATGTACTCCTGCTCTGCCACCTATCCAAATTAAATATTACAAACAACTCACAAACCTAAGGCCCCTTTCACATAGAGCGGACTTTGCCTGCACAGTGGGGAATCTGTCCGCTGATCCTTGCTGAGAAGGCGGATGGCTGCTCTGAGTCTGTTCCGCTTATGCAGAGCAGACACAGGCACAGCCCACTGTTCTCTATCCGTGACCAGATGTAAATGGACCGACCGCCTGTCCATTTACATTCCACAGCCATCCGCTCCGATCCACTAGACCAGGGGTCTCCAAACTTTCTAAATAAGGGGCCAGTTTATTGTCCTTCAGACATTAGGGGAGCCGGACTGTGGTCCCTCGGGAGTAGAAAATGCCCTGTTTAGTGGGAGTAAACAATGCCTCATCGTTGGCGTCATTGGGAGGAAGGGTGCCCCATTGTTGGCGTCATTGGGAGGAAGGGTGCTCCATTGTTGGCGTCATTGGGAGGAAGGGTGCTCCATTGTTGGCGTCATTGGGAGGAAGGGTTCCCCATTGTTGGTGTCATTGGGAGGAAGGGTTCCCCATTGTTGGTGTCATTGGGAGGAAGGGTTCCCCATTGTTGGTGTCATTGGGAGGAAGGGTATCCCATTGTTGGCGTCATTTGGAGAAAGGGTGCCCCATTGTTGGCGTCATTGGGAGGAAGGATGCCCCATTGTGGGCGTCATTGGGAGGAAGGATGCCCCATTGTTGGCGTCATTGGGAGGAAGGATGCCCCATTGTTGGCGTCATTGGGAGGAAGGATGCCCCATTGTTGGCGTCATTGGGAGGAAGGATGCCCCATTGTTGGCGTCATTGGGAGGAAGGATGCCCCATTGTTGGCGTCATTGGGAGGAAGGATGCCCCATTGTTGGCGTCATTGGGAGGAAGGATGCCCCATTGTTGGCGTCATTGGGAGGAAGGATGCCCCATTGTTGGCGTCATTGGGAGGAAGGATGCCCCATTGTTGGCGCCATTGGGAGGAAGGATGCCCCATTGTTGGCGTCATTGGGAGGAAGGATGCCCCATTGTTGGCGCCATTGGGAGGAAGGATGCCCCATTGTTGGCGCCATTGGGAGAAAGGATGCCCCATTGTTGGCGCCATTGGGAGAAAGGATGCCCCATTGTTGGCGCCATTGGGAGGAAGGATGCCCCATTGTTGGCATCATTGGGAGGAAGGATGCCCTATTGTTGGCGTCATTGGGAGGAATGGTGCCCTATTGTTGGCATCATCGGGAGGAAGGGTGCCCCATTGTTGACATCATCGGGAGGAAGGGCTCCCCATTGTTGGTGTCATTGGTGTGAAGGGTGCCCCATTGTTGGTGTCTTTGGCAGGAAGGGTGCCCAGAGGGCCGTATAAAGGCAAGCAGAAGGCCGGGTAAAGGCAAGCAGAGAGCCGCATTTGGCCCACGGGCCACAGTTTGGAGATATACAAAGTAAGGTGCAGCGCTCAAATAATAAACTAAAAAAAGGGGATGTAACAAATATAACAACAATCCTTCATAGAGACAAAGAGAACAGTCCTGTAGTAAGAATAAAATGTCCAATATTGATAATTAGTGAGTCTCCTCCACACGTGACAGCACGCCAAAATATGGTGACTGATAAGTAGTGCCCAACACCGGTGTACAGAGTGGCCTCTCACCTGATTAACAGGTTAATCATGCATTCCCAGAAAGGGTCAATCAAAACGAAATCCTAGTCCAGATGATGATCCCACAGGACAATACTGGAACTGTCAGTCACGATGGCTCTCAGGCTAGGCTGTAGGCAAGGGTGGCTCTCCCATAACATATAAAATGTAAAAAGGACAGGGATAGTGCTCTCTGTATACTCCAATTTTATTAAGAAGGTAGTAAAAAACAAACTTACAAAAATGGCACTTCACAAGTGCAGGACGAACACAGCATCGAAACACAGCATCGAAACTTCCGTGCAGAGACACAGAGTGGAGCATGCGCGGTAGCAGCGGGTGACGTCACGTCGTTACGTTCTGGACGCGTTGCGTCCCAGTGGGCGGGGACTTCTTCAGCAGATGACGTGACGACGAGACTACGTGGGTACCCGCGCTATAAGGAGGTGAGTTGCCATAACGACAGTGAACGCTTCACAACAGGGAGAGACCGGAAATGTCCCCTGGTAATGTAAACGGGGAAAACCGGAACCCACTCCATATGAGCTGAGCGTTATGTTTCACCATACAGATTCATTATAATGTTTAACCAAATAATAATGAAACGAGGCAATCAGATGAGCACCTCATATGATAAAAACATGCGAAGACATGTATAAAACCTCATAAAAAAATATCTCATTAAAAAAATATTTAAAATTATTTATTCAAATATCTGGTAAAAGAATGTACATATATATATAGACATAAAATGTCAGAACGAAAAAATTCCGTCACACCGCTGTTACCGACTACTCCAAAAATATTGCAAAATATAAAATCTATCGATCAGAGATAAAACAATTAGTATCGAACTCTACGTTTAACCCTTCGGGGCACATTACTTTCGTCTCATATATCCAATAGGATTCTCTTTTACTAAGTTGTCTAATAAAATTGCCCCCTCGCCAATGTTTATTGACCCTCTCAATGCCCCAAAACTTAAGACCCTTCGGGTTCTGTTCATGAAAGGCCTTAAAATGTCTAGAAACGTTATGGGTCTTAATGCCTTTTTTAATGTTGTTGACATGTTCTGCCAGTCTGACGTGTAAAGGTCTTGAAGTTCTGCCCACATACTGGAGTCCACAACTGCACCCCAGCATGTAGACAACTCCAACCGTATCGCATGTGATCAATTGTTTGATCTCATACTCTTGGTTGGTAGCTGAGGCCAAAAATTTTTCTTTTTTTGATGTTCCCTTTGGCATGTTTACAAGGTATGCACCGACCACAGGCGTAAAAACCCCCCAAAAAAGAGAAAAGCCTATCTGACGTAGGTATAGGCGGGTCTAGTACTCCAGGAGCCAAACGGTCCCTTAATGTGGGGGCTCTTTTATAAATAAATTGGGGCCTGTCAGGAAGTACAGGGCCCAAAATCCTATCTTGTTTAAGTATTGCCCAGTTTTTTTGAATTATTCTCTCAAACTTACGGTATTGGACATTGTAATCCAACACCATTTTGAAATTGTGTTGATCATTAATAGGAACCTTCGTGGATTCAGCAATAAGTTCTTTTCTATCTAATGATATCACTCTAGAGACCTCTTCATCAAGGGTGGATCTATTATAACCCTTTTGCTCGAACCTGGAAGAGAGGACTTGAGATTGATCTACAAAGTCATCGAGAGTGGTACAATTACGACGTAACCTAATGTATTGTCCCCTGGGGATGTTACACAGCCAAGAGCTGTGATGACAACTCCCCAGGGGAATATACGAGTTACGATCTGTTGGTTTGAAATAATTAGTGAAAATAAACTGGTCATGTTTAATGCTAATGGACAAATCTAAAAACACCACTTTTTCTGAACTAATGGTCCATGTTAGAGAAATATTCTTTGTGTTATTATTGAGTGATTTAATAAAATCATTCAATCTTGATCTATCTCCGTTCCAAACAAGGATAAGATCGTCTATAAATCTTCTATAACACACTAACTCTGGGGGGCGATGGAGGAATACTGCCTCATTTTCCCAGTGGGACATAAAAATATTAGCCACGCTGGGTGCGAAGCGAGCCCCCATAGCTACACCCCTGGTCTGTAAATAAAATTCTCTGTTATACCAAAAGTAGTTCCTTGTGAGACAAAAATCTAAACAACTTAAAAGAAACTCCTGATGTCCACCTGATAGAGAAGATGTAGTCAGGGCCCATTCCACCGAAGCCATAGCATCCTGATGGCCAATAATGGTGTAAAGGGAACTTGCATCTGCTGTGACTAAGAAGGTGGAGGGGGAGCATCTTAAGGTGTCTAGAATTTGGATGATGTGTTTTGTGTCCTTCAAAAAGGCCGGAGTTTGCATAACTAAAGGTTGTAAAAAGAAATCAATGTATTGTCCTAATCGTGCAGAAACAGAATCGATCCCATTAACAATGGGTCTCCCTGGTGGTCTAACAGCATCCTTATGTATTTTCGGTAAAAAATAAATAACAGGTGTTCTGCAAAATAAAGGATCTAAATACAAAGCTTCCTTTTTATTAAGGATCTTACGGTCCTTACCATCTTCAATAATGTTATGCAATTCATCCTTAAATGAAAGCATAGGATCCCTATTCAAAACTTGATAAGTATCCTGGTCCGATAACAAACGAGTCATTTCATTCTGGTAATATTCTTTACTGAGAATGACTAACCCACCACCCTTATCCGCAGGACGAATAACGATATCTTTGCGGTCCGTCAGAGATTTGATACCCCGCTTGATAGACTGTGGGTCAGACACTCTTTTCACCTGTAATTTATCTAGGTCACTGGAAACCATATTTTTAAAAACCTCCAAATGTTTGTTATCGGAAATCTGAGGATTAAAAGTGGACTTATTCCGAAGAGACGAATAATTCTGTGCCAAAGGTTTAGATCCCTGGGAAGGGTGTGATAGAAAATATTTTTTCATGTTGAGAGTTCTTACATACTTTTGAATGTTAACATAAGTATTAAACTTATTAAGGTTTCTAATAGGGGCGAATTTAAGACCTCTGTCAAGAACCTTGATTTCATCTTCATTCAAAACAACATGACTGAGGTTATAAATTCCTTTACCTGTTACGGTCTGGGCTTTTTGTACTCGCTTCCCCCCTCTCCTTCCTCTCTTTGTTTTCGCTTTCGGGGGGGACCGGGGTTTGGAGGTGTGTATGGTACAGGCTGTCTCCAATATTCCCCTTGAGCTGCCTGGTATTGCGGAGGGGGGTTCCTCTGTGCCCCCCTTTGATCTAAAAAATCATTGCGGTCATATGATGTATGTTCAGCAAGTGGGGCATATCTATTTTGTGTAGAAATAGGTCTATCATGAAATTGGTAAGAATTCCCTCTATCCCAATAGTCTCTCCTATCATTTTGAGGAGAATACCCATCCCGGTGTAGAGGAGGGTCATAGTGATAGGTCCCTCTAGGTTGGTTCATATCTCGGGTGTGGACTTGGGAACCTCCTCCCCTCCCTTTACCTCTCATATTTTTCCCTCTTTTGTTATTAAATTTCTTAAATCCATTCTTGATGGGAGGGGCTTGGGATTCATTAGGGCGGGGGGAATCGTATTGGTATATGGGATTGACACGAGGAGTATTTAACTGTATAGCTCCAGTATTGGGTTGATCAATCTGAGTAGACTGAGCAGTATCCTCTACTGTGGGGGTATTTTGCCATTTAAAAATAACCCCACCATTAAAATCATCAAAATCCCTGATAAATTTTTTCTTCTTTTTGTTCTGAGATTCAAGATCCCATTTCATGAGTTTATTTTTAAGCTCTCCTGACAGTCGTAAAAACTCATCACTATCCTTTAGGGGTTCAATATTTCGAGTGATTTCATTGATTTGTAAGTCAAGGGCTGTCATTCTCTTTCTCTTACGTATCAAAAGAAATTCAAGTAATTCAAAACCCCTTTTTACAAAAAAATCACTCCATTCAGACATGGACTGTGCATCCGTAAGGCCATCATTAGGGGGTAAATCCCACCTAAGACGTCTCGGGATAAGTCTGGCTGTCAAATATTGTTCGAAGGATGTGATGTCCCACCATGCTTTAATCTTTTTCTCATAAATATGACCTAATTTTCTAAATGTGTGAGGCAGGTCATTATGAGATTCAAGAGTGGGATTCTTAGAGAATACCTCATTTATCTTAATTTCCCTTTTATCAAAAGGGAAGTTTGGAGATCACTGCACTAGACTAATGGGGGGCGGATCCCTATCCGTCTGTTTTTAGCGAATAGGAGGTCAGCGGGTGTCAATAGACACAGGTCTATTGTCACCTGCTGCTCCATAGAGGGCAATGGATGATCGGATCGGGTCCGTCTAAACAACTGACAGGTGGACTCGATCGGTGGTCTGTACATGTGAAAGAGGCCAAAAAAACTCAGATGACTAGAGTGTTCAAACCACACAAACAAGAACTAAAGCAAACAATGGGCTGCAGCTGACACCTAGTTTGTGTTCCCACACCTATAATGAATAAAAGTAAATATTGATGTCATGCTGCTCAGAAGATAAAATATATAAAAAGTATGTTTTTATGTTCATTTATTTGATATACGATCGGTACAAGCACTGAAGTCACTGAAATAATATTTATTTGGTGAATCTTCGAAGCAGCGCGATATCAATATTTATTTTTATACCCAATTAATATTTAACCACTTCAGCCCCGGAAGAATTAGCCCCTTCCTGACCAGTGCATTATTTGCGATTCGGCACTGCGTCGCTTTAACTGACAATTGCGCGGTCGTGATCAATCTAGAAGCAATGCATGCAGAAATCCCCAAACTTTTTCCAACAATTTTATGATGCTTCCAATTTTCACACTTGTAAAATCTGAAAAAAGTATAAAGTAAAAGTACCAGAGGAATGCACAGTTTCAGCATATGAAATGCTTGGGGACGACTCCCTCCTCTGTAGCCGATTCTCTTCTGTACAAGGCTGACTGTATGCGGGTGGAGGGGTAGGTGTTTTGGGTGGATAGGTCTTCGGAGCGGGTGGCAAACGAGATTGGTAGTCCGACCTCCCTGTAGAGAGAGATTACATTGTTAACTGTATGCAACCATTTTGCACTCATGACTTTGCTGGGAGCAAATTACAATCTTTGTTCAGTCAGGGGTTTAATATACACGCAAACAGAAATGATAACAAGGACCCTTAAAGCGTTTGTTAACTCAAAAAAAAAACAAAAAAAAGAAAAGGTTCTGTTCCTTTAAAGCATGTTATACAGCACAGTGCTTGTGCTGTGTAATTTGGCCCACTGCATACCCTAAAAAACCTGGCTGATCCTGCCTGGCTACACCCTTCCCTCTGCAAACTGACCACAATAACCATGGCTGCTGAGCCCTGACACCGTGGTCAGTTTGCGTGATTCCGTCATCCGCAGCCGGCTATCTGCAGCTCTCCTGTGTCTGCGTCTCCTCTGTCCTCCTCCCCCCTCCCCTCTCTGCTCATACCAGCGTCTGCCCCCCCCCCCCCCCACTCCTGGAGCGGGGCTTATATCGGTACAGATCAGCTGATTTTTTACATTGCTCATGGAGGGGAGGTACAAAGGGGATAAGACAATTTATTAGAAGTGGGTTAACAACCACTTTAACAATCATTTATTACTCACAAGATTCCACCAGCTACACCTAAGCCTAGGACACACGAGCCAAATGTCAGGAGGCATCGACCGGTTCAATAGAAACCGGCCGACATTCAGCCCCATGTGTACAGCAGCCAGTTCAACAGAAGCCAGATGGTCAGCCAACCTATGTCGGTGGGCCATGACTTAAAAAGGTCTGCCAATTGGCTCCCAATCAGCGCTCTCAGCCAATGACAGAGTGATGACTGGAGTGTTCTGGAGGGTGGGTGGCCCCATGTCTCGCTGTCAGAACACAAAAGAACAGCAGGGGAGATCCCTGTACTAACATCACATTGTGTTATGCTACAAGCTCCTAGAAGCTAAATAGTGTTATCCTATGTGTTCATGCACACTTTGTTTAGGCTATTAGCATTTTTTGAGCTTCAGCATCTAGGAGCAGAAATAAATGTTTTTTGTAGAGTTTCTTGGAGCGTTTTTACAGCAGAAAAAATACGCTGAATGCGCCTAACTGCTTCTAAAAGAGTTTTTGATTTTTTTTTTTTCACTGCAAAAACGCTAATAAAATGCTAATGCTCCAAAAATCCACTAGAAGCTGGCACAAAAATGCTATTATAAGCATTTTTCATCCAGTATTTTTTGAGCTTCTGAAAAATGCTAGTGTGCACGGAGCCTCAAGGAATAATAAATAACAGGAGTGCCTGGCATAGGAAAAGCACTGCTTTTTTTTTTTCCAGGAGGATTGCAAAAGAAAATTTACATTTTTGTAGAGTACCGCTGAGCTACAATGAAAGCAGAGTTCCACCCTTTAAAAAAAGTCAGCTACAAAAAGTTTTAATAAACAGACACTCACCTGTCCCACAGTCCTGCGATGTGGCCGCCTGAGGCCTCGGTTCCTCCCCCCCCTTCTCTCTATGGCGCCAGCATTGCAAGTGTGGGCGACCAGCTGCGGCTTCACAGCCGGGCGCGCACTGCGCATGAACGAGCCGCGCATTATGAATGGCCGGGCAATCTTCTGGGACCTGTGACGTGTCCCAGAAGATTGCAGGGAGGGAGGGGGAAGAGGTGAACTTCCTTCTGGCGCCAGGAGAGGAAGTGGGAGCTGGGTACCTGTGAAAACAAGGTAGCCGCTCGCCACCCAAAAAAATTACGTGCCAAATGTGGCAATGTCAGGGGGTCACTAGTACTTAAAGCGGAAGCTCCATTTTTTGGTGGAACTCCGCTTTAATATTTTTAGATGTTCTTATAGCAAATCATCTTTTGTCCACAATAATATTGGAGGGAGCAGCTATAAGGTTCAGAAGAATACAAATATTAATATGGCAAAATATAGTGCACTGCAATTATTATTATTATTATACAGTATTTATATAGCGTCAATAGTTTGGGAAGCGCTTTACAACATGAGGGCAGACAGTAAAGTTACAATATAATTCAATAGAGGAGGAATCAGAGAGCCCTGCTCGTTAGAGCTTACAATCCAAGAGGGAGGGTCAAGTCATACAAAAGGTAATAACTGTGGGGGGTGATCTGATGGAGAAAATAAAAGTACAGTTGTTAGGTGAGGACAGAATAGGCTTCTCTGAAGAGGAGGGTTTTCAGGGATCATCTAAAAGCAAACAGAGTAGGGGATAGTTGGACAGATTGGGGTAGGGAGTTCTATAGAATGGGAGAGGCTCGGGAAAAGTCCGGGAGGAGGTGACGAGGGAGCTAGAGAGCAGGTGGTCTTGGGAGCAACAAAAAGAACGAGTAGGTTGGTATTTTGAGACTAGGTTACTGATGTAGCTCGGTGCAAGGTTGTGGATGGCTTTGTAAGTTATTGTTCGTATTTTGAATTTAATTTGTTGGGTGAGTGAAAGCCAGTGGAGGAAATGCCTTAAAGAATCTATGAAACAAGTTAATTTATAGATCGACAAAAGCAAAATATCTGGACTATAAAATACTTAGAGAAAAGCCATTGTCGGCCCTGTCAAAAAGTAACAACATAATTGGGTAGCTATGACCCTATTTAAAAGCACTTTTAAATAGGGTTGCACCGATACCAAGCATTTGCACGAGTACTTGTACTCGTGCAAATGCTCCAATGCCTAATCCGATACCTATTGTACTGGGCCCGGCATCCTCAGTGTAGCCGGGGCCGGACAGTCGCAGATGGTCGGTGCAGTGGTGGGGGCAGTTACAAGCACCGATCTACCTGCATAGCTTTTCTGACAGCCGCTTCTCCTCCTCTCCCTCCCGCGGCTGTCAGCTGCTTTATTGATAACTTTACAGGGAGATTGGTGCTTGTAACTGTCCCCACCACCGCACCGATCACTCCTAACTGCCCCCTTTGTCCTCCTTCGGCTCCCTGGGTCTTCCTCCAGCTCCCAGTGTCCTCCTCCAGGTCCTCTGGCTCTCCGGGTCCTCCTCCAGCCCCCTCCTCGTTCCAGATCTGTCACGATGGGGAGCGGAGGAAGGAGCCGGTAAATCTGTCATTTACTGGCTCCTTCCTTTTCTGAGTCAGTGATCACATTCAACTGTGTTTACGATGCTTCAGTTTATGAATGAACTGCCTATGTCTCCTGTCCTTTCATCTTCAGCACAGCTAAGGCTGCAGACAAAGGGACTGGGGAATCTGTGTCCTCAGTCCCTTTCTCCATCTCAAAATGGAGATGTCAGGGGTTTGTTTAGAACCCCGATATCTCACCAAAGCCATCCCCCTCCACCCAACAGGACAAAAAAAAATATAAAAAAAAAAAAATTAAAGAACTGTAATACATAAATATTAAAAAGGTTAAATTGTAAAAATAATAAATAAATACACTGACACCATCCAGTCCCCCTCCCAAAAAAGAAAGCCTTGTAAAAAAAAAAAAAAGAAATTGATATAGCTGGTAAAACATAATAAAAAAAAATAATAAACTACTGACAGTCCACCTCTCATCAGTGCCACCTATCAGTGTCCATCAGTGAGGAATATTAGTGCCTCCTTATCAGTGCCCTCCTATTAGTGCTCCGATCAGGGCCCACCACCTATGCGTACTGCATATTAGTGCCTCATCAGTGCCACCCATCAGTGCTGCATATTAGTGCCACTGTCACATGACATTTAAAAAAGTATCGGTAATCGGTATCGGCAAGTACTTGAATAAAGTATCGATACTTGTACTCGGTCTTAAAAAAAAGTGGCATCGGAGCAACCCTAATACCTCAGATGTCTTATTCAGGTGTTCAAGATGTTAGTTCTAATGCCGTAGGTACATGAAGAAAACCAAAAATCTCAAGCGTAGAACAAATAAAAATGTCATAAATTAAGGACAATTCCCTGTGGGACAAATAATATCTTCTCAAGAAGTCCACAACCACATTCAGTGATCCCCTCAGCTGAACCGGTGAAAGTGATGCCAAGTTTTATTCCATTTGGCTCAGCAAGAAGTTTGAGAACCAAAATCTTGTACTTCCTCGTGGCTGAGTCATATAATTGCAGTGGCATCATCAGAAAGTATCCAAACAAAATGAAGCTGGATAGATTGCAATGAATTCATTTGAAGCTTCCTCCTGTGATGAAAAACATCTGAAATTCAATATGTATTGCATGCTTGAAGGCCAGGAAACCCTAAGCACGTTGCTTCTCTGTGTGGGTTTCCCAAGCCCTGGGCTCACATACATATAGATGAAAAGACCTATTGATAGCAATGAGAAAGATAAAAACTGCAAAGCCAACAATTCAGATGTTTTTAATTACAAACAGTGAGAAGGTAAGCTGACTGTGTTGAAGGGGGAATCAAGCAATTTTCTTTCCTGCAACCACAGGCATTTTCATAATCTATGGCCTGCTTCAGCCTTCTCAGAATTGGAATTACTGACATTTTGGCCTCGGAAGGATTAAAAATGAATGTTTTTTTAAAAAGGTTGCCACTGTATCAGTTTACCAGAGTTTTTTTTTTTTTTTGCTTGATTTCTGAGATGACTAAAATAAACTGTCTTCCTGTTATTACAGAGAAAACCTTTTGTTGCCAAAATTGTAAATAACACAGATATGTTATATACGCCGCAGAGGGGAGTGCTTTATACTATATGTTAAATATAATAATTGTAATAAAATAACACTTTAAGTTCTGGGCATAATTTGCAGCATATACACTCGCTGGCAGTCTAAGTGTGGTGTTAACCCTGCCTCCTCTCCAATGCTATAGGACTCCATTCCTATAAATTTGAGCTCACAGCCAGAGACTGCGTTCCGTAACTAGCCAACTCTTGACCAATGGGTCAGAACTCAGTCTGCCATGGCGTCCATCCTGAAAGGAAAGTTATGGTAAGTATTTGATAATACATTTTCTGTTTTCCTGACAGACTCCATGGCAGACTATGTGTGGGAAATAACTAGACAGACCACACAGGTGGGTATGCTGATCAAAAAGAAATTTAATTTGCCCCGTCAACCGACAGGATTCTTAAACCAAAGTTCACAGAAGATAGAGAAGCAGGTTCTATGCAATAGTGTGACAAAGATATTAATGGAGGCCCACAAGGCCGCTTTGCAGATAACATCTGGAGCCACAATGCCGGGCTACTGCCCACGAAGCCGCCATACCCCTGGTGGAGTGTGCCGTCACCGCCTCTGGAGGAGCCAAGCCCTTAGCCCTGTAAGCCTGCTGAATGGATTGGACGATCCAGGTCGCAATCAAACAAGTAGTCAGAGCGTCTAAAAGGAGGAAGTAACTTGCAGGTATTCCTTTAGTATTTCCCCTACATCCAGACGGTGAACTTCAGTGGACCTTGGGGCCCTATATGTAGGTAGGACAATTCTTGGTTTTCATGGAACACTGAAGTAACTTTCGGGTTTCAGGCGAGCATAGGGATGAGGACCACATGGTCCGGGAAGAAAATCAGTAATGGTTCTTCACGACCCAAGGACCTGATCTCAGAAACCCTTTTGGCCGAAGTGATGGCAACTAGGAAGGTGACTTTTGCAGAAAGATTTTTAATAGAAAGCGGAGCGGATCCCGCAGTACTGAGTCCAGACAGTGAGTCGAGAACAAGGGGAAGATCCCATTTGGGGAATCTTTGCCTTCTTTGGGGCCTGAGTCTTGTCGCCCCACGGAAGAACTGCTGGATTAGAGGGTGAATAGCCCATGATGTTCCGGAGAAGGCTGACAGGGCTGAGACTTGGACTCAGAGAGCTGATGGATAGCGACAGATCTAGGCCGGATTGGAGGAAGCCAAGGATTTCCTGGGATTCCTGGATCTCTGAATGATCTGCCCGTAGAGGATGAGAATTCAACAAATTTGGCCCAAATTCCCCCATAGACCTTATTCGTGCTCGCCTTTCTCAAGCTCATAAGGGTGGAAATAACTCTTGACGCACACCTGAGAGTTTCCAGCCTCTCCATCCCAAGAACCAGACCATCAGTCTCAGCAACTCCGGGCAAGGGTGCAGGACTGCCCCCTGAGAAAGAAGGTCCGGCCTGAGAGGAAGAGGCACCGGGTCCTGGAAGCTGAGCTGGGTCAGGAGGGGAAACCATGGTCTATTCGGCCAGTAAGGCGCTATCACCACCACCTCGAGCGCTTCCGCTTGAAGTCTCCGTAGAAACTCGAGGATGATCGGGAGCGGGGGGAAAGGGTATGCCCTGTCGAAGCTCCACCGATCTGTCAGGGCATCTATTCCGAAGGCCTGGCTGCAACAGCCCGAGTGTAATACTTCTTGATCTTGAAGTTGCAGGGGGATGCAAATAGATCTACGTCAGGATTGACTCCCAAGGACAGGATCCATTTGAACGTCTGCACATGAAGGGACCACTTGTCTAGCTTTGTGCGAGGTAGGAAGTCTGCTGGGATGTTCGCTGAAATATTGGCCAGATTTTTCTGAGACCAGGACATGGTGGGCATGATGGGCTCGACTTTCTGGAGTGAGGTGGAGCTCTGAGTGCCCCCTTGCCTCTTCACATAGGAGAACGCTGTGGGGTTGTCCATTCTCAATAAAACGTATTCCCCTTTGAGCAGATGGAGTGAAAGATTGAAGGGCACACCAGGCTGCCGGTAGTTCCAGGACGTTGGAGCCCGGGTTGTGAAGATGGGCATCTCACTTGCCTCGTGCAAGTTCTGACCTACAAAAGGCTCCCCAACCGGCACCGCTGGCATCGGTCGTGACCGTGACCCATGAGACAGGGGCAATAGAGTGGCAGGTGAGAAGATTTCTGTGCTGGAGCCACCAGAAGAGGCTGTTCCTCATCACTGAAGTTATGGGAATGGACTGATTGTCGTCCCCTTAATTCAATTGTTAAAGAAACCCTATCTGAAAAGGGGTAACCTCCACAGAGACCATTTGACCACGGGGGTCGTAGAGACCATTGTGCCGATAATTCTTAGGCACTGCGAGGCCTTAAGGCGTGAAGAGCTCAGAGCCCGTGAAATTTTCTTTCGAATGACTGGGATCTTCTCTACTGGGAGAGAGATGGTGCTTTCCACTGTGTCGAACTGGGCCCCTAAGTATATCAGGCACTGAAATGGTTCCAGATGGCTTTTTTCCAGGTTTAGGAGCCACCGGAAATTGATCAGTTTGGAGATAACCTGAGTTCTGTGGATCAGCAGCTGCTCCTCGTCTTGTAACAGTAACAAGAGATCATTGAGATAGTGATACAACCTTATCCCTTTTATTCTGATGAGGGCCACCACGGCCAGGAGAACTTTTGAGAAGACTCGAGGTGAGGTTTTCAGCCCGAAAGGAAGGCATGTGAACTGTAGATGTTTTTGCTCGACCATGAATCGGGGAGGTATTTGCGAACGTCTTCTGCCACAGGCACATGGAAATAGGCATCCTTTAGGACAATTGAGACTAGCCAATTGTCTGGCTGCACGGCTTGCTGAATGGTGGACAGGGTCTACATTTTGAATTTTTCGTATTTTATAAATTTGTTTAAATAGTTTAGATCTATCACGGGGCGCCATGAACTGTTTTTCTTCAGCACTAGGAAGAGAGGGAAATATATTCCTTGGAACTCTTCATCCTTTGGGACAGGCACCATGGCTCCATGTGCTATCAGCGAATCCACGTAGGACAGTAACACCTGCTTCTTTTCTTCTGACCGTGGTAGCAGGGTAAAAATAAATCTGGGGAGAGGGGTACTGGTGAAGGACCACGTGTGGCCTGTAGAGACAGTCTTGATGGTACAGTAGTCCGAGACTGAGGACACCCAGACGTGCCGGAAGAAAAGCAGATGAGCCTCCAACCAACACGCCTGGGTGGGTCCAAGCTCAAAACTACTTAGCTGGCTTGCGTCCGCAATATTTACATTTTTGGCAAACTCATTCAATGAATCCAAGCTCTGCAAGCGGTGATAACATGCACTGCATTGATGTATTCACACAATTTTACAGTAACCATGAGATAAAACAAAGTTCAGGAATATTCCTTCCTCCCATTGTTCTGCAAATCTATGTACACTACAAACTGTATGACTGAATCGTTTCTGATATCGCTGTTTTACCAACCTGACAGCTTATTATTCTAAATAGAAAACCTTCATTTTGTTTGCAAATAATAAAGATTCTAACTACCAGCAAGAAAAATTTAAAGAGCACCTGTCATTTCAGATTCATCATGCCAGCACCTGTTAGCGGGAATCCACTCACCTGCTACCGCCACGTCCCTTATCGTGTGGTGTCACTGCCGCATCACCAGTCATCCCATTAAAGTGAATGGGAGTGAATGGGACTGTCGGTGAGTCAACAGTGGGTGAGAGGAATATCTGCTGCGGGACAGAAATGACAGTTGCTCTTTACAAATTATGGATTTAAACCAAGCCTTTTTACTAGTGATTTAAATCAAATCCACCCTGCTGCATTGTACTGTATTGCTACAGCATAGAAAAATGTTTAGCTAAGTGTACATGGCAACAGTTTGGGTAGGGCCCTTTTCATTTTCAGTATGACTTTGCACTCCTGTGTACACAGCCAGTTCTATAGAGACATGGGTTGAAGAGTTTGGTATGTTGGAACTTTAGTGGCCTGGATGTAGCATATGTACAACTTAACAGATTGGCTTGTTTTCTTGTTGGTCTTTGTAAGTGATTGTAAAGGATAAACCACCCGCGCTCCTGGCTCTTCCTGCCTCCTAAGTAACGCTTCCAGGAAGCTGCTAGCTAGGGTGGGTACTCGCGCGGGCTCGTTCCTGAGCCACACTGTGTGTACCTATGGACACATACAGTGTGACTTGGCCTCGCCCCCAGCTCCCTCGTCACTTAATATGATTGACAGCAGCAGGAGCCAATGGCTTTGGGCATGGGGAGACTTCCCAGATTGCAGAACACAAGGATTACTGCTGATTACGATTACTAGCAGTGATCGAATGTAAAAAACAAAAATCATTCCAGAAGCACGCTTGTAATCCAAAGCACTTGTATATCAAAGCGAATTTCCTCATAGGAATTAATAGAAACTCAGATAATTCTTTCCAGTGTCACTGCTAGTGTATGCAGTACCGCATGTGGCCAGAGGTGGGGGGGCGCCAGAGACACTCAGAAACACTCAGAGACCACTCAGGAACTGAGTGTCTCCGGCGCCCCCCCACCTCTGGCCACATGCGGTACTGTACACCCCAGAGGCTTGAATCCTGCTAGTTTAAAAAAATAAATAAAAAATAGCTCGTATTGCGAAACACTCGTAAACCACGTTACTCGCATGCCGAGGTTTTACTGTACAGTATATTGTACATTCGCATCAGCCTCTGTCCTCAAGGAGCTTACAATAAGGTCCTCAATTTGGCAATTAACCCACCAGCATGTCTTTGGAGTGTGGGAGGAAACCGGAGTACCCAGAGAAAACCCATGCAGGCACGGTGAGAACATGCAGACTCCATGCAGGTAGTGCCATGGCTGGGATTCCAACGGACAACCCCAGTGCTGCTGACAGAAGTGCTAACCACTTAGCCACTGAACTGCCTCAAATGGGTGTTGCCACAATGATGCCATCTGGTTGCCATCTGCACTATGCCAGCACAGGCACATAAAGCACTGCAGTGTTCATTTTTATTTTTTAGGAATTTTTTTCCAGGTATTATAGAATCCATTCACATCTCCTGTAGGTAATGATTTCCACACTCCGCACAATTTTTATAGACAGGGAGTCTCTCCTGGTGTTCTGAGTTTGCATGGATAGTTTTTAAAGACTCCCAGAAGACATCCCTGAACACTGAAATTACTGTTATAAGGAAAGCAGGAAAGGGTATAAAGTATACAGTATATAGCACAAAGAGCCTAAACTGGCGCTGTGCTTTATTCATTCAGCATCTACCAATAATTGAACAGACTGAGCTTTCAACCTAAAGAGTCAATAAACCCCAAAATAAACATGAATTATATTGCAGCTTACCAATTTTTAGATGTGATGGCTGAATTAGTTTTCTTTTTTAGGCTTCTACTTTTATTTTCACCTAGTGATCCTGCCAGTTAATCTGTTGTTTTTCAACAGAACAAGCTGTTCTGCAGATCTAGCAGTTAGACCGTCACGCAGGGGTAGGGAACCTCGGCTCTCCAGCTGTTTTGAAACCACAAATCCCACGAGACATTGCAAGAACCTAACAATCACAGGCATGACTCCTAGAGGCAGAGGCACGATGGGATTCGTAGTTTCACCACAGCTGGAGAGCCGAGGTTCCCTACCCCTGCGGGTTGAGACAAACAATTTAACAGTTTGGCTTCAATCTGCTAGTATATCTAAGGCCCCTTTCACACCAGCAGACTGATCGGGCCCCAGGGTGGATATAAATCAATGATTTTATTTTTTTTTTTTTTAAATAAAAAAATAAATAAATACATTTAAAAAAAAAAAAAAAATCAGATTTTTTTTAATTTCAAATAGATTTTTTGGATGTTTATCAAATTTATTTTAATAAAATGCTTTTGGAGTAAAAAATATCTAAAGATAGTCTATTTAAGATACCTTAATAATTTAGTTTATTCGGCATGAAATGGAGCTTAGTTATGTAGCACGAGGCTGTATATTCTGCAATATTTACATTTTTGGTAAACTCCTTCAATGAATCCAAGCTCTCTAAACTGAGATAACATGCACTGCATTGATGCATTCACACAATTTCAAAGTAACCATGAAATACACCAAAGTTCAGGAATATTCCTTTATCCCATTGTTTTGCAAATCTATGTACACTACAAACTGTATGACTGAATCTGTTCTGATATCGCAGTTTTACTAACCTGACAGCTTATTATTCTAAATAGGAAACCTTCATTGTGTTTGCAAATATTAAAGATTCTAACTACCAGCAACAATAAGTCCTTACATTTAGAGAGCACCTGTCATTTCAGATCCATCATGGCAGCGCCTGTTAGCGGGCAACCACTCACCTGCTGCCGCCACGTCCCTCACCTTGTTGTGTCACTGCCACATCACCAGCCGTCCCATTAAAGTGAATGGGATTGTCGGTGAGTCAACAGCGGGTCAGAGGAGGAGCCGCTGAGGGACAGAGATGACAGTTGATGACAGTTACTCTTTAAAAATTTTGATTCAAATCAAATCCACTCTGACGGGTCCACCTCTCAATTTTTCAGGCAGATCCGATCAGACCATCTATTGTTTTTTATGGAGCGGCGGATGTCAGCGGACGCGATTCCGCTGACACCTGCCGGCATCTGATCCGGTCTACTAAAAACAGACGGATGGGGATGCGTTCACTATCCATCAGGCGGATCGGATGACAGTCGCATGGAAACGGACAGCGAGTCCCTTTCTATCTGACTGCCCATAGAGAACAGCGGGCTATGTCCGCTCTGCATAGTGGAGAGGACACGGAACGGTCATCCGCCTTGCTCAGCAGAGAGATCACCCACTGAGCAGACGGATCTCCTCTTGAGGAATTCAGCTCTGTCGGAAAAGGGGCCCAACACTCCCAACCTCAGATTAACAACTCTGCTGTCCACAGGTGTCTCGGTTGCTCCTTCCTGCAGAACGTTGGCAACCGAATACAGTTAATGGCCAGAAACTGAGGGAACAAAGCCTAAAAAAAGAAAACAAGTGCAGCTGCATTATACTACATTTTTAGTTTGGAGTTTAATACCGCTTTAAATTAAAAATCAGGAATTATTTATTTATTGACGTGAATAACGAACAATACAAATTAGGCTGAAATACTTCTGTTCTAATGTCTTATTGATTTCCCGTAGGATTTGCCGGCCACCAAAGAAAAAAAGATCCTTTTCTTTTTCTCTCTTACATACAAGGATTTTATTTCCAAACCTCAAAACCACAAACAACGTGAGCTTGTAGAATATGGTGGTTTGGCAGACTAAAGGCTTTCACAGTTTTAAATATTATTACAGACATAGATTTGTACTGTCTTACTGCAGCTTATTCAGTAGATTAAAGAGACTAAAGACACATTTAACACACACAGTATCTCTCTGTAATACTTGTACCTTTCCCCAGGTTCTCTCTTTAAAAACCAAAAAAAACAAAAAAAAAACCAAACACACAATAAAGAGGAAGTAAACTCCCCCGGTTTGTTTGTATCTATAGGTAAACCTATAATAAGGCTTATCTATAAGTACTGTAAATACCTCCTAAACATGCAGCGTTTTGGAGATATTTACTGTATACACCACCGATGATGTCAAAGAACAGACGCCTGTGCCGTTTCTTCAGAGCCCTGCGCTGTGACCGCCGGCTCCTGCCCGCGGGAGTGATGTCATCGTGGCTCTGGCCATTCACAGTGCCGGAGCCCGCAGACACAGAAGAAACACCGGGGAAGATGTCAGCCGTTTCAGCGGTGTGTGGGCACTGCTGCAGGGCTTCGTTCTAAGGTATTTCATAATGAGCTAGTATGCATTGCATACTAGCTCATTATGCCTTTGTCTTACAGGTTTTTTTGGTTTTTCAACCTCTTGAAAGTGATTTGTAAAGAAAACATTTATAAAAAACAAAAAAACAAAAACTAGCATGTTATACTTACCTACACTGTGTAGTGGTTTTGCACAGAGCACCCCCGATCCTCCTCTTCTCGGGTCCCCCGTCGGTGCTCTGGACCCCTCCCCCTTGCCGAGTGCCCCAATAGCAGGGATATGCAATTAGCAGACCTCCAGCTGTTGCAAAACTAAAATCCCATCATGCCTCTGGGTGTCATGCTTGAGGCTGTCAGTCTTGCTACGCCTCATGGGACTTGTAGTTCTGCAACAGCTGGAGGTCCGCTAAATGCATATGCCTGCCATATAGCAAGTTAGCATATAGAAAGTTACTTGTTGTGGGGGCACTCATGCATGCCTACTCCAGAGTCGGCCCTCTGAGTCCATAAGACACAGAGAGCGCAGCTCAGCCCCGCCTCACTGACTGTGGTCAACAAAAGCAGGAGCCAACTGCATATCAATCAGGAGGGAGAGACCCGGGACAGCCTTAGGTCTCGTTCACATCGCTGGTTCGAGATCAGGCTTAGGTAAGTATTAGGGGGGCTGAGGGGGGAGCTGCACACATTCTATGCATAAAAGGTAAAAAACCTTCAGCATTTAAAACCACTTTAAACACTTGCCGACCGGCTCACGCTGCTATATGTCGTCAGAATGGCACAGCTGCGCAAAACAACGTACGGGTACATTGTTCCCTTTAAGAGCCGCCGGAGGCGCTCGGTTGCCCGTGGCACACAGGGGGACCCGATGCGCGTGGCCGCCGGTCACCCGCAGTCGTGTGCACGTGAGCTAGCTTGGGGAGTGGTGTGTGTAAACACACAAATCACTGTTCTGTCAGGGGAGAGGAGACACATCGTTTGTTCCTACTACTAAGTAGGAACAACGATAGGTCTCCTTCCCCGGTCAGTCATATCCCCATTCAGTTAGAAACACTAACTAGGGAACACATTTAACCCTTTGATCGCCCCCTAGTGTTAACCCCATCCCTACCAGTGACATTTACACAGTAATCAGTGTGCATTTTTATAGCTCTGATCGCTGTATAAAATATCAGTGGTCCCAAAAATTTGTCAAAAGTGTCCGATCTGTCAGCCGCAATGTCGCAGTACCGCTAAAAATCCCAGATCACTGCCATTACTAGTAAAAAAAAATTAAAATGCCATATATCTTTCCCATAGTTTGTAGACGCTTTAACTTTTGCGCAAACCAATCAATATACGCTTATTGCGATTTTTTTTAACAAAAATATGAAGAATATATATTGGTCTAAACTGATGAAGAAATTTGTTTTTTAAAAACATTTTTGGGGATATTTATTATAGCAAAAAGTAAAAAAATAAAAAATATTATTATTTATATTTATATATTTAAATTGTTGCTTTTTTTTGTTTATAGCGCAAAAAATAAAAAACGCAGAGGTGATCAAATACCGCCAAAAGAAAGCTAAATTTGTGTACTTCGTTTGGGTACAGTGTCACACGACCGCGCAATTGTCAGTTAAAGCGACGCAGTGCCAAATTGTAAAAAAATGCTCTGGTCAGGAAGGGGGTAAAATCTTCCGGGGCTGAAGCGGTTAAATATAGAAAACAACTGATAATCCCACCAGGAATCCAGAGGGTTCCGTTTCTGCACCAAAATCCCAGTCATCTTATTAGCACTGCCGAGTTATCTTGTGCTGGACTGGAGAACACCTCCTCACCTTCAGAAGATAGGGGGAGGTGTTCTGAAATCCACTAGATGTGTTTTTCTTTTTTTAATTTTGCCTAGACATTCACTTTCAGGCCCGGTTCACACTGATGCGCTGTGATTTTGTTCCGTTTTTTGTCCTTTGTGAGGTGCGAATTTACTGCGATTTTACTGCGAATTTCAGGAGTTGGACATAGCTGCAATTGATATTCTAGCCAATGGAATCATAATGTAAAAAAAAAAAAATGTTAACTTCCTGTGTACTTCCTGGTTTTTGTGGAGAGTAGTGTGGTGGAATTCACACATATGTGAACCATCAATGCGATTCAAGAACGATTTACATTAATGTCTACGGAGACTAAATTCACAACGCAGTAAACTCGCACAAGACCCTTTTTTTAAATCGCATCGCATTTGTAGAGGAATCGCAATGCATGTATGTGAACGACCGTCATTGAAAACAATGACTTTAGGGATGACATGCGAATTTAAAGTGTTTTTGACGCATCAAATTCGTCATGAACTCGCATCAGTGTGAACCGGGCCTGAAGAAAACCTATGAACTCAGAAACATAGGAGTTCCCGTTGTCAAGTGGTTGTGAACATGTAAGCTTTTAGAGCAGTCATTCTGAACTTAAAAATGAACCTGTGTTCAGGCTATGCAAACTAAAATCCTTACATTTTCTGAACAAGCAGAACCGGCTTTAACCATTTGCCGACTGCGCACTGTACATGTACTGCGACATTGTGGGCCGTCTGTGTAGAATCACATATACAACACCACACACAAAATAATATACATACACACACACACACACGTGTTTCTGCATCTCAGGGTTGGGGGCGTGCGTGCGTGCGTGCCCACCCTCTCGTGCTGCGATTCATCACAGCACATGCCGATCTTCGGGTCCCGCCCAGTGATTGACTGCTGGCACCCGGCGATCAGCTCTGGCCCTCACGGAACACAGCTCTTTGAGTGTAAACAACACAGAGCTTTGTTCAGTGACATGGGATTTAGTTGTTCTTTCATTCCCAGAATGAAAAAAACTAGATCCCCAGGAAAAGCAGAACACGGTACACACACACACACACACAAAGACTTGTTAGGCACATTTAACCCCTTGATTGCTCTAGATGTTAACCCCTTCCTGCCCAGTGTCATTAGTACAGTGACAGTGTATATTATTAGCACTGAACACTGTAACAATGTCACTGGCAATGACAGTGGCAGTTAGTTCCCACAAAGTGTCAGTTAGTGTCAGATTGAGCACCATCCCGCTATAAGGGCCCTTTCACACTGAGGCGCTTGTAAACTGCCAGTAAAACACTGAGCGCTTTTGAGGAGCTTTTCAGGCGCTTTTGAAGAGCTTTCCATTAATTTCAATGGAGAGGGGCGTTTTTTTCACCGCCCTGCCCCAGTGTGAAAGCATTCATTGATTTTAATGGAAAAAAGTTTTCTTGAGCTTTTTTTTTTTTTAGCATGAAAGCGCCTGAAAATCGCCTCAGTGTGAAAAGGGGTCTAAGTCGTTAATCACCTCCATTACTGGTATATAAAAAAAAAACAAAAAACTATTTCCATTGTTTGTAGACGCTATAATTTTCATGCAAACCAATCAACATACGCTTTTTACCAATGACATGCAGCCGAATAAACACTTTAAACCTGTATTACAAACAATGTCACCACATTAATTGGTCATTGTCTTCAAACATGATGACTGTGCTATAAATCAGATGGGTTAAACACAACATGAAAACAACATAATAACATAACATAATAACTGCTTCTGGCAAGGAGACGGAGCGGATGTTGTTGTTGGTGTCTGGCCAGCTCCAGCCTACACAAGATGATCTCAGTGTCTGTGATAATGGGTATAACAAACACATATCAGACTGCTTAATATGCCATGACTGGCTCAGATTTTACTATACACCTGTCAAGCCGGATTTGCAGGTGTGATTGTTAGGCACTTCTCTGGATCATTTGTAGTATGGAAGAAAATCCATATAGTTTGATACATATACCACTACGGATACTGTACAAATGAATTTTCCATACTATCTAACTGATGTCTAAAGCAGGCCATACATTCTGCAACAAACTGGGAGTGCAATCTCATGTGCACAAAAAGGAAACAAATAGAGGCAGAAAGAGCAATCTTAGTGCTACATTAACGAACCACTAGTGCAATATATATACATACAAGTGAAATGCTGACTGAAGTGCACATATATATGTGATAATGTTAAAACACACAAGCGGATAATGTTCAATCCACGTTGAAAATATAAAAAAAAAAAAATCACAATTTAATAAAAAGTGACAAGTCCACAAGGATGAAAGATTCAAACAGATAACACAATGTGAAAAAATGGTCAGTCCACAAAGATGAGGTGTCAACAAGTGATAACGATATAATGGAAAGTCCATATGCATGGCACATCAAGGTAAAAATCGCAATAGGATCTCAGGTGAAATGCATTTGCAAATACACGTGGCAGATATCGGCAAAGATGGATCATTTTCACCTGATTGATGGGCACATACATGGACTGTCCTGCACTCTGTTTCCTAATTGTTAAAAACGTAATGATACTAAAGTGTCTTTTTTTTTTTTTCAGTTAAAAATAACAATGTTCTACTTACCTGCTCTGTGCAGTTGGTTTTGCACAGAGCAGACCAGATCCTCCTCTTCTCGAGTCCCTCTTCGGTGCTCCTGGCCCCTGCCTCCTGTTGAGTGCCCCCACAACAAGCAGCTTGCTATGGGGGCACCCAAGCTGAGGCACAGCTCCCTGTGTCCATTCAGACACGGGGAGTGGCACGGCCCTGCCTCCTTTCTCTCCTCATTGGCTATCAAACAAAAGTCAAGGAAAAATCCTTGGAAAATTTCCAAGCTCTACTTACCAACAAACCCCTGTTTTTAAACGCATACTGTTAGGTTAATCTGGTTGGTCGCAGGCTGGTTACTAACAGTATGCATTTAAAAACGGGGGTTTGTTGGTAAGTAGAGCTTGGAATTTTTCCAAGGATTTTTCCTTGACTTTTGTTTGATAGCCAATGAGGAGAGAAGGGAGACAGGGCCGTGCCACTCCCCGTGCATGAATGGACACAGGGAGCTGTGACTCAGCTTGGGTGCCCCCATAGTAAGCTGCTTGTTGTGGGGGCACTCAACGGGAGGGAGAGGTCAGGAGCACCGAAGAGGGACTCGAGAAGAGGAGGATCTGGTCTGCTCTGTGCAAAACCAACTGCACAGAGAAGGTAAGTAGAACATTTTCTTTTTGTTAAAGCAGGAGTCCCACGAAAAATACTGCAGCTGCTGACTTTTAAAATAAGGTCACTCACCTGTCCCGGGGTCCAGCGATGTCGGCACCCGAGACCGAACCGTCCCTCGATCCTCGGGTGCTGCCGCCGCCATTCACGGTGAGGGAATCAGGAAGTGAAGCGTTGCGGCTTCACTTCCCAATTCCCTACTGCGCATGCGCGAGTAGTGATGCGCTTTCTCAATGGTCCCCGCTATCTCCTGGGACCTGTGTCTTTCCCAGGAGACAGCGGGGGAGTGCGGGAGGGGGTGTGACTCCCATGGGAGTCTATTCCCGGAAGTGGGTGCAGATACCAGTCTTAGACAGGTATCTGCACCCCTCTCCCCCCTGAAAGGTGCCAACTGTGACACCGGAGGGGGGGAGGAATCCGATGAGCGGAAGATCCACTTTTGGGTGGAACTCCGCTTTAAAAACAACAAACGACACTTTAGTATCACTACGTTTTTAACTAGGGCTGCAACTAACGATTATTTTCATAATCGATTAGTTGGCCGATTATTATTTCGATTAATCGGTTAATAACATCAAAAAATAAGTGTGGTGTATAATTTAGTTAATATGTGAACTTTTTTTTAAAAAAAGGCAATTTATTCTTAAATATCTCTATGCAGTTGTAAATATAAATAACCAACTATATGGTTAGGGAGCAAAATCTCTAATCCACTCTGAGAATGACAGACAAAAGAGATATATACTGTATATACTATTAAAGAGTAAATCTGGTAAATATCAGACTCAGAGATCTTATTTTTGTTTTAAAAAAAACAAACAATGTCTTCCTTCCAAAAAAAAATGTAATTTTAAGAACGTTCGTTTCCGATTTTCTAATTGTTAGTGAGGTCAAATTGATTTTGCTGCAATTTGTGCTTTTGCATTTTTTTGGCCAATTTGTTGGGCAGATTAAAAAACACAAATTGCTGCAAAAACGCATTACATGCTTTTCTGCAGCTTCTCCATTGAAGTATATTGAACCAAAAAAGCACTGTTTTGCGTTAAAAAAAAAAGTCCCTGACCCTTTCCAAACACGCAGCGGCTGAAAAAAGCATAGATGTAAACGTGTCCCATAGGAAACCGTGTAAATGAACTGTAGTGCATTTCTGCAAAAATCACCAAAAAACACATAGATGTGAACCAGGTCTAAGACGTTTAGTAAAATAATGGGGTTAAAAAAAAAAAAAAAAAAAAAAAAAAAGAGCCCTTTATAGTACAAAAAAAGCAGATAATCACTACTGTAAGGGGTTCATTTTGTTACTGTAGAACTGTGACAGTAATATTTACAGTAGCGATTATTTGCTCTTTTTGTACTATAAAGGGCTCATTTTAGTTTTTTTTAACCCCATTATGTTACTGGCCGATTAATCGATTATGAAAATAGTAATCGATTATTTTCATAATCGATTAGTTGCCGATTAATCGATTAGTTGTTTCAGCCCTATTTTTACCAATTAGGAAACAAGAGAGTGCAGGACAGTCAATGCATGTGCCCCTCAATCAGGTGGAAATGATCCATCTTTGCCAATATCTGCCACATGTATGGGTACCTAAAATTCTGTAGCAAGCACTTTTTTGATCAAGTACGGTTCCTGTAGATAGAATACTATGTTCTCAAGATAGGTTTTGATAGATCGCCATTACTTGTGTAGCTTGACACACGGTATCCTGTTATACAACAAACAGCAAACGGCCGAATAACGCTCATCCTTGGGCACCCCTTTCCTCTATTCTCCAATCCCCACCCCCTTTTTTTTTTTTCATTATTTCTACTTTACTTTACTTCTATATTTGACTTTAAAATTTCTCAATTACCAGCTGAATTTAACGTACCCTTTTGTAACACTATACGATCCCTTAGGGCAGCGGTCTCCAAACTTTCTAAACAAAGGGCCAGTTTACTGTCCTCCAGGCTTTAGGGGGGCCGAACTGTGACAGGTGAGAGTAAAAAAATACCATTCCGTCAATGGGAATAAGCAAAACACCATCATGGGTTTTAGTGCAGGAAATAGTGCCGTATTGTTGGTATCAATGGAAAGAATAGTGCCCCATCATTGGTATCAATTGGAGGAATAGTGCCCCTTTGTTGGCGTCAGTGGAAAGAATAGTGCCCCATTAATGGTATAGGAGGAATTTGAAGTAAGAGTCAGTGGCAGGAGCAGTGCCCCATTGTTTGTGTAATAGGTGGAATAGTGCCCCATCATTGGCATCAGTGGGCGAAATCGTGCCCCAAGGGCCGGGCAAAGGCAAGCAAAGGGCCACATCCAGCCCCCCAGGCCACAGTTTGGAGACCACTGCCTTAAGGTAAAGTTTACTGGTGTACTTCTTTATTATATACATCCCTGCGACAGTCTCAAACTGGAAAGCTTTGATACGTATATAGTCAATGGTGATAGTATTAGATGCGGACCTACTAACACTCCCTGTTTTCTGCTGTTGGCTGTATAATGTATAGATATCTAATGATTATTGTGGGTTGCAAGAGAGTGTCCCATTCTGTAGGCTGCAGATTTAGATGATTATGCACTGGTTTTCAAATGCATGTGTTATACTACATTGTAAGACCATCTACTCCTCTGGTACATGCAAAATGATATGATGTACACATGATGCTTACACGCTCAATAAAAATTACTGAAACCGAAAAATTCTGCAGCAAATGTCATATGACGGGAAACTTTTTTTTTGAAAAATTATGTTTATTCACATTTTTAAACATACATACAAAACATACCATAACTTGCATACCCAATCCTCCCTCCCTCAACCTCCCACCACCCCTACCCCCGCCCCAACTTTCACTCCCCCCTCGCCCCAACTCGTGCAACAACCCTTTCCATTATATGAACATGTTCTATATCATGGTATTTGGGGACAGCAACCATAAATTCTCATTAATACGACATCTCTCTAATCATACAAAAAGAAAAAGGATCGTCTACCTAGTCACGCCTAGACTTTCTAACAGTACTATAATGTCAGTCAGGTCCTATCATATACAGCCATTTTGCTAAGGTCTCATTAGCATCAATCCAACACTGCCACACCTTCTCGAATTTTGTGGGTCAACCCCTGCTTAAATATGTAGCTTTGTATAGTGGTAGTGCTTTGTTTATCATATCTTTCCAAAAGGGTAACGTTGGTGACTCCGACCTCTTCCAATAGCTTACTATGGCTTTACGTGCATAAAACAAAGAAATAGAAATCAATGTCCTCTGAGCTCTTCTTGGTGCAGTACCTTCCAGCAAGCCCAGCAGGCATACTGTGAGTGGAATAGGTTCCCTTATCGCTCCCTTATTAACATGTTCAATTTGAAGGTGTGTGTAGAGCCTGCGTAGGTTTGTGTCTGTGGATTTCTGTGGGATAAAGCCTGTTTGATCTATGGACACTATGTTAGTAATAACTTTTGATAGTCTAGTTGCCAAAATCTTTGTCAAGATCTTAAGATCTTGATTCAACAATGCTATAGGTCTATATGAGGAGCATTCAAACGGATCTTTACCTGGTTTTGGTAGTAAAATAACCTGAGCCTCCAACAGCGTATCCGGTAAAATCTTATTTTTAAGACAGAAGAGGAAAAGGGTTTTGAGTCGTGGAACTAAAGCCTCTATATTTGCCCTATACCATTCTATACATAGGCCGTCCGGCCCTGTGGATTTATGCGGGGGGAATGATCTGATGGCTGTTTCAATCTCTTTTTCAGTTATCTCAGCCTCCAGATCAGTCCTATCAGTCTCCGAAAGTGTAGGGATTTCCAAAGAAGATAGCAACATCTCTAATTCTTGTACATTGTAAGTAGGTATGGGAGACATACAGGGTTCTATAATATTCCACAAATGTTTCCAGAATATCATTGGGATCTGTGAGGAGAATACCCTGGTTGTTCCTAATACACTGTATGTTCGCCTGGAGTCTCTGTTCCGCAGCTAAAATGGCCAGAAGTTTCCCATTTTTGTCACCCTGTTCAAAGATGGATTCAGCCCTCTTTGTCCAGGAAGTATGTGTTAGCTCTGTGAAGTGCAACGCCAACACACGGCGCGCCTCTAAGAGTTCCAAGTATGTGACATCTGAGTGATCGTTGGCATGTGCTGCCTCGCGTGTCCTCTCTGCCTCCTGCAATTCTTGCGTTTTACTATTAAAGCTTTTCCTTGCCTGTTTAATGGCCGAGATGTACTGCCCCTGAATGCATGCCTTGAAGGCATCCCATACAATAGGCAAAAGGTGCTGAACCTAAGTTGTCCTCCCAGTAACTTGAAACATAAGGTGTCACCTGCGATGCCACAGACTCTACCTCTATCCAACCCGGGTTCAACCTCCATGCTCCCCCTCTGAGCCTTGAAGGCAGACTCACATGCACAGACAGTGGTGTATGATCTGATAGGCCTCCGGCCAGAACATTTGCGCCCCTTACCAGCTGTAACATGGGTGAATTGGCAAATGCCAAGTCTATCCTAGAAAAAGACTTATGCGTTTTAGAAAAGTAGGAAAAACTCCTTGTGGTCGGGTTCTTCCAGCGCCACAACTCTGTCAAGGATGCCGTATCCACCCATGCAGCTAAATCAACTGATGCCGCCCTAGACGTATTAGATGAATCCAGTGCGGCATACAAGATGGCATTAAAATCCCCCACAATCAGCAGGGGGAGATGCATAAAGGGAGCCAGCTTGCCCAAAAGATCATACAATAGCTGAATCTGGAAAGGAGGAGGAACATAGACGTTTACCAGAACCATTTTATGCGTATAAAGGTCAGCGACAACTATTAAAAGGGGTTGTAAAGGTAATTTTTTTATTTTTTAAAAATAACAAACATGTCATACTTACCTTCACTGTGCAGCTCGTTCTGCACAGAGTGGCCCCGAACCTGCTTTTCTGGGGTCCCTCAGTGGCTGTTTCAGCTCCTCCCCGCAAGAACTAACCACCTCAATGCGAGCTCCCTCGCATGGTGGTTAGTTATTGCGGGCGCGCTCCCGTGATACAGCCGGCGGCTATAGCCGCTCGCTGTATCACTCGGCCCCGCCCCCCAGCGCGCCGCGTCATTGGATGTGATTGACAGCAGCGCGAGCCAATGGCTGCGCTGCTTCCAATCCATCCACTGTAGCCAATCAGTGGCCAGGCTGAGTAGCGGAATGGAGGTCGGGAACGAGCAGCCGAATTTCGAGGGGTCAGGTAAGTAAAACGGGGGGGGGGCTGGGGATGGCGGTATTGTTAGTAGTTTTTTCACCTTAATGCATAGAATGCATTAAGGTGAAATTTTTTTTACCTTTACAACCCCTTTAAATACCGACCTCCAGGGTCAGATATGACTTTGTGAATTGTGCAAGGCATTGACTTACTAATTAAAATGGAGCCTCTGGCGTATGTAGAGTATGTTGCGTGGAGTGCACGCTGAATCCAGGATCTGCGTAATGACAGAATCCTGTTCCCATCTAAATGCGTCTCCTGCAAAAACACTAACTGTGGTTTAATTGGCTTCAAATATTGGAACATAAGAGCCCTGCGGAACTTATCATTGAGGCCCCTGACGTTCCAAGACACCACGTTAACGATTGACCCGGCCATAATTATATGTTAGCACATTACAGAAATTACAGTGGAACAAAACTTTCACTAGGCGTGACCATGATAACTCACTACACTGCAGATGTAAAGAAGTGAGACTATCACCAAATACCCAACATGAATCATTGCACATTCTCTGAAAAAACAACCCAATTCCCTCATAATCCCCTGCTACGGTGAAGAAAAAACAACAAAAACTATACACCGAGCTTGCTCCCATAACTTGCCTCTTAACCTTGAGGAATCGTGACCGTAAAAAAAGGGTCAAAATCAAACAGAAAAAAAAAATTAGAAAAATTCCTGAGTTTGTCAGTCTAGAAAAACATCAATGTTCATGCCTCTTATACTCCGTGCCTTCTGACCGGAAACTGTATAATTTCTCCCGTTTGCATAGAAGAGAGTCCTTCCAACCAGCAAGGCATCTCTAGATACACTGAGTTTTGTCAAGAGGATCAGAGTGTGTAAGGCATATTGGTGATCGTCAATCATTCCAATTGGGAGCCGATTTTTCCCCTCCACTCCAGCTGGGGTGTATTCCCCTTCCCACCCCCCCTTGCAAAAAATTAAAAAAAAACAGGGTAAAAGGAGCAGGATAGGGGGGAACAAAAAGAGGGAAACGCAAACCCCTACTTGCAATTAAGAAAGATGGACAGGTGGTGGATGTCACGGCATCCCGTCGAGTCACAGTCCATCAATCCAGTCGTTGGCCTCCATTGGGGTGTCAAAGAAGCGAACCGTGCCTTTGTGAGGTACCCGCAACCGGCTGGGGTATAACATGCTGTACTTTATATCCTTCTCTCTCAGCCTGCATCTCACCTCGTTGAAGGATCTGTGACGTTTCTGAACCTCAGCCGAGAAGTCTGGAAAAAGCATCACTTTGGGTGGGATCGAACTTTCAATCCTGTGTCGGATTTCTACTGGATGCCTGCAGCCTGTGCGAGTACACAGGAGTGCTGGGTCGTTATACTCAAGCTTGAAGATAGCTCAGGACTCCCAGTTTGGAGACAGATCCATATTAAAGACCGGAGGTCTCAACAAGGGGTCAGAGGTGCCCCCGCCAGCTGCCAGGTTTGCTCCTATTGGGGTGTCAGAAAAACCCCTACCCAGAGCAGTGAAGGCTCCGTTCACACCTGAGCATTTTGAATCGCAGACGAGATCACCACAATTCTGCTCACGATTCAAAATCGTGGGACGCTTGTGTGGTGACATTACTTCTTAATGGCACTCACATTGTGGCACGATTCGCAGCAAATTGCAATGCGCGATGCGGTCGCTCAAAACAAGCTCCTGTTGCGTGCCGCGCCGCGATTGGCGTGCCATTAAGAAGTAATGGCATTGCACAAAGGTCCTGCGATTTGCTGCAATTTCGAATCGAGAACAGTGGTGCTGCTGATAAGGAAGTCAGGTGGCTTGGTACTCTAACTTTTCAATTTGAAACAAGTGCTAGGCCACTAATTATTACTTAATGTGGAGGGCCACCCTAAAATAAAAAAATAGCATGAAAAATCGTAAAAAAATAAAGTTTAAACTTACCTGAACCCTGGTTGCTAGGCAGTCTTCCTAATCTGCCTCTTCCTATTCTGCGGCGTGTTCTGCTCCTCGGTGAGCGGCCCCGTTGTATTCTGGGAACGGTATGTGTTCCCAGAAAACCACGGGGCCATTCACAGAGCGCCGCTCGCACGTGCGTGCGCAGTAGGAAACTGGCAGTGAAGCCACAAGACTTCACTGCCTGTTTGCCTTAGTTAGGATGGCGGTGTCGGGACCCGAGAGCCGTGGGACCGGTCGGCCTCGGCCGGCCGACATCGCGGGCACCCAGGACAGGTAAGTCTACTTATTTAAAGTCAGCAGCTACAGTGTTTGTAGCTGCTGAATTTTAAAAAAGATTTTTCCTGGCCAGAATCCCGCTTTAAATACATAGTGAAAAGACATATCCATAAATGAAAAAATCTTAAGTGTATCAGTGCCACTGAACCACTTGCAAAACCTATGTGCATCTATATTGAATAGCCGTGTACAAATAGTGCATATGTCAAAAAATTGAGTTTGCAACCATATATCCACTACATGTGCTGAAACAAAAAATTAATAGAAAAATGTAAAAAATGATTAAAAAAAAAAAAAAAAATATCACAAAAGAAAGTCCAATGTACAAAACAAAAGGAACATCAAAGAGTGCTTCTTCCACTGTAGAGATGAACCACCTTCACCGACTACGTTGTACACCCAAAGCGCTCTGTAAGTGGATGTCTGCTTACCAGAAGTTGTTGACCTTATTCATTAAAAGAAGGTCAAATATAGCCTTTAGCAAGAAATGACTTGCTGCAATTAGATGAATGAGCCGTGTGGGAAACCTTTCCTCTCCCCCAGTGTAAGTAACCAGAAATATATATAGGGAGGATGCAAAAAACTGGAATAGTGTAATCCCATTTAATCAAAAGCCAAGTGGCTGCTTACATTTAAAAGGGCCTTTGCCCGGCACTGAGGCTGTTCCGCTCGTCTATGATTAAAAGCCCCGCTCTGCGCGTGGTGGCTGGCGTGCGCTCCACCGCCAGCTGCCTACAACCAGAGGGACCGGTATTGTGGAACAGATCACGTACCCAGGCACGTCTCTGGGTGTAATGAGTGTAATCACCCCACTCTACCAATTCTTTGCGATGTAACCTGTAATGCACCATACAGCCAGTGCACCTTCTGTGTGCATATGCCATGCAGTGGACAAGCACAGTATGAACTCTCCTCTGGAATAATCAGAGTTGGTGCTGTGCAGAAGGTACACTGACTACATGGGAGGATTTTGCAGAAGAGGCTGTACAGCATTCGATGAGGATCACAGTGGAGCGGGGTTCCAGGAACACTTAGTAAATTAGAGTGCCAATCTGTACTGACTCACCGTTAAAGAGATTAAAGTGGAGTTCCACCCACTTTAACAACTCTTCAGCATCCCTCACTAAACTGTGCACTGTAAACGAATTGGATATTTTTTTTTTCTCAGCACCTACTGTACACCTGCTGTATTCATTTTTCACTTCTTCCTCCCTGGCCGTGGCCCATCGCATCATTTCCTGTTTGCAATGCCTTCTGGGAAGGGGCGGCAACTTCCTCTGACACTGCCATTGCTATGGAAACCTGATCTGAAACCTATTACACTGCTTGTGCTGCACTGAGCATGTGCGAGATCTGCAAGGATGAGATCCAGGAAGAAATACAGTCTGGCTTCAAATGCCCACACTTAAGATGGCCACGGCCTGCTGTAAGTTTATAAAATAACAAACTACTGCTATAAAAAAAAAAAAAAAAAAAAAACAGACCTTAGTTTACAGATTAACTTTACTAAAATACATTAAGCTTGTCTATTTTAGGGGTATTTTTTTTAAAAAGTATCATTTCGGCCGGAACACCACTTTAAGGGGAGAGAGAGTGAGGACAGTACTATCAGATTTTATACATAAAAAGCCTTGTGTAGAAAACAGTCTCCCTTGCATTCTCAATCAGAAAACTTATGTGGTCTAACACCATTCCCCAAAAAAACAATGTGAAGATCTATCATCAAAAACAGGGAATGGAAGATTTGTTGGGCTCAATCAATCTCTGAAAGGACCTTCTGTGATCCTTCCCAGACTCATTGACTAGATGCAGTACATGTGCAGGAAACTGTTAATTCCTATGACATTTTGGAACATCGCTGTGATAAATGACGAATGAATCTGATATTAGAAGGTGAACAAAAACCTTGGTGCAGTGGTCTTGCGTGATGCCAGTCTGTGTAAAACAGGTTGCTTGTACTGGACTTTGTATGGCCACCTTTACAGCATTTGTCTAGACATAATTCAAATTAAACCCCAAACCTCCTGCCCCCACTGTACAGCATGTCCCAGCATTTATTTTAGCTTGTTCCTGTACTGCGAAACAGCTTTTGATATCACTAAGGCTGCATTCACACCTGAGCATTTTCAGCTTGTAAAACGCCAGAAAAAAACCCCAGAAAAAACGCCCAACAAGCAAAATCCCATTCATTTCAATGGCACCTCCCGCTCTACAAGACTCTGGTCCAGCCGCACCTAGAGTATGCTGTCCAGTTCTGGGCACCAGTCCTCAGGAAGGATGTACTGGAAATGGAGTGAATACAAAGAAGAGCAACAAAGCTAATAAAGGGTCTGGAGGATATTAGATATTATGAGGAAAGGTTGCAAGCACTGAACTTATTCTCTCTGGAGAAGAGACGCTTGAGAGGGGATATGATTTCAAAATACAAATACTGTACTGGTGACCCCACAATAGGGATAAAACTTTTTCGCGGAAGGGAGTTTAATAAGATACATGGCCACTCATTAAAATTAGAAGAAAAAAGGTTTAAACTACGTAGAGGGTTCTTTACTGTAAGAGCGGCAAGGATGTGGAATTCCCTTCCACAGGCGGTGGTCTCAGCGGGGAGCATCAATAGTTTCAAGAAACTATTAGATAAGCACCTGAACGACCGCAACATACAGGGATATACAATGCAATACTGACACATAATCACACACATAGGTTGGACTTGATGGACTTGTGTCTTTTTTTTTCAACCTCACCTACTATGTAACTATGTAATTATGTAACCTGTTCACATCTGCGCGTTTTGTCTAGGGCCGAAACAACTAATCGATTAATTTCATAATCGATTAATCGATTATTATTTTCATAATCGATTAATTGGGCACACAATGGGGTTAAAAAAACTAAAAATGAGTCCTTTATAGTACAAAAAGAGCAAATAATCACTACTGTAAATATTACTTTCACTGTTCCACAGTAAAAAAAAGGAACCCCTTACAGTAGCGATTATTTGCTCTTTTTGTACTATAAAGGCCTAATTTTAGTTTTTTTACCCCGATTATGTTACTAAACGTCTTAGGCCTGGATCACATCTAGGTGTTTTTGGTGCTTTTTGCAGAAACCCACTAAAGTTTATTTAACATGGTTTCCTATGGGACATCTATGCTTTTTTCAGCTGCTGCGTATTTGGAAAGGGTCAGGGACTTTTTTCAACATAAAACGGTGCTTTTTGGTTTAAAAGACTTTAATGGAGAAGCTGAAGAAAAGCATGTAATGCATTTTGCAGCAATTTGTGTTTTTTAATCTGCAAACAAAAAATTGGCCAAAAAAAAAAAGCAAAAATGTGAATCGCAGCAAAATCACGTGCGCAAAAAATAAATGCAAAGCACTGCAGAAACAGATCAAAAGAAAACTGCATAGGTGTGTACCGAGCCTTATGCTGGCCACACGGATCAATTTTCAGACAAGGATATTCATACGAAAAGTCTTTTTACATTCACTGAATGAAAGAATGCTGCTTGAAAACGTCACTTGCTTTTAACATTCTGTTTTTAAAATGAATGTAATTACTGAATGAAAACCACATACACCGTCTGAAAATTCCTTTGACCAAGAAGGTTACTATTAGTTCTAAATTTTCCCGTCACTGTTTTTGAAAACGAATGCCGTTTTGACCCCACTAATGATTAGAAAATCGAACGAACGTTCTTAAAATTACATTTTTTTTTGAAGGAAGACATTGTTTTGTATGGCATCATATAATATATTACAGTTCTCTGTACGGCCACCAGATGTCAGTAACGACGTCCGGAAGTGACGAAACGCGTCAGAGACGTAATCTACCGGAAGTGACGCATGCGTTCCACGGACCAGAGAGGAACCAGGAAGTGTGTCGTTTTCGCTACACACGGCGAACGCTCTTGAGGACTTCCCGGGAGCCGTGGAAAGTAACAGGCACAGTGCACTTTATACAATTGCTCTATGTAATATAGTTTCTGGTACGCATATCACAAATAAGGGGGGTTATATTTGGATGTTTGGTTGAATAAAACTATTTTAGCAATATCACACTATGTGGACATTCTATTCCTCCTATATGTTATGCTGCAACAACCGAGAGTATTACTGACATCTGGTGGCCGTACAGAGGAGGTGGAGAACTACTAATATCATAAAGGCTCTTGTATGCTGAATTTCTGGCGAGTGTATTCCCATTGGGGTCAACTCCCCCTCACGTGGCGATTGTTTTGGGTGAAAGAAGCTCCCCACTCCTGCAGAACACAGCTATACTCAAGCTATCATAGATCTCCTCTTCTACTATGTTTTTTCTATTTTAAATGTGTCTAGGTTTCTGACACATAGCGCTGCTGCAATAAGACATCAAAGACTTTGTATCGTCATTTTAGTTTTTTATGGTTTTTATTGCCTTATATATACACATGTTTCTATCAGTTAAGTAGCTGCTTTATTTTATATACTACAATATATATCGTTGTTGATTTGGTCCTGGCGTGGAGTGGTGTGTGGTTAGGGCGGACAACTCTCATACTTTTTATATATTACAGTTCTGTTTGAAAATCTGCAAAACAGTCTAACTTTTTTTTTTTTCCTATAAATAAAAAAAATTGATCTCTGAGTCTGATGATATTTACCAGATTCAACCTCTAATAGTATATACAGTATATCTCCTCCTCTAATAGTATATACAGTATATCTCCTCCTCTAATAGTATATACAGTATATCTCCTCCTCTAATAGTATATACAGTATCTCTCTCCTCTAATAGTATATACAGTATCTCCCTCCTCTAATAGTATATACAGTATATCTCCTCCTCTAATAGTATATACAGTATCTCTCTCCTCTAATAGTATATACAGTATCTCCCTCCTCTAATAGTATATACAGTATATCTCTCCTCTAATAGTATATACAGTATATCTCTCCTCTAATAGTATATACAGTATATCTCTCCTCTAATAGTATATACAGTATATCTCCCCTCTAATAGTATATACAGTATTTCTCCTCTAATAGTATATACAGTATATCTCCTCTAATAGTATATACAGTATATCTCCTCTAATAGTATATACAGTATATCTCCTCTAATAGTATATACAGTATATCTCTTCTGTCTGTTATTCTCAGAGTGGATTAGAGATTTTGCTCCATAACCATAGAGTTGGTTATTTATATTTACCACTGCATAGAGATATTTAAGAATAAATTGCCTTTTTTTTAAACTTTACATATTAACTAAATTATACACCACACTTTTTATTTTAAGGTTATTAACCGATTAATCAATTAATCAAAACAATAAGTGCCGGTTCACACTATAGCGACTTGGGATCCGACTTGTCAGACCTCAAGTCTCCCCATGTCGCTTGACATAGTTACATAGTTACATAGTAGGTGAGGTTGAAAAAAGACACAAGTCCATCAAGTCCAACCTATGTGTGTGATTATGTGTCAGTATTACATTACATATCCCTGTATATTGCGGACATCAGACATCAGAAATTCCATTATAGTTAATGAGAGCCGTCTTAATGAACACTACTGAAGTCGCTCCGACTTCAGAAAAGGTTCCTGTACTAAGTCGTGTTGCCCCTGTGTGAACCGGCACTAAATCGGCCAACTAAAAGATTATGAAAATAATAGTTAGTTGCATCCCTAGTTTTGTCACCTAAAGCAAAATGGCCGAAGCTCAAAAAAGTACATGAGCTTCGTTTTAGGCAGATTACAGGCGTTTTTCTTCTTTTTACATTGGTGACCTTTAGACTACAAAATTGCGGTAAAAAACGCAGTAAAAATTTGTGGCAAAAAAATATGCTCAGGTGTGAATGCAGTTTTAGTGTTTCTGCAGGACAACTGCTGGGATCTTATTTCCTAGTGATGTAGGCTCACCCTCAGAACTACATCTCCCAAGAGCCCCTTCCCTATACACAGTGTGCGGGAAGGCTCTTGGCAGTCAAGTCAGTAGCACTGCCGAGGAACAGAGTGGGGTGACGGATAGGTGAAGTGCTGAAATCCAGCAGAGGAGAACTCTGTCAAGACTGACAACACTGCTTGGGATTTCTGTGTAGCAGAGGAAGCATCGTCACCCAAGAATGGGAGGTAAAAAGGTCAAGTGGACTTCTGGCAGATGATTAGGTACTTTCCGTTACTGCTGCATTTTTTAAGGGTGGAAACATAGGAATTTTTCTTTTTTTCTTTTTCTCAAAAGAGCAACTGTAAAGCAGTTTTTCCAGGTTCAAAAAAAAAGCAAAAACGTGTGTGTGTGCACCTCTTGTTGCTAATGGCGACTTATCCACTTCCAGATCCTTGATTAGTGGTCTGAAACAAGGGGCTAAGCATTGGATCAGAACTGCTGGACGTTTTCTGAAAAAAAAGGGGGCCTTGGCATTCAATAAAAGTGTGACTAAAGGCAAAACTGTTTTTTCCAGTTTTGGTCAGCATGGACATGGATTAAAGCACCTATCCATTTTTATTGCTTCCTCCACTCCAGTTAGGGAGATTCACTCTCTCTATTTGACCTGCTTACCATTATAATTGGAAATGAAAGTTCAAGAAAATCCCCAAATTAATATTTTGGGTTGTTCCCAGTAAATAGGGGAGGAATCTTCCAATGGGGACACTAGTTCTGGTGACCTGGGGGTCCCCAAGAGAATCCCTTAAAAAAGGGGTTGTAAACCTTCTGTCATGCTGCAGTGCCCCCCGTTTTACGTACCTGAACCCGGTCATTTTTCCCCCCCGGGGACGAACACACCAGCTCTAGCTGGTGTGTCGTGTCCTGAATAAATAGATTGATAGCAGCGCAGCCATTGGCTCCCACTGCTGTCAATGAAATCCAATGATGTGGGCGCCGGGGCCAAGTCCTGCTTTCTGTGTCAATAGGCACAGAAGCAGGACTCGGGAGTGCGCCCTCACGGGTGCCCTGAAGGAGAGCGCTTCTCTGACGGGGCACTCAAGAAGAGGAGGAGGAGCTACTAGCGCCGCTGAGGGACCCCAGAAGGAGAATCGGGGCCACTGTGCAAAACCAACTGCACAGAGGAGGTAAGTATGATATTTAAAAAAAAAACAAAAAAACGAGGGTTTAGTAACCCTTTAATTTGCCTGGATTTCCTCTCATTTCCTGTTTAGGCTATGGGATAGGAAGTGAATTGAAATCTCCCCAATGGGCTTTGTACGTGACAAATTACCAAGGATATGATACTGATACAATTGATTTTTTCTATTTTTTGATGTTCTTGTGAGAAGATATATAAGCCTGTTGTTTGGTGCCATAGGGGTTACTATATTTTCTATAGTTATATTATGGGTATTACTGGCCCAGGTAGTAGGGTGGCCAGGTGCACTCCTGCTTGACCCCTCCACCGGGCCTACAATGTTGGACTGAAGTAAGGCCCACCTGTTTGGCCTTTTCTTAGAATATAGCAGAATATGGATTACTATAGAGGACCCTTCGTGGTTGACCACTTTGGCGCAGTTCCTCTTACCTACCTACAGGGTTCCATGGGTTCCTAGCTGAACCCCTCATCCTTCATATATATTATTGCTGCCATTTTCTTGTATACTCACTATGATGGCAGTGCCATTTTGTACTCGATTTTGTTACTTTATAATGTTTTTATTGTTACTTGAAAACTGAATAAAAAGAATGAAACAGAAATCTCCCCAATGGGACATTGATGGCAACAAATAATCTGACAGGGGTTATTATAACCCCCCCTTACTTTATCCAAAATGGAAAAAAAAAAGGTTTTGCCTATAGTTCCTTTAAAAGCAAATTATGGACTCAGGCTGTCCCTCACTGCACCCTCTGGCACCACTTTGTTAACATGCCAAGTCAACAGAGGGGAGAAGAAACAGGAGGATAGTGACAACGACCGACACTACCCCTAAGGAGAAACAATAGTGTCGGGGGGAAGTTTTCTGTTGCATTCAATCAAAGTCATCAGCCATCTGCCTCATCTCACAGACATGAATTAATTTCACATTCCACGTATATTGGTATATGGTTAATCAGGCATCATCTCATGTCTAACAGTCATGACGGAAAAGGTTAGTCACAGGCTTAGGGCTCTTGTTTGTGTTGTCCTGTGCCATGGTTATTAAGCATGGGTTCAGGGGAACCTCGGCCATCCAGCAGCAAGGTTGCACACACACAGTTTTTCCATTTTCCAGATTGGCCAACTGAAAACTTATGGCGTGTACACACGGCCAGACTTTTCGACCAAACTTGTCTGACGGTACGATTCCGTCGGACAATTTGACCGTGTGTGGGTTTCATCGGACCTGCAGCAGACCTTCTCTGTCGAAAATGTGACGGACTTAAGATTTAGAACGTTTCAAATCTTTCAGACGGACTTGAGTCCGGTCGAAAAATCAGTTCGTCTGTATGCTAGTCCGACGGACGAAAACCGACGCTAGGGCAGCTATTGGCTATTGGCTACTGGCTATGAACTTCCTTAGTCCAGTTGTACGTCATCACGGTCGAATCCGTCGGACTTTGGTGTGATTGTGTGTAGACAAGTCCAATTCGTCGAAAGTCCGTTGAAAAGTCAGACGTGATTTAGTTTGTCGAAAGTCTGTTTGTGTGTACACAGCATTAGAGTATGTCAGCAGCTTGGGAGAGGATTATAAAACATGTTTTCACTCTCCATGGCTTCAGGAAATGTACATGCGATTTCATCTGAAGATAAAACCTCCTAAACAAAAACAAACCACTTACAGTACTCGAAGATGCCGTGCGCTCGCCATAAACTTAGCTTCTGCAAAACAGACAGCAGCTCTCCCACTCTGCCGTTTCTGTTCATCCAATTCCACATGACCGCCTCTGTCCGGTTGCGATGGCGTCCCGGCTGTTCCAGGAGGCGAAGAGCCGTCTGGTCAAATATGATCATGGAAGCTGAAAAACAGATGATCGCATTAAATACCTTAACATCTGGAAAGCTGTGCTGAATACCACAGATTCTTTATTATAGGCACTACTAAGCACAATTTCATTCATCCAATACAAAGAGAAGAGTGAAGCACAGGGGTTATTGCAAGAACATAAAATGATCAGCGGTAATTTATAGCAACCAATCACAGATCAGCTTTCACCTATGTGATGAGATTAAAGCACACTTCACCTTTTGAAAATAAAATACATGCACTTCTATTAATGAAAGAAAATGTGTATTTTTTGCAATGGAGACTGAAAAGCATTTCAACCGCAATCAGCATGTCTCAGGTGCAATGCACAGGCTTCTACAGATAATTCCCCCCGACCCTTATGCCGCGTACGCACGATCAGACATTCCGACAACAAAATTCATGGATTTTTTCCGATGAATGTTGGCTCAAACTTGTCTTGCATACATACGGTCACACAAATCTTGTCGGAAATTTCGAACATCAAGAACGCGGTGACGTACAACCTCTACGACGAGCCGAGAAAAATGAAGTTCAATAGCCAGTGCGGCTCTTCTGCTCGATTCCAAGCATGCGTGGAACTTTGTGCGTTGGAATTGTGTACACACGATCGGAATTTACGACAACGGATTTTGTTGTCGGAAAATTTGAGAACCTGCTTTCAAATTTTGTGTGACGGAAATTCTGATGGAAAATGTCCGATGGAATTTCTGACAAGCTCCCATCGAACATTTTCCGAAAATCCGACCGTGTGCACGGGGCATTAGGCTACTTTCACACTGAGGCGCTTTACAGGCGCTCCAGCGTTAAAAATAGCGCCTGTAAAGCACCTGTAAAGCGCCTCTCCTGTGTCTCCAGTGTGAAAGCCTGAGGGCTTTCACACTGGAGCGGTGCTCTTGCAGGACGGTCAAAAAAGTCCTGAAAGCCTCATCTTTGCAGCGCTATATGAGTGGTGTATTCACTGCTTCTGAAGCGCCCCTTCCTATTGAAAACAATGGGGCAGCGCCGCAAACCCGCCAGTAATGCGCCGCTGCAGCAGCGATATGCGGGCGGTTTTAACCCTTTGTAGACTGCTAGCGGGGGTTAAAACCGCCCCGCTAGCGACCGCATAGCGCCGCGAAAACGACGGTAAAGTGGCGCTAAATATAGAGCTGCTCTCCGCCCCAGTCTGAAAGTAGCCTTATGCCTGGTACACACAATGAGATTATCGGACAAATTATCATCCTTTTTTTTTGCATGCTAATCTGAGATCGAATCTGATGAATTTACTAAAGCCATGAAAATTCACGTGCGACAGAATAAAAATTTGGAAGTTATGTCATGTGTTGTAATGTAATGTAATGTATTTTCGAACGACAACTGTACTGATTAAAGGAAAATCGTACGATCTGACATTGTCCGAGGACAAAAAAAAAAAAAAAAAATTCGGATGAACTGTCCTGATTGGCTCTCGAAAGCTCTGTACTAACATTCTGATTATCGTACGATCACTCCGAAATCTGTATTTTTCATACTATTTTCTGCTTGTGTGTACCGGGCATTAAGCCCCATCCATACAGGCTGAATGCTGGGAGACATTGGCCGGTTCAATCGGCCCGTATGTATGTCAGCCGGTCCGACAGAGGCTGTTTGGCAGGCTTCTGTTGGGCGAGCATGCTGCAAAACCAGCAGCCGACCGACTATATTGCAGTGTTCTGGGGGCGGGGGCAAAATGTCAGAACACAACAGCTGTACCAACGTCAGATCGTTAGTACAGTGGCTTCAACCAGAGCGATCAGTTTTTTTTTTCATTCAACCCAGCAGGTTGTGTGTACCAGGTTTTAGATTATGGGGCTGGAATTAGTAATAAGTGGACTACAAGTGCAGTGACATCACTTCGCCTGTCCTCCATTGAGGGCCACGTCTACCTCTGCTGCAGTGGCAGTAGGTGACCGCTAAAGGTTGCAGCACATAACCTCTCAGTTCTGAGATGTACAATTGGCCAACAAGCATAAAAGGATTTTTTTTGCATGACTCCACTCATTATCCTACAAAGAGGAATAAATCCTTTGCTTTTGGGATTTGTGATGGAAGGGAAGCATGAAGAGAACGTTTGATTTCTCATTTACGGGCATGAGACTACACCCTACCTTGTTTGCACTGAATACTGGAAAAACCTATGAACTGCATGCTCTATATTCAAATAATCTGAGACCCTAAAATATTTTCAGCCGATTTAGTAAACTGCAGAAAAAAAAATGAGATTGCTAATCTGAACAAAGAGGGCACGGCACCGTTTTTGTGAAGAAGGGCGCTTTCCTGTTGTCATTGTTCATGGCATTGCACATAACTGTGCCTAGCTACACTGTGTGTGAATGGAGGCTCTGTTCATTCATGAAATACACAGTCTGCTCCAACAAGATGCTGCTCATTGCTCCCATGAAGCATCAGTATGACAACACAAACTACAAATTTCTGAGTCTTCTCAACACTTCCTCTCCTCTGTGTGCATCTGATATATTCTAAAAAGAGAACAGGTCTAGTCTCTATTTTTTTTTAGAAGCCCTAAATGGTGGAGACATTGCCAAAAAGGGCAAGCAGAGTACGAAGGAAGAGTCAATAGTAAAGCCTAAGGTTCTTCTGCAGCTGATCTTTTCTCCATTATGATGGATCTTGTTCCACACAGGGTTTCTACATGGAAATCGGTCATTTTAATAGAGAAGGGCTTTTCTTCCCCTTGTCAGAATTGCTCCCCTGATAAATAGACGATTTAAAGATTGATTGAGAGAATAATCAAGTAGCAGTAGAAGTGTAGAAAGCACAGATTCACAAAATAAATGAGAAAGAAGCAGGGAGAACCTTACACTGCATTGTTTTTTTCAGAAAAAGCTTTCCCTCCTGCAAAGAGAACAAAGAGCAGCACAGTAGAGGCATCATCAAATCTCACCCCTAATCTGGCGAGTAAAGCCTCGTACACACTGAGTTTTTTTTCTGTTCAACCCAGTGGGGTTGAACAACAAAAAAATGTCAACTCTGGTCAGAGCCGCCGTACTAACGGTCCGAAGTTAGTACAGCGATCTCCCCCGCTGAGCTGTTGTGTTCTGACAGGGGAACGGACCCCCCCCACCAGAATACTCTGACCAGCACTGTCTGCCATTGGCTGAGAGCGCTGATTGGGAGTCGGTGGGCTTCTAATTTTCCAGCATGCCCGTCCGACAGAAGCCAGCCAAAACGGCCACCTTCTGATGGACCGGCTGCCATACACACGGACTGAACGTCTGCCGGTTTTCACCTGTGAATATCTATGTGAAAACATTGTGGAGGATTGTGGTGTCTTGCACCGTTTCACTAATTGGATCACTTTTTTAAGGCTCATTTGAGCTTTTATGGTCACGCTGACATAATGCTTCTTTTTTTTTTATTCCTTTTTTATGTAACTGCAATATTCTTATTTTGGATGCTTTGGACACACTTATAATCATTGATATACTAGTATTATTACTTTGCAAACTATTTTTGTATTTTGCTACACATTATTAGCTTAGCTTTGAGACTGGAGGCATGAGAGTACCTAGGCACAGTCAAATTCCAGTATGGGCACTGCTATTTTACAGGAGGAATTTAAGAGAAAAATGTAGATTGTATTCATTAAACCACATGGCACAATTACCATTTCTACAAGTCCCCAATACCAGGCTTTTTCAAAACGGAGTGCCTTGAAGTTTCTTTAGGGGTGCCTTGGCAAAATGCCTAAAAATCGCCCCAAAATTGTACACAAGCCGGTGGGTGGATGAAACCTACCTTAAAGCGGGATTCCGGCCGTGAAAAAAAAAAAAAATAAGTCAGCAGCTACAAACAGTGTAGCTGCTGACTTTCAATAAGTACTTACCTGTCCTGGGTGCCGGTGATGTTGGCTGCCCAGGGCCGACCCGTCCCTCGGCTCTCGGGTCCCGGCACCACCACCATCCTAGGTAAGGGAAACAGGCGGCTTCACTGCCAGTTTCCTACTGCGCGAGCGGCGTGGCGCTCTGTGAATGGCCCTGTGATGTTCTGGGAACACACAGTTCCCAGAAGGCAATGGGGCCGCTCACCGAGGAGCAGAACACGCCGCGGAATAGGAAGAGGCAGATTAGGAAGACTGCGTAGCAACAAGGGTTTAGGTAAGTTTAACCACTTGCCGACCGCCTCACGCCTATATACGTGAGCAGAGCGGCACGGGCAGGCAAAATCACGTACCTGAAACGTGATTGCCTTCCCGCGGGTGGGCCGGTGCCAGCTGCGGTCGGCATTTGGCTGGGAGCATTGAGAGACGAGGGGGAGGCCATCCGATCGTGGCCCCCCCCTCGCAATCGCTCCCAGCCAATGAGAAACATCCCCTGCCTCTGTATAGTACACAGAGGCAGAGGATGTGATGTCATCTCTCCTCGGCTGGCCAGTTTCCGTTCCAGCGCCGAGGAGAGATGACATGTAAGTGCACCAAACACACACACACAGTAGAACATGCCAGGCATACATTACACCCCCGATCCCCCCCCCCGATCGCCCCCCGATCCCCCCCCCCGATCGCCCCCCGATCCCCCCCCCAATCACCCCCCCCCCCCTGTCACAAACTGACACCAAGCAGGTTTTTTTTTTTTTTTTTTCCTGATTACTGCATAGTGTCAGTTTGTGACAGTTAGCAGTGTTAGCACAGTTACTGTTACCCCCCTGTAGGTCTAGGGTACCCCCCTTACCCCCCTAATAAAGTTTTAACCCCTTGATCACCCCCCCTCACCAGTGTAACTAAGCGATCATTTTTCTGATCGCTGTATTAGTGTCGCTGGTGATGCTAGTTAGGGACGTAAATATTTAGGTTCGCCGTCAGCGTTTTATAGCGACAGGGACCCCCATATACTACCTAATAAATGTTTTAACCCCTTGATTGCCCCCTAGTTAACCCTTTCACCACTGATCACCATATAACCGTTACGGGTGACGCTGGTTAGTTCGTTTATTTTTTATAGTGTCAGGGCACCCGCCGTTTATTACCGAATAAAGGTTTAGCCCCCTGTAGGTCTAGGGTACCCCCCTTACCCCCCCTAATAAAGTTTTAACCCCTTGATCACCCCCTGTCGCCAGTGTCGCTAAGCGATCATTTTTCTGATCGCTGTATTAGTGTCGCTGGTGACGCTAGTTAGGGACGTAAATATTTAGGTTCGCCGTCAGTGTTTTATAGCGACAGGGACCCCCATATACTATCTAATAAATGTTTTAACCCCTTGATGGCCCCCTAGTTAACCCTTTCACCACTGATCACCTTATAACCGTTACGGGTGACGCTGGTTAGTTTGTTTATTTTTTATAGTGTCAGGGCACACGCCGTTTATTACCGAAAAAAGGTTTAGCCCCCTGATCGCCCGGTTTATTGGATTTTTTTTATAACAAAAAGTAGAAAATATCATTTTTTTTCAAAATTTTCAGTCTTTTTCCGTTTATAGCGCAAAAAATAAAAACGGCAGAGGTGATCAAATACCATCAAAAGAAAGCTCTATTTGTGGGAAGAAAAGGACGCAAATTTCGTTTGGGTAGAGCATTGCATGACCGCGCAATTAGCAGTTAAAGCGACGCAGTGCCGAATTGTAAAAAGTGCTCTGGTCAGGAAGGGGGTAAATCCTTCCGGGGCTGAAGTGGTTAAACTTTTTTTTATCAAATTTTTTTTTTTTTTTCAGGATTTTTCATGCAATTTTTTTTTTTTAGGGTGGCCCTCCACTTTAAGTTACACAAAGCCACAGGTTTTCATTGTACACCATTACAACCTTCTAGCTGCCAACCTCCTAATGACCAATGACATCATGTTCATAAGGAGAATGCCAGTTGGCTGCATATCACCCTTGTTTGACCCTCCCTTGCCTCTCTCCCTCAGCATTGGGATCTCATTAGCCAAGTGATGGTGAAAAACTGAGGGAGAAGAGAAACATTGGATTACTAGTCAGTACCTGTTTGCAAGAGTGTATTTGTTTTGGAAGAATAAATCACCTCTAACGTTGGGTGTCCTATGTATATTCATGTTGCTGCATTATGTAAACCTATCAGAATAGTTTTTACATATTTGAATGGGGTGCCACAAGACTGTCCATCATTTTGGAGGGTGCCTTGACTGAAAAAAGGTTGAGAAACACTGGCCTATACAATAGTAATCCTTACCTTTAAACTAAATCTGTTGGGTATATTTAGCAGCAGCTAGATAACCCTGTACAAACCAGCAGCAGCTTCCATGTATATCTTATTCCCATTCCAATGGGAAAAAAATAGTAAAAATGGAAATAGAAAAAAATGGTTTAAAAATAGTTGCCATCTACTTTATAGTACATTCTATATCATATATACACTGCATAGCAAGGATATGCAACTGGCGGACCTCCAGCTGTTGCAGAACTACAAATCCCATGAGGCATAGCAAGACTGACAGCCACAAACATGACACCCAGGGGCATGATGGGACTTGTAGTTTTGCAACAGCTGGAGGTCGGCTAATTGCTTATCCCTGCAACATAGGCTTACATTTATAGATTATATCTAAAAAACACAAAATGTACACAATACGCACCTTCTAGTTTATTTTCTGACACAGTGGCATATACACATACCTATTTGTAACATTTTACTGTGTTTGTAAAGGTCTTGCAATGTTACCATTTCTGTATGGATATTACTGTAGCCCCTTGGTTGATAGTGATACAGCGTATACCTTTAAATAAAGTAGGTAATGAAAGTCACACGGAGTGTGGATTTTCTGTGAATTTATACCAGTGCACTTTGAAAATGAAGCTGTGATCAAGACCCAGGCAGGCTGAAACACACTGAATGCTTCTGTTTACAGTATTCAATGAAAAAAACCCCTAAAAACTAGAAGGTGCGTATTGTGTAAATTGTGCGTTCTTTTTAGATATAATCTATAATTAAAAAAAGGAAGGCTTTTAGGCTGTGGGAACACCCATTTCAAATGGTGTTATATTGTCTATTATGGTGAGCTGGCAGTCTATTCAAATGAATGTGCTGCCGTAACCCAATGTACCAGAAAACTGTGAAGTGGCCCTCAAAAAGAAAAAAAAAAAAAAAACTTTACATATGATTGCTACAACATCTGCCTCTGTTCACACATAAATACTGGACCTTTTCTTTTTAATCTGCGGTGGTGCAAACAACTGAAACTAAAAAGCCGTTAAGTGAGCAAAAAAAAGTGCACATGAAACACACTGAAAAGTGCACTTCAGGGGGTGTTTTAGTCCATACCCCGAAGGGGTAGGACGACCTCTCCTGGATCCTCCGGGGGGAGAAAAGCTCCTCGCAGCAACATAAAAGGCCTGGCAGACCCCATTCTTCTAGATTAGCCAATGTCGACTATCGAATACTAGGTAGAGGGGCTCTCCTTGAAGAGAGACCCCCCAGGGTGAGAAAAGGAAGGCGCCTGAGGGCCACACATCCTCCCCCTAGACGTTAGGGCAAGCCCGAGGATTCACACCCTCTATCCTAGTGAGAAAAAAACGGTGGAGAAAAATAAATAAGTGCTCGTGCAATGTGCAATGTGCACTGTCCGGGCCCTGAGGCCTGGAAGACAAAAATTGCCCCGGACAGAAGGCCCAGCCTTAAAGGGCACAGTGCAGAAAAAGTTTTAGTGACTGTGACCATGTGGCGGTTCACACCGTGGTGTCCCACATCCAAGTGTTCCCAAAAGCACCCCTAGGGCGACCACTCCCAGGGGGCACAGACACCGCGGACTCTATGACTTTCCAGCCCATGGCCAGATGAGGTAGATCTACTCAAATTAGAGGAACTGGGCCCATCCAGTTTTCCCGGGGCAGTTACTCCCGTGCCCCGACAGCCTGTGGGTGCCCTGGTTTCTGTTCCAGCCGGTACTAGCCTTCAGAGCCCCCATCACTCCAGCAGGGGTACTATACAGCCAATCATGCCCACCGTAAGGCAGGAATAACGGTGTAGCACCCCTACTGGACAATGATCAGAACAGATACTACACTTGATTTTAGCCATTTTGACACGCAAAACTTTGGTACTTCTTGGTGTTGTTGAAGCTTGTCTGTTCTTTCCTGCATTCAACATATGCCCTTTGGCCAGCGGGGCTGTCCGACACAATGATGAGCCAATAGGAATGAAAGGGTGGGGACATACAAGCTTTGAAAGTGTCAGAGCATACAACTATTTCCAACAATAAGAGCAACAGCAATGTATTTCCACCCACATGGGTCTTGACCAAACCTCGATTTTCAGGGCACTATCAATACACTACAGCAGGCCTAGGAAACCCTGACACTCCAGCTGCACTGTAACTACAAATCCCATCACCCCCCTTCTCTTTGGAGACATGCCTATGGCTGTCAGAGTCTTCCAATGCATCTTGGGATTTGTAGTCCCACAACAGATGGCATGCTGAGGTTGCCTTCCCCTGCGCTACAGGAAGTGTCAGAGCTTTGCCTGTCAAAAAAGAAAGAAAAAAAAAAAAAACTTAGGACCCCTGGATCAAATATTTAAAGGATACGTTCACCTTTTTAACCACTTGACCACTGGGCACTTAAACCTCCCTCCTAACCAGACCAATTTTCAGCTTTCGGTGCTCTCACACTTTGAATGACAATTACTCAGTCATGCAACACTGTACCTATATGAAATTTTTGTCCTTTTCTTCACACAAATAGAGCTTTCTTTTGGCGGTATTTAATCACCGCAGGGTTTTTTATTTTTTGCGCTATAAATCAAAAGACACTGAAAATTCGGTAAAAAAAAAAAAATTTTGTTTCTGTTAAAATTTATTGCAGAGTATTGGCGAATATTGCCATAGTATTGCAGAGTATTGCCATAGTATGGGCACTGAGCAGCGCTGTGGGCTGGATCTGTAGTGCCCACAGCGCTGCAAACTATCTCTCCCTCTCTCCTCACACTGTACCGATCGGTTTGTTTACAAGTGATGCTCCGTCATTTGACAGAACGATCATGTGGTAAACGGCCGCTATCAGCTGCAATTTACTGTGACCCGTGATGCGCTGGGTCCCCTGCACCCGGCGGTCACGGATGTTCCCGGCTGCGCACCCCAGGGGGCGCGATTCTGTGAGGACGTCCATGGACGCCCACCCAGAAAAAGCCGACTGCACTGTAGCCGTCTATTGGTTATGGCCCGGTCGGCATGTGGTTAAAAAAAAAAAAATAATAAAATGCACTTTTTTTTGCAGGTAATAAATGTGCATTTATTTATTTTTTACCAGGAGCCTAGAAAGCATTACACCCACGATTAGCAGATTGCAGGTACCATACAGGACTCCTGCAGACCTGTCAGTGTATCTGTCTGTTTGTATCTCGTACGGGCAAGCAGATACACTCTGACAGGAAGAGAGAATTAACTAACACAGCGTCCAAAACCGATGTGGTAGTTCATTGAGAACTACATGCCGACAGCTGCAAAGGCTGTTGGGACTTGTAGTTTTACAGTCACAGAATTCTGTGAGTGAATGATGCCGCTGGGTGGGCGGAGCCTGCACGGCCATGTTTTTAAAAAAAAGTGACAGCAAGTGGGGGGAGAAGATCCGCAGCTAGCCGTCACTCTATGCGGCGAGCGCCTGCAGTGGGAACATGTTACATGTTCCACACAAAAAACTATGCATACGAGTTATATTTTGTGGAAGAGGGGTTTGCCTGGCAGGCTGAAAAGCGATATCTAGTTCCTTTTGTAACCTGATAATGACTGGGTTGGGGGAACGACAGGCTACTTTACTGTTCATGTACGGACACCCTAGAGCCCCTGGCTTAATACTTCTTCTCTATTGAACTTGGGGAAAGTTGCAAATGCTCCCCCCCCCCCCCCCACACACACACACACTTTCTATGGTTCCTAATTGTATAGTAAAATCCCTGAATCAAGATATACGTAACAGAATGTGACTCTTGTATTATTTTTGGAATATGACAAATAATTAGAAAGAAAATATATGACAAATAAAAAAATAATAATGCTGCACAAGCCATAAAGGAATATAATAAAAATTACCTTTCCTTTTCAATCTGCAACGCTGTAATTTTCTATAAAATTCAATGCAATATGGCTACCTGGAGGTGTTCTGTATACAGCTGGTGTACAGAACCTCCCCAGAAATGTTTTTTTGCTTATGTAATTGGTCTGCACTAAAATACCAGTCAGATTTTAGACATCCTCTGCAAAAACATTTCAATTTTTGGCGAGAGACTCCCAATGTGTTAATCACTTCTAAAGTGATGCCGACCCTGCAATTTTGCTAGAGCATTGGCTGATTCATAATTTAAAAAAATCACTCCCATTCAGATTGACTCTTCACACAACAAACTGTTTTTTTCATCAGAAGATAAACCGGTAGGAATTTGCAACAAAGTTTGACATTATACTGGCAATATACAGCCCAGGCCAAACGTTTTGAGAGTGACACAAATATTCATTTTCACAAAGTCTGCTGCTTCAGTGTTTTTAGATCTTTTTGTCAGATGTTACTATGGTATACTGAAGTATAATTACCAGCATTTCACAAGTGTCAAAGGCTTTTGACAAATACCAAGTGTCATTATTTGCAGTGATGACCTTTCTTTTTCAAGACGTCTGCAATTCTCCCTGGCATGTTGTCAATCAACTTCTGGGCCACATCCTGACTGATGGCAGAACATTCTAACATAATTAATGCTTGGAGTTTGTCAGAATATGTGTGGTTTTTTTTGTTCATCCGCCTCTCCAAGACTGACCACAATTTCTCAATGGGATTAAGGTCTGGGGAGTTTCCTGGCCATGGACCCAACATTTTGATGTTTTGTTCCCCAAGCCACTTGGTTATCACTTTTGCTTTATGGTGCTCCATCATACTGGAAAAGGCATTGTTCCTCACCAAACTGTTCTTGGATGGTTGGGAGAAGTTGCTCTCGGAGGATGTTTTTGTACCATTCTTTATTCATGGTTGTGTTCTTAGGCAAAATTGTGAGTGAGCCCACTCCCTTGGCTGAGAAGCGACCCCACACATGAATGGTCTCAGGAGGCTTTACTGTTGGCATGACACAAAACTGATGGTAGCGCTCACCTTTTCTTCTCCGAAAAAGGTTTTTTCCGGATGCCCCAAACAATCGCAAAGGGGATTCATTAGAGAAAATGACTTTACTCCAGTCCTTAGCAGTCCAATCTGTATACCTTTTTCAGAATATCAGTCTGTTCCTGATGTTTTTCCTGGAGAGAAGTGGCTTCTTTTCTGCCCCTCTTGACACCAGGCCATCCTCCAAAAGTCTTCTCCTCACTGTGTGTGCAGATGCCATCACATCTGGCTGCTGCCATTCCTGAGCAAGCTCCGCACTGGTGGTGCCCCGTTCCCGCAGCTGAATCAATTGTAGGAGATGGTCCGGGCGCTTTGCTGGACTTAAAGGGGCGCCCTGAAGCCTTCTTCACAAATGCAGTGGAAATGTTTGCAAGTTATCTAATCACTCTTCACAAAATTCTGGAGTATATGCAAACTGCCATCATAAAAACCGAGGCAGAAGACTTTGTGAAAATTAACCCCTTCCCGACCGCCGCACGCCGATATACAATCGGCAGAATGGCACGGGTGGGCAAAAGGGCGTACAGGTACATCCCCTTCAAGATGCGGCATTGTGGGGGCGCGTGCGCCTTGACTGCAGGTCCCGCGGACTCAATGTCCGCCGGGTGCCCGCGATCGTGTCACGGAGCAGAAGAACAAGGCGATGCCTTTGTAAACAAGGCATTTCCCCATTCTGCCTAGTGATATGACAGATCACTGCTCCCTGTCATCGGGAGCAGTGATCGCTGTCATGCGAGTAGCAGCCCACCCCCCCCCCCCAGTTAGAATCACTCCCTAGGACACACTTAACCCCTTGATCGCCCCCTAGTGTTTAACTCCTTCCCTGCCAGTGTCACTTACACAGTAATCAGTGCATTTTTATAGCACTGATCGCTGTATAAATGACAATGGTCCCAAAATAGTGTCAAAAGTGTCCGGTGTGTCCGCCATAATGTTGTAGTCACAATAAAAATCACAGATCGCCGCCACTACTAATAAAAAAAATTGCCATAAAACTCCTATTTTGTAGACGCTATAACTTTTGTGCAAACCAATCAATATACGCTTATTCCGTTTTTTTTTTACCAAAAATATGTAGAAGAATACATATCGCCCTAAACTGAGGAAAAAAATAGTTTTTTTAATATATTTTGGGGGGATATTTATTATAGCAAAAAGTAAAAAATATTAAATTTTTTTCAAAATTTTTTTTTTTTTTTTTTATAGCGCAAAAAATAAAAAAAACGCAGAGGTGATCAAATACCACCAAAAGAAAGCTCTATTTGTGGGGAAAAAGGACGTCAATTTTGTTTGGGTGCAAAGTCGCACTGTCAGTTAAAGCAACCCAGAGCCGAATTGCAAAAAGTGCTCTGGTCAGGAAGGGGGTAAATCCTTCCGGGGCTGAAGTGGTTAATATTCACTTCATTCTTTAAATTTTTGGCCACAGCTGTACAATGATCACCCAGAGTGGATTGTTTTTTTCTCAACAAAAGTGGAGTTACTCTTTCACTAGTCTGCTTTCAGTTACCTTGGCACGTGGATAAGGTGGCACAGAAATTAAAGTGGTTCTAAAGGCTGAATTTTTTTTTCTAACTTCTACGCCTTCTCTGCATTAAGGTAAAGAACCTTCGGAGTGCAGCTCCTTCAACCAACCCCCCTTATACTCCTCTGAGCCTGATCTTGATCCAGTGATGTGCCCAAGAGCAGAATCTTTCTCCCTGCTCATAGGCATCCATTGGCTCCAGTTGTTGTCAATCACAGCTAGTGAGTAGGGAGGGGGTAGCAGGGATGTGTCAGTGGACATACAGAGCATGGTTTTGGAGAGAGCCGGCGGCTCATTATGGTGGGCACTCAGCAGGGGGGGGGGGGGGGGGAGAGAGCCAGGAGTGCCAGCAGGTAACCCCAGAAGGAGGAGGATCGGTGCTTCTCTGTGCAAAAACAGAGCAGTTAAGTATAACATGTTTGTCATTTTAAAAAGAAAAAAAAAAAAAAAAAAACACACATGGGTTTACAAACACTTTAAGTGCCGGTTCACACAGGGGCGACCTGTCAGGTGACTTAGCCGCCTGACAAATCGGGCTCCATGCATTGCAATGGAACCATTCTAATAGGAGTGTATGACAGTGATTCCGCGCTTAGGAAGAGAAGGGACTGCTGCCCCCCTACAAATGAATATCACCGAGGTGATATCCAAAAATGGGTAATGATCTAAACAGGGGTGTTGGCGCTGTCCGGCTATATGCACATAAAAGGTATATAAAAAACTACTTAGATAAATAAAGCAGAAATACTTGTAAAAGAGGTGGTGCGTGTAAACAATACGTAACAGGGCTAGGGTGTATTAAATGCAAACAATACCCTAGGCAGATAATAATACTAATAAAGTGCTACGTGCTCCTAAAAGTGAAGAATGTGCCTTAGTTCCAATTTATCAAATGTCCATATGTGTGTAAAGGAATATACCACTAATGCAAAGTGTGTAAAATACAAACAAACAATCTCCCTGGCATAAAAATGCAGTAAAGTGCAAAGTGCTCCTGAACAAATGTGTAAATGTGCCTTAACCTCAATGCATCAAATTCCATAAAAATAAAAAATGTACCCGCAGGTGAATAAACAATAGTGGCAATCAAAACAGTAATTTTGCAAATCAGGCAAACAATTTGTGGCATAAAAATGGAAAAAATATTTTAGAAGATATCCCCAACAAGTGTGCATAAAAATCAAAAATATATAGAAAAGTATATAAATGTCCAAAGTTCAAAGTCCCAAAAAATGTGTCCTTATAGTGGAAAAAAACAGTGATCTCAGCTTTAACTGATGTAGTCCCCGTCCTCCACCGTAAAATCAATGTAAAAAACGCCAGAGCCGACAGTGCTCCAGAAGCAGGGTCTCAGATGGTCTCAACAGCTGAGACCCGGCTTCTGGAGCACTGTCAGCTCCGGCGTTTTTTACATTGATTTTACGATTTACTTTTTACCACGTTTGTCATGGACTTTTATCAATAAAATTCATATATTTTTTGTGGAGTTACGCTATGAAGTTTCCTTCTTCCTCACTTTATATGGATGTTCGTTACTGGGGATATTACTAAGGACATAACACCCTTCAACGGAGGAACCCCCCCTCCCTGGATTCGCCATCGTGGGATTTTTCCACATATGCCTTTACCCCTGCAGGGGTGAGGTAGTCCGGTGAGTGCAAGCACGAGTGGGGGTGCGGTGGAGGACGGGGACTACATCAGTTAAAGCTGAGATCACTGTTTTTTTTCCACTATAAGGACACATTTTTTGGGACTTTGAACTTTGGACATTTATATACTTTTCTATATATTTTTGATTTTTATGCACACTTGTTGGGGATATCTTCTAAAATATTTTTTCCATTTTTATGCCACAAATTGTTTGCCTGATTTGCAAAATTACTGTTTTGATTGCCACTATTGTTTATTCACCTGCGGGTACATTTTTTATTTTTATGGAATTTGATGCATTGAGGTTAAGGCACATTTACACATTTGTTCAGGAGCACTTTGCACTTTACTGCATTTTTATGCCAGGGAGATTGTTTGTATTTTACACACTTTGCATTAGTGGTATATTCCTTTACACACATATGGACATTTGATAAATTGGAACTAAGGCACATTCTTCACTTTTAGGAGCACGTAGCACTTTATTAGTATTATTATCTACCTAGGGTATTGTTTGCATTTAATACACCCTAGCCCTGTTACGTATTGTTTACACGCACCACCTCTTTTACAAGTATTTCTGCTTTATTTATCTAAGTAGTTTTTTATATACCTTTATGTGCATATAGCCGGACAGCGCCAACACCCCTGTTTAGATCATTACCCATTCTAATAGGAGTGACTCAAGTCAGAAAAAGGTTTCTGTACTACTTTGGAGCGGCTTGCATTGACTTCTATACAGAAGTCGTTTTGCAAGCCACGCTGAAGTCACGCGGTACGGGACGGCTTCAGAGTAGGACAACTTTGAAGCCGCCCCTGTGTGAGCCGGCACTTAATCTGTTCAGATGTCCAGTGCTGCAAATTTACATATTATCACCATTCCCAGAACCCAAAAAAAAAAAAAAAAAAAAAAAATTGATTACACAATTCTAGATTTTTACCAGCTCCTTCACTGCGGTCTATATAAAAGACAAGCATCTAAATCCAAGTTCCTCTTTACCAATGAACAACCCAAGCCATTTATAGCCATGTATATTAAATTTCCCAGCTAAAGGCTTTCTTTTGCGAGTTTTAAAAAAGTATTTTAATAAAAAAGGAGCTACTCTCAGAAGGCTTGAATTCACATTAAGCTGCAGCTAACAGGCTGTGAGTTTCCGAAGTGAGGCTTTTGTTCAGCATGGCATGCATAATATAGGAGGCGAGATGTCAGACAATGCTGCCATCTTTCAGCAGCTCGGGCATTCAACTGAAAAGGCAGAAAGTGCGCATATTGTGCGGGAAGCATGGGAGAGAAGAGCCTTATGGGAAATCTATTACCGTTAGAAAACAGATTTAAAAGATGGATCTCAAACTACTGTTGATTTTTTGGGGGCAAAAAAAGAAAAAAGAGAGACCATTTCGTCTGGTGTAGACTCCTACAATAACATTTCCAAATATCAAAAATGTTTCATATCTAGGTATGAATATGGAGCATGGCAGGATGTAGCACAGTGCTGAGCCATGGAGTCCTAATTTGTGGTGACAGGTCTTCTTTTGAGTAGGGAATGGGGATTAAGGTCAGAATGCTGAAGCCAAACAAAGTCTGGCCTTTAGCCCCGATTGTTCTAGTATGGCCTGGTGTCTAGAGCAGTAGGCTGTTGCTGACTTGCAAAATAAATTGTCTTTATTTGTGTTCTTTGACTTCTCTGCAACCTCTAAAAGCTGTACTGTGAATTGCACATGTTATATATGTTTAGCAGTGAAATCATTTCTACTCCAATTTAAAGGGAAACTTATAAAGAACTTGATTTACATACATTCCACATCAATAATTATGCCACCAAAATTAGCGTGTGCTGTAAATTGCCTCCAGCATTGCGCCTTTTTCTTCTTGCTGCCATCATTTTGCTGAACCCAGAGCCCCTAATATTAACAGGCTGTCAGCAGATCGGCCTCTAGTGGCTCTGATTGTAGGCACAGTGCCGAAAAAGAGAGAACAACTGAGCATGTGCAGAGCAGGGTGAGATAGTGTATTACTGGATTTTACACAGTATAGGCATTTGTATTGCTTTACATACAGTGGCTTGCGAAAGTATTCGGCCCCCTTGAACTTTTCAACCTTTTGCCAAATTTCAGGCTTCAAACATAAAGATATAAAATTTTATTTTTTTGTGAAGAATCACCAACAAGTGGAACACAATTGTGAAGTGGAACGAAATCTATTGGATATTTTAAACTTTTTTTAGCAATTAAAAAACTGAAAAGTGGTGTGTGCAAAATTATTCGGCCCCTTTACTTTCAGTGCAGAAAACTCACTCCAGAAGTTCAGCGAGGATCTCTGAATGATCCAATGTTGTCCTAAATGACTGATGGTGATAAATAGAATCCACCTGTGTGTAATCAAGTCTCTGTATAAATGCACCTGCTCTGTGATAGTCTCTGGGTTCTGTTGAAAGCGCAGAGAGCATCATGAAGACCAAGGAACACACCAGGCAGGTCCGTAATACTGTTGTGGAGAAGTTTAAAGCCGGATTTGGATACAAAAAGATTTCCCAAGCTTTAAACATCCCAAGGAGCACTGTGCAAGCGATCATTTTGAAATGGAAGGAGTATCAGACCACTGCAAATCTACCAAGACCTGGCTGTCCCTCTAAACTTTCAGCTCAGACAAGGAGAAGACTGATCAGAGATGCAGCCAAGAGGCCCATGATCACTCTGGATGAACTGCAGAGAACTACAGCTGAGGTGGGAGAGTCTGTCCATAGGACAACAATCAGTCGTACACTGCACAAATCTGGCCTTTATGGAAGAGTGGCAAGAAGAAAGCCATTTCTCAAAGATATCCATAAAAAGTCTCGTCTAAAGTTTGCCACAAGCCACCTGGGAGACACACCAAACATGTGGAAGAAGGTGCTCTGGTCCGATGAAACCAAAATCGAACTTTTTGGCCACAATGCAAAACGATATGTTTGGCGTAAAAGCAACACAGCTCATCACACTCAACACACCATCCCCACCGTGAAACATGATGGTGGCAGCATCATGGTTTGGGCCTGCTTTTCTTCAGCAGGGACAGGGAAGATGGTTAAAATTGAGGGGAAGATGGATGCAGCCAAATACAGGACCATTCTGGATGAAAACCTGTTGGAGTCTGCAAAAGACCTGAAACTGGGACTGAGATTTATCTTCCAACAAGACAATGATCCCAAACATACAGCAAAATCTACAAAGGAATGGTTCACAAGTAAACGTATCCAGGTGTTAGAATGGCCAAGTCAAAGTCCAGACCTGAATCCAATCGAGAATCTGTGGAAAGAGCTGAAAACTGCTGTTCACAAACGCTCTCCATCCAACCTCACTGAGCTCGAGCTGTTTTGCAAGGAAGAATGGGCAAGAATTTCAGTCTCTCGATGTGCAAAACTGATAGAGACATACCCCAAGTGACTTGCAGCTGTAATTTTTTGTCCGATTTTCGGATCGTGTGTACCCGCCATAAATGCGGGCAGTTTAAACCACTGGATGGTCCTGGCCCTTTAGCTGCCCGCGATGTCTCCGCGATGCGTACTGGGGCCCTCCTCCGACGTTCGGGGGGTGGCCACGCCACCACTGCGCATCGACGTCACACACGCACGCCGGAAGTGCGGCGTCCTATGACGCGGCCCTTCCGGCGTTTGCTGTCCATCTGCGCAAGCGATGGGAGGGATTGGTTCGGCGCCGGGCAACACACTGCCTTGGCGTCGGCGTCCGGATGGCCCTCCCCTTACACTCGCGTGGTGTGGCGTTGGGGGCGGGTCCGTGGCGGCGCTTTTATGCGGGCGGCGGCCCCGGCATGTTCCAGTATTCCTTGGGCTTCCTGCCAGATAGGTTCCACATCTTGGTCGGACTGTCCGTCCCTTCCTTTCCACTCAGGTACACTTCCCAGCTACTTCCATCACCTTCCTTCCTCCCATCACCTTCCTTCCTCCCTTACACTGGGCGTTTTGGTGTTGACCCTCTACCATGGTCTTTCACCCTCACCCCTGTTGACCACCATTTATCCCTTCACCCCACCCCTCATCACTTTCCCCTCCAGTCCATCCCCTTCCTATCCCCTCAATATCGCACCCACATTTGTTTTCTCCTTTCATTGCCCCACAGTTTGAGGTCTCTCATCACTTTTTTACACCAGGTGAACCTGGGAGCACTGATCTGCCGTGTCCGCTGTCTGTGTTGGTTGCCGTTATTGGACGCGCCCTCTCGGCTCCCATTACTGACCCTGGGCTGGCCTGCTGACCTGGACGTCATGTGGCGTGGTGCACATACCTCGTAAGTTTATATGCCCTACCCAGGTTTTTTGGGTGGAATTTTACCTATATCCCCCCCATTTTGATACTGAGTATCTACACATTTTTCATTGCAGACAATTCACATATCTGCTCCTGAAGAGCGGTTTTAAGCCGTGAAACACGTCAAGCCAATTGATGTTGTACATCTATCATGATTTGAAAGCATTGACAATTCTACGCATTAAGGATTTAAGAACTATTAACCGTGCAGTTATCTTTTTAAAGGCTATACATTTCATGAACACTGGTGGACCCCTTAAATTGTATCATTATTGTACATGATTGTAACCATGTTTTTACCAGTTTTGCCCGTGTAGATTGTGGCGCCTAGTTATGGGTGCATCTTCATATTTGTGCAATTCTATGTTTGTTAAACATGTTCTTACGCAATGTTAAACTACTTTTACTTTCCACCATTTTGTTCTTTTTGTCACCACGAGCTTCATATAAAGTCCCACCCTCTTTGCTACACTATGCTGCCCCGGCCGCTTTAGTGTTTGTTTCGCCATAGTTCATAGGGATGGAGGCACATGGCTTTACCCAGCCATATTAGCCTCATTTAAAGTCCCAATCTCCCAATCCCCACTTTCATTAAACCACTTGAAGACTAAAGCCTCGTACACACGATCAGATTGTTGGCAGGGGATTGTTTGACAGACTGTAGTCCTAAAATCTGACCATTAGTACGCTTCTTCTGACAATTGTTGTCCAACTTTCGGCCAACAAATGTTGGATGGCAGGCTAGTATATTTTCGGCGGACAACAGTCTGATTTTCATATGGTCAGTATACAAGTCCATCACACAAAAGTCGAAGGTACAAAACACGCATGCTCGGAATCAATGCTCACCAAACACGACATTAGCAGGAAGGGCCCAAAGGGTGGCGTCAAGAGCTGAAATTTCTCGTAGTACGTCACTATGCTCATGTTTGTTGGCCGACAATTGTGTACAGTTTGTATGCAAGACAAGTTCCTGGCACACGCCCTTTGGACAAAAATCAGACTCTCGGTTGGCCAACAATCGGATCGTGTGTACAAGGCCTTAACCTTTTTCTGACACTTGTTGCTTACAAGTTAAAATCAGTATTTTTTGCTAGAAAATCACTTAGAACCCCCAAACATTATATATATATATATATATATATATATATATATATATATATATATATATATATATATATATATATATATATATATATATATAATTTTAGCAGAGACCCTAGAGAATAAAAAGGCGGTTGTTGCAATATTTTATGATCACACTATTTGCGCAACGTTCTTTCTAAAGCAATTTTTTGGGAAAAAATACGCTTTAATAATTTGAAAAAAAAACTAGTCGGAAAAAAGTTAGCCCAATTTTTTTGTATAATGTGAAAGATGATGTTATGCAAAGATTTGTGATCTTTATTCTAAGCAAAAAAATCTTGATTCTCATTTTATCCAGAATGGCGTCGCTCTACTCCAAAGCCACGGCAACCTCCCTACTGATTTAGTCATCCTCTCTATTCTCCATTCCAATAGGGCCCCCACAGTGCCCCCAGTGGCATATATGTATACTTGCTTCATTTTATTGCAAAGAACTCTCTAGGGAACTGAAAAAAATAATTATTTCTCTACATGAAGATGGCCTAGGCTATAAGAAGATTGCCAAGACCCTGAAAATGAGCTGCAGCATGGTGGCCAAGGCCATACAGCGGTTTAACAGGACAGGTTCCACTCATAACAGGCCTTGTCATGGTCGACCAAAGAAGTTGAGTGGACGTGCTCAGCGTCATATCCAGAGGTTGTCTTTGGGAAATAGACGTATGAGTGCTGCCAGCATTGCTGCAGAGGTTGAAGGGGTGGGGCATCAGCCTGTCTGTGCTCAGACCATACGCCACACACTGCATCAAATTGGTCTGCATGACTGTCGTCCCAGAAGGAAGCCTCTTCTAAAGATGATGCACAAGAAAGTCCACAAACAGTTTGCTGAAGAACACCAGACTAAGGACATGGATTACTGGAACCATGTTCTGTGGTCTCATGAGACCAAGATAAATTTATTTGGTTCAGATGGTGTCAAGCATGTGGCGGCAACAAGTGTGTCTTGCCTACAGTCAAGCAGGCTGGTGGGAGTGTGATGGTCTGGGGCTGCATGAGTGCTGCAAGCACTGGGGAGCTACAGTTCATTGAGGGAACCATGAATGCCAACATGTACTGTGACATACTGAAGCAGAGCATGATCACCTCCCTTCGGAGACTGGGCCACAGGGCAGTATTCCAACATGATGACCCCAAGCACACCTTCAAGACGACCACTGCCTTGCTAAAGAAGCTGAGGATAATGGTAATGGACTGGCCAAGCATGTCTCCAGACCTAAACCCTATTGAGCATCTGTGGGGCATCCTCAAATGGAAGGTGGAGGAGCGCAAGGTCTCTAACATCCACCAGCTCTGTGATGTCATCATGGAGGAGTGGAAGAGAACTCCAGTGGCAACCTGTGAAGCTCTGGTGAACTCCATGCCCAAGAGGGTTAAGGCAGTGCTGGAAAATAATGGTGGCCACACAAAATATTGACACTTTGGGCCCAATTTGGACATTTTCACTTAGGGGTGTACTCACTTTTGTTGCCAGCGGGTTTAGACATTAATGGCTGTGTGTTGAGTTATTTTGAGGGGACAGCAAATTTACACTGTTGTACAAGCTGTACACTCACTACTTTACATTGTAGTAAAGTGTCATTTCTTCAGTGTTGTCACATAAAAAGATACGATAAAATATTTACAAAAATGTGAGGGGTGTACTCACTTTTCTGAGATACTATATATAGGAAGCAGGGGAGTAACTACAATTCATGGGGCCCCATGGCAGAAATCTGATGGGGACCTTCAATGAAAAGTGCCATATATTTTTAACATAAAGTTTGCCTAAATTAAAAGCAGGTAGCAGGAGAATGTCAGTATAATCCGTACACTATTAGGGTACTTGCACACGGTAAAGATGTATGAACATCAGTATTCTTTGCCAAAATATCCTTGAATTTATTGCACAGAAAAGGGTGGAGAATACCGCGCCAATCAGAAACATAAAATAGCAGCCAACACTCCAATAAGACCAAATTGTGCAAAATACATAAACATAAATAGTGTAGCGCTAAAATGTAAACCTCTGTGCAAAAAATTACTATGCAAAAAAAGGAAAAATTATTCCACAGTGAAGTGAAAAGTAATCTTATCTTGTCTCCGGATTACATATTTGTGAAAAAATATCAAATGTGTAGAGTAACAACATATAAAAGAACACTCATATCAATAAAGATAAGAGGAATGTAAAATGAAAAAATACAAAAAATAACGTGATAAGCTTAAAGTGTCCACATTCCAAAGGAATATAAATACAATCTTAGGGGATGAATTTATTAGAAAAATGTCCAAAATTAAGGAGGTGTGGCCACCAAATGGATCTGAAAGTATTCTGTTCCCAGTGATCTATCATGCAAATAAGGCGGATTCCATACAATGCAAATAATCCATAAATGTCTCCTCCATAGTGATCTGATCAACACAAAAGATAAGGTACTCTTACCAACTTTGGTGGACTCACAGGCCGTTGGCGGTGAGTCAGAAAGGCTTGCACTGTCTCAGAATGGAGGACAGTATGGGAGCAGGTCATGTGCTGGTAAACCTCTTCCTCCAAATGGGATGCCAGGATCCTGCCCGAATGGTCCTGCTTTCTCTTCCTGTCTGTAAGTTTCCTGGAAACTTCCAGGAAACTTACAGACAGGAAGAGAAAGCAGGATCAAATCAAGTTTGGACTAAAACTTCTGTGTCGTGAACTGTTATACTGGGAGCTTCTGAATAGTCACTCCAATATCTACTGTACATCCTCTTTTAAGACTATCAGAGAGACAGCAGGTCAAGACCAGATCAAGGTCCAGCCTGCGCTGCTCATTTACTTTTTGACAGGGCCTTTGAAGGAGGACTGGCTCTGGGTTCAATTCCTCAAATACTTATATCCCATTCTTATTGGTCCAGTGCTATCTCACACACACACACACACACACACACACACACACACACACACACAGAATACAATAATTGGCAGGGGAGATTCCTCCTGGATGGGGCTAAACAAGAGATTTTTTTTTAAGGCCTAGCAGCAATAGGATCATCTGTTTGAATCCCAACCATGGCACTACCTGCATGGAGTTTGTATGTTATTATTATACAGGATTAATATAGCACCAACAGTTTGCACAGCTCTTAACAAAATGAAGGCAGGCGTTACAGTAGATTACAATTTGGTACAAGAGGAATCAGAGGGCCCTGCTCGTTAGAGCTTACAATCTGAAAGGGAGGGTCAATTAATACAAAAGGTAATAGCTGTGGGGGATGAGCCAATGGAGGAAGTAAAACAGTGTATTAGTTAGAAGCAGGATAAGCCTCTTTGAAGAGAAGGGTTTTCAGGGATCGTCTAAAGATGGATAGATTAGGGGACAGTCGGACAGATTGGGGTAGGGAGTTCCAAAGGATGGGAGAAGCTCTGGAGAAATCCTGGAGGTGAGCATGTGAGGAGGTGACAATGGAGCTAGAGAGCAGGAGGTCTTGGGAGGACCGAAGAGAGCGGCTTGGTTTTGAGACTAGGTTTGTGATGTAGATGGAAGCAGAGTTATGTATGGCTTTGCAAATTATTGTTAGTACTTTGAATTTTATTCGTTGGGTAAGTGGAAGCCAGTGGAGGGATTGGCAGAGAGGGGTGGATGCCACTGAACGGTTGGTAAGGTGGAGGAGTCTAGCAGCAGCATTCATTAGTGACTGAAGTGGGGATAGTCTATGTAGAGGTAATCCAATGAGGAGGGAGTTGTAGTAGTCGAGGAATAACCCGGGAGTGAATTAGAAGCTTGGTGGTGTCATTGGTTAAAAAGGGGCGTATTCTGGAAATGTTGCGAAGGCGGCATGATTTGGACAGGGATTGGATGTGGGCCTGAAAGGACAGTTCAGAGTCTAGGATTACCCCTAGCACCCTGTCATGTGCGGAAGGACTGATAGATGTGCCATTGATCTTGACAGAGAAGTTAGGGGAAGGGGCACATGGGGGAGGAAATATTAAGAGCTCAGTTTTAGATAGATTCAGTTTGAGGAAGTGGTGTGACATCCAGGCTGATATGTCTGTTAGTAAATCAGTGATTTGTGAGGAGATTTATGGGGTTAGCTGAGGGGCAAAGACATAGATTTGGGTGTCATCGGCATATAAATGGTAGCGGAAGCCATGGAAGGCTATCAGCTGACCCAGGGAGGACGTGTAGATCGACAATAGTAGAGGTCCAAAAGGACAGAACCTTGGGGGACCCCAACGGTAAGAGGAGTTGGAGAAGAGGAAGTGGAGTTGTAAGTGACACTGAAGGTGCAGTGAGATGGGCAAGTTTCGAACCAACAGAGAGCACAGCCATGGAGACCAAGCAAATCGAGTTTTTTGAGGAGGAGGGGGTGATAAACTGTATCAAAGGCAGTGGAGAGGTCCAAGAGTAAGGAATAATGACTATTGGTTTGTTTTCCCTGTGCCTGCGTGGGTTGCTGGTAGGCAGGTCTTTGAAGTGGGGGAGGAAACCCATGGAGGCACAGGAAGAACATACAAACTCCATGCAGGTAGTACTGTGGTTGGGATTCAAACCGACAACCAGCTCCTGTCTAAATTGACCCTACTATGTGTATGTATGAATGTGAGTTAGGGACCTTAGATTGTATTAGAGCTGCATAATTCTGTCCAAAATGAGAATCACGATTTCTTTGCTTTGAGGATAGATCACGATTCTCTCATGATTCTCGCAGCGTAACATCATCTTTCACATTAAAACAAAATAAATTGGGCTAACTTTACTATTTCGTTTTTTTTTTATTCATTGAAGTGTATTTTTTCCCAAAAAACTGCATTTGAAAGACCGCTGGACAAATACAGTGCGACATAAAATATTGCAGCAATTGACATTTTATTCCCTAGGGTCTCTGCTAAAATATATATAATGTTTGGGGGTTCCAAGTAATTTTCTAGCAAAAAATATTGATTTTAACTTTTAACAAGTGTCAGAAAAAGATTTAGACTTTAAGTTGTTAATAACTTGGCAAACTGCCTGGATTTTTTCTTTACACACAGAAGTTTATCCCTTTGATCTAAGAAGGAAGAGTTAGTTACAATGTTTCATGTTAAAAACTTGGCAGACTGCCCAGATGTTTTCTTTTGACAGCTGAGTGAGCAGATAAGTCTCTCCACTTGTTATATGAAAGAATCGGCAAACTCTGAAATAGAGATCGTGGGGGGGGGGGGGGGGGTTGAATCGAGATCACAATTTTTTTTAACAATTAATTGTGCAGCTCTAGATTGTATGCTACTTGAGGGCAGGGAATGATGTGAATGTACAATAAATGTGTAAAGCTCTGCTTAAAATTGACGGCGCTACATAAGGAAACCTGTAATAAATAAATACATTTTAAAGTATGGGACCAGTCTTAAACAGCTTAGCTATGAATTAAGTTAAAAAGGAGGAAGATGACTGGCTAAAACATTGGGTAATATCGTTTACAAAAAACTGAATTTTGTTTATAATTAGTTTACAAGTAAGGCTCGGTTCACACTGGGGCGACTTGGGATCCGACTTGTACGCCCTCAAGTCGCCCCAGAAATAGTTTCAATGGGAGTGAACGCTAGCGTCTTAATAGACGCTACTGAAGTCGCTCCGACTTCAGAGCGTACTCCCTGTACTTTGATCCGACTTGGTAGGCGACCTGTACCATAGAAATCAATGGAAGTCGCCTCCAAGTCGGATCTCTCTGTAAAGTCAAGCGACTTTGCAGGGAAAACCCCTCCCTCCCCCCCTCCCTCCCAGAGAGCTGATTGCCCCCCCTCCCTCCCAGAGAGCTGATTGCCCCGTGATTGGCCACAGGCGAAGTCGCCTGTCATGGAGGCGACTTCAAGTCGCCTTGTAATTTGCTGAAGTCGCGCTGAAGTTGCGCTGAAGCCACGCTGAAGCCGCGCTGAAGTCGCGGTACAAAGTCGCGCTGAAGTCGTGTTGCCCCAGTGTGAACCGACCCTAAGGGCTTCCTGGATTTTCACGAGATAACATTTGAGGGATCAAGCATGCAGAAAAAATGTTGTTTGTCAAGCAATATTGTGTGCTCATTTCTGGAAAAGATCCAGCCCACATAAAATACAAAATATAAAAGAGAACTGGTAAGACATTGGGCAATATCTCAGACAAATCACAGAAAGCTATGGATTGGGTTTACAGTTATTTTACAAGCAAAAGCTTCCTATATTTGCGCAACATATCATTTGGGCAATCAAACATGCAAAAAAGAAAAATATTCATTAAAAGTATGGGTATTTTTTTTTTTTTAGATTCATACTTATCTAGGTGGATGCAGCACTGGTCTGATGCTGTATCTGTCCCCCGGCACCTCTGCACTGAAAACCGCCGATCACTCGGTTCAGACAGCTCCGTGAGCAGAGAGCCGCTTTCTGTCACTCATCAGCTTTCTGCTCTGCGCCCTCCTCGTTCACTGGAGCAATGGGCTGTGGAGGGGGTGGGAGCAGCCTGCTCAGGCTCTCAGCGGCTCGACTGCTTCTGACCCCTCTCCTGCCCAGCTTTCCAGTGAGCGCTGGAGGGGCAGAGCAGAGAGCCGGAGACTGACAGTCACTGCTCTCTGCTCAGAGCGGGCTAGAGAACTGAGCAATTAGCAGTCACATGATCGCTCAGCTCCCTGGCTTAGAGGTGGTTGGGAACAGCTTGCATTATCAGAATGATGCTGCAGAAGGTAGCCAAGTATTTACAGTGAGGGAAAAAAGTATTTGATCCCCTGCTGATTTTGTATGTTTGCCCACTGACAAAGAAATGATCAGTCTAGAAATTTTTTTGGGTGCCTGGCGCCTGAATTACAGCGGCGAGGGGGTTTTTGAAGCACCTGATTACAGCCATAGGCTCTAATAGGCGTCAAAAAAGGTGACCTGAGAGCACCCAGCAGCTGTGTTTGAATATTCATTTGCTTTTCTCTTTCCTAACACTAAACCGCCTCTCTGCCAATCAGGTGCTCAGATATGTTACCCGTGACCTGATTGGCTGAAACGACAGGCGCTGTACTTGGACGCCTATCAGGTGTCCAGTCATAGCAAAGGATGGGAAGAGAGGACGGGAGAAGACATCCAGTTCCAACAAGACAGGGTGGGTGCAGACGGCGGGTGGGGGGGCACACTGACAGCGTTTGATATGGCACAGTGGAAACCGTTTGATATGGCACAGTGGAAACCGTTTGATATGGCACAGTGGAAACCGTTTGATATGGCACAGTGGAAACCATTTGATATGGCACAGTGGAAACCATTTGATATGGCACAGTGGAAACCATTTGATATGGCACAGTGGAAACCATTTGATATGGCACAGTGGAAACCATTTGATATGGCACAGTGGAAACCATTTGATATGGCACAGTGGAAACCATTTGATATGGCACAGTGGAAACCATTTGATATGGCACAGTGGGAACCATTTGATATGGCACAGTGGGAACCATTTGATATGGCACAGTGGGAACCATTTGATATGGCACAGTGGGAACCATTTGATATGGCACAGTGGGAACCATTTGATATGGCACAGTGGGAACCATTTGATATGGCACAGTGGGAACCATTTGATATGGCACAGTGGGAACCATTTGATATGGCACAGTGGAAACCATTTGATATGGCACAGTGGAAACCATTTGATATGGCACAGTGGAAACCATTTGATATGGCACAGTGGAAACCATTTGATATGGCACAGTGGGAACCATTTGATATGGCACAGTGGGAACCATTTGATATGGCACAGTGGGAACCATTTGATAGTACAGTGAGGCTGCAATTGATGGGGTTTTTTTTCAGAATTTTTCAGTTTGTTTGCGTCCCCCAAAAAATTTTGAGTACCAGCCGCCACTGCCTGTAACATAAAAAAATGTGGAAAAAGTGAAGCCCTGTGAATACTTTCCGGGTGCACTGTACCTATAAAAGAAGAGTTTTTATAGTTCTCTTTTCAGCAGTCTGTGCGTTGGCCATAATGCTGCTCCCTCAACCACTGCAAGTATTCAACCCTTCAAGTAGAATGAATACCCGCTTCCCTGGCACAGGCTGTTCTTCCCACTGGCCTGTACGACCTACGAGCCAGCTGAATGGATCACAACTTGGGGCAGGGCAGAAGGTATTCTACACACCCCGAAGTGTGGAATACATGAAACTGGATTGTGTTGTTGTTTCAACAGATGGGCCTCTTTTACAGGAACTTCTTCTCTGTGTTGACCCTGTAGTGACAGGATCACTTTTAACAAGCTGCTAGTAGGCTTCAGTAAGCTTCAGAAAGCTTCAAGATTGTAGAAAATCTGATAGCATATTGTTTAATATGGCAGCACTTCCATTAAACCTATGTTTAAATGCCTAACTGTACTTTCAATTTAAAAAATCGGCAAAATACATTTCTGGTGTAATAAAACAAAGCATGCAAAGTCCTCGAGTTTGTTTTCTTTGGAAAGAAGCCACAGCCTGAGTAGCAAAGCCTTTAGCCCTGCCAACAGAGAAAAATCCCTGTTCTTTGCATGGCAGATGTCTGGCACGCCCCCTGCTGAGTCAGAGCTAGCGCTCTCCAATCACTATGAAGCTGATTGCAAAGCTGTTGCTCTGACTGCATGGGGTGTGCTGGACCTCTGTAGAGGGACTACTGCTTCTCCACAAGAGAACATGGGTCCTTCTTTAGAGCATGCTGGCAGGGCACATGATTTTCTAGTAAGAAAAAGAAGGGAAATGAATTGAAAGGCTTTGCAAACCTTTTCCTTTGATGCATCTAGAATGTATTTAGCGGATTTAAACTAAAAAGGTCATGCCGACACAGAAACGGAGGTTTAAAGATTGAGATGAAGGATTGCTAAAAGCTTTGCAAATACTCTGTGTAAACATTAATGCTACACATTGCTCTTTCACATAGTGAAGGCTGTATGTACACAACCTTACTGCTCCTTGCCACCTTGCAGGGCTATGAGTTGACAAACTCTGAGGCAACCATGCACATCCTGTGTCAATTAAAAAAAAATTGTAGTAGGGAAAAATATTACAGTTAATACAAACAGAAGTATGTATGGAAAAATTTGGCTATATACCATCTTTAGGCATCTTCAGGCTAGCAATGAGAAGACTAAGGCCTCATGCACACTGGGTACTTTTATGCTACTGGGTACTTTTTTCTACAGCCTGTAAAATCCCCAGCATGTTATCCTATGTGTCCATGCACACATAGGCGGGTATCAGCGGTTTTGGCAATGGCGGTTTCAGGCTGAACCCCCACCCCTGAACTACTGTGCTTGAAGAGGAGTTTTGCAGCTGTAAAAACGCACAAAAACACAGTAAAACGCGGCTATCCAGCATTTATGAGTGTTTTTAACCCTCAAGATTTGGTGGGAGGATTTATAGGCTTCTGCTAAACAAATGCTAAAAAATGCAAAAGCTAAAAGTGGCACAGTGGTGTAGTGGGTAGCACTCTCGTCTAGCAGTAAAAAGGGGTCGCTGGTTCGAATCCCAACCATGACACTACCTGCCTGGAGTTTGCATGTTCTCCCTGTCCCTGTGTGGGTTTCCTCTGGGTACTCCGGTTTCCTCCCACACTCCAAAGACATGCTGGTAGGTTAATTGGCTTCTGTCTAAATTGGCCCTAGTATATGAATGTGATTTAGAAACCTTAGATTGTAAGCTCCGGCGCTATACAAGTACCTAGAATAATAATAATGGCAAAATGCTATTGCAAAAAGGCTGAAAAATACTCAATCTACAGCTAACGCTACTCCCGTTTTTATAACATCCAGTGTGCATGAGACCTAAAGCCGGCCATACAATATTAGTTTCTTTTTTTTTTGAACAAAAAGATATGCTCCTTCATCCGAGAGAGCGCGAGAGAGAGAGAGAGCGCGAGCGAGAGAGAGAGCGCGAGCGAGAGAGAGAGCGCGAGCGAGAGAGAGAGCGCGAGCGAGAGAGAGAGCGCGAGCGAGAGAGAGAGCGCGAGCGAGAGCGCGCACGAGAGAGCGAGCGAGCGCGAGAGAATAAGAAAGAAAGAAAGAGAGAGCGAGAAAGGGTCTATAACAGGGACAGGCATTCCTGCGGCCCTCCAGCTGTTGTGGAGCTACAAGTCCAATCCTGTCTCTACTTCTGGGAATACCTGTCAGTCCTGCCATCATGCCTCCGAGTCATGTTTGTAACTGTCTTGCAATGCCTCATGGGACATGTAGTTATGCAACAGCTGGAGGGCTGCCGTTGCCCACCCCTGGTATATAGGGTTCAGATGGGTTGTTAAAAGGTCTGCAAAGCTGCACTGTGCAAATCGGTTGGCCCTCTCCTGCCCGATACTGATAAATCTAAGAGGCTGGGCCAAAAATTGTAGGTGGTACAGTGGCTGCATCCAATCAGATGCAGCCACTGGTAAGGTATTTTGCCAGCCATTAGGGCCAGCTGCCAAAATATAGTGGTCGCAGTGGGTAATTTGTCCTCTATAGCTTTATAGCGTAGATGGACTAATCTGCTAGAGTTTTTTCATTCAGATTTTATTTGCATCTCTCTATGGTCAATAAAAGTCTATAAAATCTAAAAAGTCAGCAGATAAACATTTAAAGAGCATTGGTTTGTCATTTATGATCTGACGGGGGACATTTTAAAATTACTCACATTGACGTTACGTTTTATAGCTTGTCAAGGTAATTGACTAGGTGGAGAACAAAACAAAACAATCATAAAAAACATCTTTTCAAAAGCAAAAATTTTACCAGCGTGTCTGGATAGATTTAATACAATAAGCCTTTGTCACTGAGATGGAAGAAAAGGAGTGCCTGCAGGGCTCAATATCATGCACAGTTGTAGGTTTATAAGCCTCTGTGTGGAGCAGATAGACTCAGCAGACAGATCGTTTCCAAACATCCAATCGCTGTCCGAACAGTGAAAGGGAGACTGTGCATACTCTGTAAATAGTATAGTCATCAAAGACGAATTTTACATTATCTGACCACAATGGTCTGTTTGTGAAGACCTGACCATCACACCCATATGAGCTTTTTGGAAATCCCATTTTAAAAAACCTTGGGCATTATTATGGAATCCCCCATCTTCTATGTTTTGGGAAGCCTTTCCACAATATTTGAGTCTTTTTTTTTTGGGAATGTGTGTCTATTTAGCTAAAAGAACATTTCTAAAGTCGGGTACTGACACTGTACGATTAAGACCTGGCTCCCAGGTCCTATTCCAAATCACCTGAAGGTCAGGGCAGGATCTGGCCTATCTGATCTGGGGATGCAGTAAAAAAAAAAAAGTCAGGGGTCATAATGTCAACAGTGTGAGAGTCATTGACAGTCTATTACACAGTGTCACCATCTGAGAAACACTAGTAACTACAACCTGTGCCCCCTTATATCAGATAGTCCCCATCAGAGTCCCCCTTTACATCATAACTACTCATCAAAGTGCCCTCTTACATCAGGTGCCCCCATACATCTGGTGTCCCCATCAAGAGTGCCCCCATACATCTGGTGTCCCCATCAAGAGTTCCCCCATCAAGAGTGCCCCCTTACATCTGGTGTCCCCATCAAGAGTTCCCCCATCAAGAGTGCCCCCTTACATCTGGTGTCCCCATCAAGAGTGCCCCCTTACATCTGGTGTCCATATCAAGAGTGCCCCCTTACATCTGGTGTCCATATCAAGAGTGCCCCCTTACATCTGGTGTCCATATCAAGAGTGCCCCCTTACATCTGGTGTCCATATCAAGAGTGCCCCCTTACATCTGGTGTCCATATCAAGAGTGCCCCCTTACATCTGGTGTCCCCATCAAGAATGCCTCCTTACATCGGGTGTCCCCATCAGAGTGCCCCTTAAATCAGGTGACCCCAATAGAGTCCCCCTTATAACAATTGTCCCCATGAGAGAGTGTCCTCTACATGGATTCTCCTCAGAGTGCCTCCTTACATCAATTGTCTGCATCAGACAGACTCATGGATCAATAGACGCACTCTCAAGGGGACCTGTGGAGGGGGACAAACTAAAATCTGGGGGGGCGCAGCCTACCCCAGCACTCCCTAGATCCAGCCGTGCTGAAGGTGTTCAGAAAAGATGAAGTTCTGGGCTCTGTGCAGGCCACTCAAGTTCCTCCACACCAAACCCACTGAGCCAGGTCCTAATGGATCAGGCTTTAGGAGTTTGGTTTAGTGAATTTGGTGTGCAGCTATACCGGAAAAGAAAAACACCTTCCCCAAACTGCTGCCACAAGGATGGAAAAAGACTTTGTATGCTGTAGCATTAACAGTACCCTTCACTGGAAACACCTAAAACGTAATCATTTGGAGGGATGTCCTCATATCGTTTGGTGTCAAACTCCATTAGCATTATGGTTTCCCTCAAAAGGGCCGGTTGTATCTGTAAGACTATGTAAATCTATCCGAGGCTTTTTTTTCCCTCAGAGAATAGGTGCAGGAACTCAACCACACCGTGTAAAGTGTAAATCAAGCTCAAAGAGAAACAATTTAAAAAAACTGCCAATATTTCAAAAGCCTTATTACTATGTAAATGGGGCAACCATTTTTGCTCACTACATAAACAGGCACTGGCAACCACCCTTAAACATGAGATGGTTTATTAAATAGCTGCATCAAATAGGCCTGACTGATTTGAGACAATACGAGATGTTTAATCTGTAAGAGATTTCAGCAGAGTTTGGCCTAGCTTACACTTTCTGTTGGGGTGCAGAAAAAACAGACGGCTGAGCCCACACTGCAAGGGTTACCTGCTGGTAAGGGGGAGGAGCTGAGAGAGACGCCGTGGGACCCCAGAACAGGAGGATCGGGGCCACTCTGTGCAAAATGAGCTGCACAGTGGAGGTAAGTATGACATGTTTGTTATTTTAAAAAAAAATTAAAAAATGAACTTTTACAATCCCTTTAACTCCACTTTCTTGGGTAAAAAAAAAAAAAAAAAAAAAAAAAAAAAAAAAAAAAAAGGTAATAAAAATACTAATATAGCATATACAATTGTGACACAAGTCATATTGTAATTGATTATTAACCTCTTGCCCTCCGGAAAATTACCCCCCCCTTCATGACCAGGCCATTTTTTGCAATACTGCACTGCGTTACTTTAACTGACAATTGCGCGGTTGTGCAGCGTTGTACCCAAATAAAACTAATGTGCTTTTTTCCCACAAATGGAGCTTTCTTTTGATGGTATCTGATCACCCCTGCGGGTTTTATTTTTAACAAAACAATATATATATATATATATATATATATATATATATATATATATATATATATATATATATATATATATATATATAAAAAATAAATAAACAAAAAAAGACCAACAATTTGGAAAATAACTATTTTTTACTTACTTGCTATAAAACCTATCCAATAAATAAAAAAATAAATAAAATAAATCGAAATTTCTTAATCAGTTTAGGCCAATATGTATCCTGCTACGTTTTAGGTATAAAAAAAAAATCCCAATAAGCGTATATTAAATTGGTTTGCGCAAAAGTTAAAGCGTCTGCTAACTATGGGACTTGCAATGACACACAGAGCGGAGCTTGGCCCCGCCCCTGCTCCCTCCTCACTGGCTGCGATTGACAGCAGTGGAAGCCAATGGCGGCCACTGCTGTGTCTATTATTATTATTATTATTATTGGTACTTATACAGGGGGTTGCCGGGTTACGAACAAGATAGGGACTGTAGGTTTGTTCTTAAGTCGAATTTGTTTGTAAGTCGGAACAGTACCTTTTTTTTTTTTTTTTTTTTTTATTTATTTGTAGCTTGTCATTTACTTTTTTTAAATTTTTGTATAATTTTCTTATTTTAATTATTCTTTACTTTAATTACTTTGTTATTTTATTAATTTAATTAATACTGTATTATTTTTCTATTTTTATATCAATTTTTTTTCACTTAACTTTATTGTTATCACACAGGAGAAAACAATTCCCTGTGTGATAGCAATTGGAGGTGACAGGTTCCCTTTATTGACCCTGTCACCTCCAAAACAGTTCTAGCACTGTGCTAGATTTTCTGTCATAGCTGAGAGGGGAGGAGCACAGCTCTCCCCTCTCACTCTCACTCTTTACATGGCGGCAGGGACAGGAGGAAGCAGAGTGGTACAGTACACTGTATACTGTACAGTACTTAAGCATATTACAGCAGGGAGATGGATAGATGGTGTGTCCAGGCAGGCCGGCCGTGGTGCACCTCCGCGGGGCAGCGCTCGCAGGAAAGACCGGGGATCCTGAGGCTTCACTAGGCCGGACAAGGCCGCGGCCACGACGGGCCGTTTTAGCGGCCTGGCAGGCCACCGGCAGGCCACCGGACCGTACCAGGCCTGTGGACGGGCAGGCAGGATAACGAGGGGACTTCACAACCAAGCCAGGAACACTCCAGCAAGAAGAGGGATGGCGTCGGCCGGCAGTGACGTCACTCGGGCCCCGTTCGTAAGTAGGGGTTGTTCGCAAGTCGGATGTTCGTAAGTCGGGGACCCCCTGTATAGCGCTGTCAATTAATGCAGCACTTTACACATACATTGTACACTCACATCTAAACCAATGAAGAGGGACAGAGCCTCTGCTCTTGTGCACATTGCTGGATTTAGATTGGGTTCAGGGGGGCTGGGAGGGGAGCTGCATGCAGAAAGTTTTTAGTAGAATGCAAAAAAAAAAAACAACAAAAAAAAAAACACTTTGTGCGTCTTTAAAACCACTTTAAAGCATTACTAAATCCAGTACACTGCAATCACTATATCTGGTCTCCCACAGTACACAGAACATGAAAAAATGCAATTATTTTAGTAAATATAAACTGCTAAATACCCTTTCTCGTCAGCAGTATATAGTCTTGTGACTTCTATCAGTGTCTGGTTAAAGCTTGCAGGAGGAGTTTCATTCTCTCACAATTAGTGATTTTCGGGCGAAAACTGTGTTTTTGTCATTCGGCCGAATGACAAAAACAGCCGATACCGAAAAGGGGGCGTGGTCCGCCCCGGGTGCCGCCCATTGCGAGAGTGTCCCAGTCCTCCACTCCCTCCTCCTCTCCTCGAACTCCATGTGTGTGACAGGGCAGGCACTCTATTCCTCCCTGCGGTGGAAGTCGGGGCTGTCCGCAGCGAGAGTCGGGTGGGAGGAGGCCGCGGTGCATTGTGGGCAGTGTAGTTCAGAGGTGAGAAATGTTTGCCTGAATCTCACACCTCAGAGGCTATGAGAAGGATAAATAACATTCTGAACCACAAGGTGAGGGTGGTATATAGTATGAAAAGAGCAAGCTTTTGACAAGGATCAATGATATACATACCTGTCTGTCCAGTAAGCCAAAGAGCTATGCGCAAAGTGTAGTAATCCATAGCAAAGAAGCAGAATTAGGTTTTCACTAATCTGACTTCAGTAAACTGAAATCTGATCTTGCTGTTATTGCTGGTCTTTGCATTCCAATTGTCCTTTTGTTCCATTTTGTAACTTACAGCAGAAAAATTACACCTGGAATCCAGGGCCAGATTAAGAGCATCATGGGCCTGGGGCTGAGGATTTCGGTGGGCCTTTTTATGGAAATAAATAAAATTGAGGTGCAAACAATTTTTTGTTAAAACAAATTCAATATTTTAATTACCATTAAAGTGCCAAAACAGAAATATATTGAAAATATTTATTTTTTGTAAACAATAGAAAACTTGTTAATTAAATAAAACCATTATAAATAGAACAGTCACAACAACCATTTTTTAAATAAACATAAACCATATAAACAATTTAAATATACGTGTATGATGTTTGGCTCATACAAATATGTTCCTTAAAGTATTATTACTATTAAAGCATCATAATCAATACAGCTTGCTGTTATGATTATGGTGCAGAGAGTAACTCTTGAAATAAATTGCAACCACTAGTTATAAACACACAAACAAGTTATTCACTGAACTGTAAACTGCATTTAACCTACATGAATGAAACTACACATTAACTTTTCTTGCTTTTTTACTTGCAAATTCCTCAATTGTAGAATCAAGATTAAGCTCGTTCAGCAACCCATTTTCAATGCACAAAAGAGAAAGCGCATTTAAACGCTCCTGACCCATTGAAGATCTTAGTTCATTTTTTACACGTTTTAATGCTGAAAATGAACGCTCACCACTGCAGTTGCTGACCATTAAACACAAATACATGCGGAGGGACACATATGTATTTGGGAATGCACCAACTAGGGATTGTGCGATCATAAACTTGTACATTTGAGTTTCTTGACTCCCATGATTGTCTTTATTTGCAGGGGAAGATTGGTACATTTTGAAAATAGAGGAAAACTGTACAATTTCTTCTGTAAACAGGGGTTCAAGATCTTCAGGATATATTGTCACTAGTGTACTGGCTCTGGAACGTAGACTATCAGCTGCTAGAGTGCATATTTCTGATAGAAATCCAAATCTTTCTTGAATTATGCTGTATGCTGCTTGCCTGTGCCTCAGTGATTCTGTCAGTAGGTCAATTATAGGATAAAAGGTATGTACTTTAAACCTTTCAGAGGGTGTCATATCAGCATCAGCATCTTCTGCATCACCATAGTCCCACCTCCTATTTCTTTTCACTTTCCTTCCACGTTGTAGCTGGTACTCCTCGCAGCCGGAAATATTTTTACCCCGCTCTTCAAATTCAGAGAATCTAGACCGGAGAGACTGCACAAAATCCTTCAGAGAGGTCAGCATGTTTGTTGCTGTATGCAAATCTAATTTTGGATCTTGGAGACACTGACTGGTTCTGTGAAACCTAGGTAAAATGACAGACCATACTTCAACCACTATTCCAGTTTCCAGCTGATCCATGACATTGCTTAGGCCCTTTGCTTGTAAACAGATCTCTCCCTTTGTGGATTCATCATTCAAAATATTTGAAAGGACAGCTCTGATGGTACTAAAGCCTTTTTGTAAGGCGTTCACAGCATCATGGTGAGCAGACCAACGTGTATCAGCTAACCTTTTTAATGTTGGTATACCACATGGTTTGAAACTATTTATTAAAAGATTCCACCGATGACTTGAAGCAGAAAAAAAACAATACAACTGCTGTACAAAATTAAAGAACGAAACTGCAACTGGACAGCTGTTTACGGCATTTTGTCCCACAAGATTAAGTGAATGCGCACAACAAGGAATGTATTCAGCAAGTGGGTTTTTTTCCCGAATTAAGGCCTGCATGCCATTATATTTGCCACTCATATTCGATGCATTATCATAAGACTGACCCCTGCAATCTTTGATGGAAATTCCATTTTCATCCATAAATCGAAGAAGAGTGTTTGTTAGCTCCATACCAGTGTGTCCATATATTGGAATGAATTTCGTAAAACGCTCCACAGGACCACTAGGTAGTACATAGCGAAATATGATTGTCAGTTGGTCAAAATGTGCTATGTCAGGGGTTGAGTCAACAGAAATGGAATAATATTTGGCTTTATGTATCTCTTTTACAATCTGCTGTAGCACTTGCTGACCAATCAGTTCAATAAACTCATCACATATCGTTGATGATAAGTACGATATGTGACCTCTTCCCTTATTGCCATGCTTTTGAATATGGTCAGCAAGAAATGGATCATATTCAGCTAACAGCTCAAGACAGCCCAAATAATTTCCATTATGTACGGATCCAATAATTTCATCACTTCCTTGAAAAGGAAGACCTCTTGATGACAGTAGTTTTATAACACTCAGGATACGGCGAAGTATTTCATGCCAATATTTTTTCTGACTCTCATACGGTTTAACAAGACCTTTGTCTATTCGTTGGCCAGAAGTTTTTCTCCTGATGAGGTCTTCAATTGCTTTTCCATGGCCAGCACTATTTTCATGCCTGCTTAAATCTCTTGTGGCATGTCGCCAATCTGAATACCCTTTTGAAGCCAAATGGGTTTCCTCTTTTGAAAATAGTTTGCAAAAAGCACAAAAAACTTTTCCAGTTTTCGGAGAATAACACAGCCATTCACGCTTGATTTTTTCTCCATTCAACGGTTCTCGGAAAAACAAAGACTTTGTACAGTGTCTTGTAAAAGTTTCACCTGGACATGTCTTTTCTGAAGCTCTAAAATCACTGTCCATATGTTGACAATCAACTCCTTTTTGGCAAAAATATTCCCTCAAAGCATCACAGATAATCCAGTCTCCAATATCATCTGAATAAATTTCTTCTTGCTGTTCTGAGTCCAACTCAGTGGATCCACTTGCTCCTGCACTAGTTTCACTTTCATCTGATGGATGTGAAACAACCAAACTTGTACTGACATCAGCTGCACTGGTTGAACTTGAAGCTGAAGCAAGTATATCAGTTGTACCACTTGTTCCAGGTGTGCCTTTTCTACAAAATTCTGTGATTTTTTTGGTGTTAGACAAGAGTTTTTGGATTTGTTTTTCTTCCTCTTTCTTAGCTTTCACTTTCTCCCAACCACTACGTTGTTTTTTCATCCTTATGTGTAAAAATAAAATAAAAATTACAGTACTTTCTCCAGGAGCTCCTTAACACCTCAGACCCATGCAACCGTGCAAAAGGCCACATTGATTTATTTGGCATTTGTAAAACCAGCTCTACTTACATATACAGCGAGTAAAATAAGTATTGAATACGCCATCATTTTTCTAGGTAAATATATTTCTAAAGGTGATATTGACATGAAATGTTCCCCACATGTCGGTAACAATCCATGCCATCCATACATACAAAGACACCAAAACAAAATACGTTCAGAAATGAAGTTCTGTGTAATAAAATGGAATGACACAGGGAAAAAGTATTAAACACACAAAGAAGGGGAGGATCAAAAAGGCATGGAAAGCCAAGACACCAGCTGAAATCTATCAGTAATTGGAAAGCAATCCTGCCCCTTGTCAGTACAAATTAATATCAGCTGGTTCAATCTCTACTAATGGCCTATAAAAAGGTGTCTCGTTAGCAAGGTGTCACAAAAGAAACATCTCATGATGGGTAAAAGCCAGAGGAGACCAAAATGGAACTCTTTGGATGCCATAATACACACCATGTTTGGCAGTCACTTCACCCTAAAAACACCCCCCATACCAACAGTGAGGTTTGGAGGTGGGAATATCATGATGTGGGTGGGGCTTTTTTTCAGCATACGGTATTGGCAAACTTCATATCATTGAAGGAAGGATGAATGGAAATATGTACCAAGCTATTCTTGATAAAAATCTGCTGCCATCAGGATAATGAAGATGAAACGAGGGCGGACATTTCAGCAACACAATGATCCCAACACACAAAGCCAAGGAAACTCTCAATTGGTTTCAAAGAAAGAAAATAAAGCTGTTAGAATGGCCCAGCCAATCATCTGACTTGAATCCAATAGAAAATAGTTGGAAAGAACTAAAGATCAGAGATCATAAAAGAGGCCACAGAACCTTCAAGTTTTGAAGATAAGATTTAAAGATCTGAGCAACGCATGCGACTAGTTTCTCCATACAGGAGGCGTCTTGAAGCTTTCATTACCAACAAAGGATTTTGTACCAAGTATTAAATACATTTCAGTTAGCGGATTCAATACTTTTTCCCCCATGTCCTTCCATTTTATTACACAGAACTTCATTTCTGGTTTGTTTTGGTTTCTTTGTATTTATGGATTGCATGGGTTGTTACTGAAAAATACTTATTTTACCCTTTGTATAAGCACTGCACAGTTCATATGGTTGCCATAAACACATTTTTTGACACATCACCTATAATTAATGATGGACCGTCGGCATCAGTGCCAGTCTACACAATAATAACCCACCGCATTAATACCAGTTTCTGCAATTATATCCACCCAGCATCATTGCCAGTTTAGAAAATAATAACCCCCATCCTAAATGGCAATTTCCATAATAATAACCGAAAACATCAGTGCCAATTTACAGAACAACAACCAAAAGCATTCGTATCAGTAGCATCAATAATAACCTCCAGCATGACATCAGTGACATTTTACACAATAACAACCCACATCATTGGTGTCAGTAGCAGCAATAATAACCCCCAGCATCATAGATTAACATTCCCTCATATCCAATTATTTCCACTATTTATTAACACAATGTATTTTTTTAAATAGTGACAGCGAATTGAGGGAAAAGATTCTCCTCTTGCTGTCACTAGATCCAGTGGATAGGGGAGATGCTGCAGTGGGAAGTGGGAACATGTTACATATTCCCCAATGTGAACTTATCCTTTAACCACTTTCCTACGGGCACTTTCACCCCCTTCCTGCCCAGGCCAATTTTCAGCTTTCAGCGCTGTCACACTTTGAATGACAATTGCACGTCATGCAACACTGAACACATATGACATTTTTGTCATTTTTAATGTCAATTAGGAACACTAAGGCTCGGTTCACACTGGGGCAACACGACTTCAGCGCGACTTTGCACGGCGACTTCAACGCGGCTTCGACGCGACTTCGACGCGACTTTAGCAAATTACAAGGCGACTTGAAGTCGCCTCCATGACAGGCGACTTCGCCTGTGGCCAATCAGCTCTCTGGGAGGGAGGGGGGAGGGAGGGGTTTTCCCTGCAAAGTCGCTTGACTTTACAGAGAGATCCGACTTGGAGGCGACTTCCATTGATTTCTATGGTACAGGTCGCCTACCAAGTCGGATCAAAGTAGTACAGGGAGTACGCTCTGAAGTCGGAGCGACTTCAGTAGTGTCTATTAAGACGCTCCCATTCACTTCAATGTGAATCTATTTCTGGGGCGACTTGGGGCGACTTGAGGGCGTACAAGTCGGATCCCAAGTCGTCCCAGTGTGAACCGAGCCTAAGTGTCATTTCTGCCCACTGATTTATTCCTCTGCTGTCAACATAAATCACTTTTCTCAAGTTTTCCTGACACCAAGAAAAAAAATGGTGACAGCAGTGATTCAGAAGTGATTCATGTTGACAGCAGAAGAATAAAGCAGCAGGCAGAAATGACACTTAGTGCTCTTAATTGACATATGTACACACTATAGAGGGATATGCTTTGTTCATATTTCATATCTGAGGTTTACAACCACTTTAAGGCCCTGTTAATACCTGAGCTATTTGACATTGCAGTCTACGGCACTTAAATCAAAATCCCATAAAATTACTGGAATTACTGTCCCCGCGCCTTGAGTCACATTGATTAAGACTGCACCCACTGAAATGAATGTGTTTTGATTTTTGTAATTTTTTTTTTAAACAAATAGACCTTTTTTTGGTGGTATTTAAACACCATTGGGGTTTTTATTTTTTGCTAAACATGAAAAAAAGACAGACATTTAAAAAAAATGTGTTTTTCTTCTTTACTGATGTGCGCTGATGAGGCAGCACTGACAGGCACTGATGGGCACCAATGACGCAGCACTGATGGGCATTGATAAGGTGGTGCTGATGAGGCTGCACTAATATGTGGCACTGATGATATGCAGAACTGATGGGCCATGATGATCTGCACTGATAGGCAGCACTGATGGGCAATGATAGGTGGCACTGACAGGCTGCACTTATGGGCACTGATAAGGTGGCACTGATGAGGCAGCACTATTATGCGGCACTGATGGGCACTTATAGGCAGCACTGATGGGTGGCACTGACACTGAAAGGTGGCACTGATGATCTGCACTGATAGGCAGCACTGATGGTCAATGATAGGTGGCACTGATGAACTGCACTAATGGGCACTGATGGGCAGCACTGATGAGCACTGAACTGCAGAACTGATGAGCACTGAACTGCAGCACTGATGGGCAGCATTGATGGGCTCTGATAGGCGGCACTGACAGGCAACACTGATGGTGAATGATAGGTGGCCCTGATGAGCTGCACTGATAGGTGGCACTGGCATTGATTGGATGGCACTGATGAGCTGCACTGATAGAGGGCACTGGCATTGATTAGATGGCACTGATGAGCTGCACTGATAGAGGGCACTGACATTGATTGGATGGCACTGATGAGCTGCACTGATAGAGGGCACTGGCATTGATTGGATGGCACTGATGAGCTGCACTGATAGAGGGCACTGACATTGATTGGATGGCACTGATGAGCTGCACTGATAGAGGGCACTGGCATTGATTAGATGGCACTGATGAGCTGCACTGATAGAGGGCACTGGCATTGATTGGATGGCACTGATGAGCTGCACTGATAGAGGGCACTGGCATTGATTAGATGGCACTGATGAGCTGCACTGATAGAGGGCACTGACATTGATTGGATGGCACTGATGAGCTGCACTGATAGAGGGCACTGACATTGATTGGATGGCACTGATGAGCTGCATTGATAGAGGGCACTGGCATTGATTGGATGGCACTGATGAGCTGCACTGATAGAGGGCACTGACATTGATTGGATGGCACTGATGAGCTGCATTGATAGAGGGCACTGGCACTGATGCACTAAATGGGCACTGATGGGCTGCCTGCACAGTCACTGATGTGATGAGTTACACCCCCCACCCCACCCCAAAAAAAAAAAGTAAATTAACCACTTCACTTCAGTACACACTGCTGCACAATTTCATTTCACAGATAGAACTTGCCCAGCGCCATGGCCTTACTTGAACTTAGTTGTTGTGCTGCAGAATGATGAATGCAGATCCTCCTTCTCTCTCCTGGCTCGCAGTACCGCTCGGCGCTCGCACACAGCAGACGGTCCAGACACAGTACTTTCCCAATCAAGCTTTCCGTGACGCTGGGGAAGGCCTCCGGATGACGTCACGCCGGCCGAGACGTCAGCTCCGCCTACAGTATGCGACAGTGTGAGCACGCTCAGCCTCAGCGGCGCACAGGTACCGCCCACACTGTCTGCAACGTCTGTACTCTGCTTCACCGCATCGCCGTATATTGGTCTGACTGACATGTGGGCCTATAAACAATGCAGCTGCATGGCAATGTAAATACACATAGCGGCCGGCCGCGGCCGGCGGCAGGGCCGTGGTTACTGTATGTATTTTGAGTGTTTGGGCCTATATTATGATGGGGGCCTGGAGCTGCAGCTCCAAAAGCCCCTATGTTAATCCGGCCCTGCTGGAATCTAGTAGGTTAGAGAAAGCATCTTCACTTTCCTGTGAAGTTATACTGTATACTGCTGATCACCTATCACGTTCACACACACACAGCCATATATGTATGAGTGTCCAATGGATATTCTCTGACCATCTCCTGTACCATGTCTGCAGTCTGACCATCTCCTGTACCATGTCTGCAGTCTCTGACCATCTCCTGTACCATGTCTGCAGTCTCTGACCATCTCCTGTACCATGTCTGCAGTCTCTGACCATCTCCTGTACCATGTCTGCAGTCTCTGACCATCTCCTGTACTATGTCTGCAGTCTCTGACCATCTCCTGTACCATGTCTGCAGTCTCTGACCATCTCCTGTACCATGTCTGCAGTCTCTGACCATCTCCTGTACCATGTCTGCAGTCTCTGACCATCTCCTGTACCATGTCTGCAGTCTCTGACCATCTCCTGTACCATGTCCGCAGTCTCTGACCATCTCCTGTACCGTGTCTGCAGTCTCTGATCATCTCCTGTACCATGTCTGCAGTCTCTGATCATCTCCTGTACCATGTCTGCAGTCTCTGACCATCTCCTGCATCATATCTGCTAGAGGTGCACCGCATGGAAATTTTGCTAATACTATTAGCAATGTGTTGTATAAAAATGTATTTAATATATATAAAAATAACAATATTTTAAAAAAAGTAATTTTCTGCATCGGTCATTTTCGGTATTGGTTTCGGTTTTCGGCTTAGTGTATTTTTCATTTTTGGTATCGGTTTCAGCACCAAAAAAAACAATTTGGTGCCCCCCTACTCACAGATGTCCTATGAGAATGCAGGACCCCCGGACCCTCTGTCTGGACAGTGCTGATGGGAAGGTGCATGTGATCAGCACAGGGCCAAAGAAAAAAAAAAAAAACCTCTCTAGCAATACACACTAAACTGAGCAAGTGCAGAGTGAGCCCAAAGGCTCTGTTATTTCAGGGGATGGAATGGGGATAGTGGAAGAAAGGGAGGATCAGAGAAGACCATATAAAACAGCCTTTTTACACAATGGATTAACTCCTTAGGTTGCACAGGGAGTATAACAAGCATGCTTTACTGCATATACACACCAATTTTACTGGTGTGGGTTTAGTAACAAATCTTACATGTGAGTAATACAGAATATATAATAATGAAAATACATTATACTAGCTTTTTTAAAGATCAATACACTTGAGATTGAGCCCGAGCAAGGGTAGGGACTGCCAGACAGCCAAATTCAGTGCATTAGAAGGAATTACAAGCAAGGCTGCAAAGCTATAACCTGTGTGCCCAATGGCGGAGTTTGACAATACAATTTATTTGCAGTCCTCAAATAATTGTTGTATGTGCCCGCCCCAAAAACAACAATGCTCTGCGCTTAGTATGATATATCTAACAGTATATATATATATATATATATATATATATATATATATATATATATATATATATATATATATATATATATATATATATATATATATATAGCACATAAATAAATAAATAAATGGATAGCAGCTGCTTAAATAACAGGTCATGTATATAAGGCAATAATGAATAAATTAAATAAAGTTCCTTCAGTATTGCAGCAGCGCTGTATGCCCCAAATTAATAGGGTCCCCTTCTCAATCAAGTTCATTGAGTTCAAAAATGGAACAGACGGTAAAAGTCCCACTAATAAATATTGCTGTATCCTGTGAGGGTAGTTATTCCTTTCACCAAGCGATACACCACGTGCTGGGACCCCCAATGAAAAACGCACTCACCAGAAATCCAACCAATATGAGCCTTGATTAATAACAGTAGGTCTGCACCACTTTCCAAACGACCACCAGATGTCAGTCTTACTCTCGGTAGCTCCTGTCACATGATCCCCGGTGATGGCTCCTCCCACATTGATCTCAGTGCTGGACGATGGAACGCTGGAGGAGGCCTCTCATATATCTCTTCTCTATATATACTCCTCCTCCTCCTATCATATCTCTCAGTGGTGGTCGGTAGGTATGGGGATATCGGGGTGTCTGTAAGTACCGTACCAGCACTGAGATCAATGTGGGAGGAGCCATCACCGGGGATCATGTGACAGGAGCTACCGAGAGTAAGACTGACATCTGGTGGTCATTTGGAAAGTGGTGCAGACCTACTGTTATTAATCAAGGCTCATATTGGTTGGATTTCTGGTGAGTGCGTTTTTCATTGGGGGTTCCAGCACGTGGTGTATCGCTTGGTGAAAGTAATAACTACCCTCACAGAATACAGAAATATTTATTAGTGGGACTTTTACCATCTGTTCCATTTTTGAACTCAATGAACTTGATTGAGAAGGGGACCCTATTAATTTGGGGCATACAGCGCTGCTGCAATACTGAAGGAACTTTATTTAATTTATTCATTATTGCCTTATATACATTATTTGCAGTCCTGGCAACGGCTCAGCTGGGATTCAGGAATCCGCATTACATAATTCTAAAATGAGTTTCTACTTCCTAATCTGTGCAACAAACTAAGATTAGAGAAGGCAGTCTATTAACAACCCCAATTACACATTAAAAGGGTAACAAACAAAACACAGCTCATAACTACCAGGCACCCCACCCACAACTAAGAAAATAATTCCTTATGACAGAGAGGATTGATTTGTTTTTTATCACTTGTCTCCGGCTTTGAGGCACTCTTGATAAAGAAGAGGGCTGGAGCTACCAAAACAGCAGTGATTCATCCTGAAACCAAACACTGACACTAATATGTGAGGCTCATAAATTAAGCAACATTCAGCTTCAAGAGTCATAAAGAGGAATAGGAAAAAAACGCACACCGGGCTTTTCAAAAGAACTTTACTAAGCAATAGAAGTGACTAAAATTGCTCCGTCTCCAGGATTGTTTTAGAAATGCAACACTCTGAAGAAAGAAATGGCTTTAAACTAAAATGGGCACATGCACGCCTTTTCTGTGTTAGGCCCCTTTCACACCTGTGCGACTTTTCCTGCGACTTGGGACTGCAAAGTCGCATGATAAGTCATTCCCTACGATTTCTAATAACCATTCATACCTGTGCGACTTCAATTGGTGCCAAATTCAAAGTTGTCCCTGGACTACTTTGGTCCAACTTTCATGCAAGTTAAGGGTCCACAGACCTCCGGTTTACAAAGGCATTTCCTTAAATTGCACCAAAATCGCTGCGGCAAATTCACTGTAAAATCATGCGACTTTTAAGTCGCAGCTGTGTGAAAGGGGCCTTAAATAGATAATTAAATCCTCCCTTTTATGGCCGGTTCACACCATTTGTGGTGCAGAGAACGTGTGAGAGAGATTGTGCATTTTCCCGCACCCATGGATATGCGCTGCCCTCTGCAGCCATAGCAACTTATGGCAACCCCATGCATCTAGCAAAGGCGCCCACCAAAACACATGGCACCGGAGTATCATGCAGTCGCACAGGAATGCGCAATAAACGTGCATGCTCAGAGGCACGTTAAAGCGGAACTAAACCTTCCTATCCTTTCCAGTCAAGGAAGCTGCCATCTTTAGCCTCTTTCTTGATCTGCAGTTACCATGATGCTGCACGTGATCAGCTATGACACCAGCCATTTGATGGCTTGGCAGATTGGTTGAGAGAAGAAACAGTTGTGACCGTTATCATTCACAGCATGCCTTAAATGTAATTGTTTTGGGAAACCATTAAATCGTTGATTTTAGCTCCACTTTAAATGCTTGCCGTCCAGCCACTGTCATTATACTGAGGTAGGTCAGAGGGAAGACAGTGATAATCATGTGCAATGTGTTACATACATTTTTGCATACATTATACCTTGTTTTCAAACAAATTTGATATGTTATTATACATTTTCTTTTTCTTAGCAAACTCATCCTCTGAAGAGACCCCATACATCATGGGTCGAAACGCGTCAGTACTGTTATGCAATAGTCATTAATATATGCTGTGTATAACCCTTTATGTTTGCCACTTCCTGTATTTGGCATGGACATATTCCCATCTGAGCTCATATTTTAACACTCATTTAATAATCCACTTTGTCCTCCAATAAAGGTTTTTATTCTTCATTCAATGCCTAATTTTTTTTTCTCATTATCTATCTAGCTGCCTAAAAACCCCTCTGGGGGACCCTTCCCATTATTTATACTGAGGTAGGTTGCCACGGCTGCGCGAATCGCCGTAGGTGTACTTCAGCCGCTTTAAGAGCTATAGGGGGGGGGGGGGCGCACGTGTGGCGCGATGCCGGAGCCGATGCGCGTGGCCGGCAGCCGCCAGGTCACCCGCGATCGAGCGGGGATTTGTGTATGTAAACAAACGGATCCCCATTCTGACAGGGGAGTAGAGAGAGATCTGCTGTTCCTAGTGATCAGAACAACGATCTCTCTCCTCCACCAGTCAGTCGTCGCCCCCCCCCCCAGTTAGAAACATCTCCCTAGGGAACACTAAAACCCCTTCCCTACCAGTGACATGTATACAGTAATCAGTGGCTTTTTTTTAGCTCTGATCGCTGTATAAATGTCACTGGTCCCAAAAAATGTCAAAAGTGTCCGATCTGTCCACCGCAATATCGCAGTCCAGCTAAAAATATCAGATCACCTCCATTACTAGTAAAAATAATAATAATAATAATAATAATAATAATAATAAAAGGTCCATAAATCTATCCCCTATTTTGTAGACACTATACCTTTTGTGCAAACCAATCAATATACGCTTATTGCAATTTTTTTTTTACCAAAAATATGTAGAAGAATACATATTGGCCTAAACTAATGAAGAAATTCATTTTTGTTTTTTGGATATTTATTATAGCAAAAAGTTAAAAAATAATGTTTTTTTGTTTTGTTTTTTTTAAATTGTCGCAAATAAAAAATAAATAAATAAGAACGCAGAGGTGATCAAATACCACCAAATGAAACCTTTATTTGTGGGGGGGATAACATAAATTTGGTTTGGGAACAGCATCGCACGACCGCGCAATTGTCAGTTAAAGTGACGCAGTGCCATATCGCAAAAAATGGCCCGGTCATAATACAGGGGGCAAATGCTTCAGGTCCTTAAGTGAAAAAGGGTGGTAAATGATCAGCAGAACAGTGACTGCATCCTACCAGATCCAGGTATTTAAGCAGCTGCTGGTTTTACAGCCATTTGAATACAATGGCCAGCAGCAGGGATTCCTCCATCAACGCTGTGTGGGATGGATGGAGGAATCCAATAGATTTCTCTCATTTCAGCCCAAAATATATGCGTGTATGGCTTGCATTTCTTTTAATTAGAGACGGCTAAGAATTAGAACCCCTGTTGGGTTTAAAAGAAGAACTCCAAGAACTATTCTTATTGCCAACTTACAATGGTCCAGCTTGAAACGCTGTAAGTATTCCTATCTACCGGCCAGGTGACTGCTTGGGATGCTGAAAACCAGTGTAGTAGCCCACACTACATACAGTAATAGACACGATCTTCTGGGCCTTGCTTGGACTGCTTCCCCTTTGTACACTGAACATAGCTGCTTGCTCGCTCAGCACCACCTTCATTTAGATTGGGTTCACACTAGAGCATGGAGTGGCTCACAGTAGGGGGTCCGGTGTGTCTCCATTCACAGGTTCAGGTCCGATTTCAGCCCAACTTTTTGGCTGAATTCTTGCCTGAAACGGACCAAAAAACGCACAGGACTCCTGTGCAATTCGCATCAGAGCCGCTCTGAAGATGTGTGAAAGGGCTCCATAGAGAGCCGGTCACAATCTTCTGCTATGCGAATTGCATGAGGGTTTCCTCATCCAATTCGCAATAGTGTGAACCCAGCCTTAGAGAATGCCTTGAATGCGTTTGCATAAATACAAGGTGTTCTATATGACACGACAACCTCCACCTCGTCTAATAAGCCAGACGTTCTTTCATAGAATACAAAGCTTCCAATGAATGACTAAGCAGCGTTCAACCCGACTATTTTGTTGCATTAGTGGAATGAGAAGTTCCTGTTGCGCTGCTGGAATACAGTGCCATATACTACATGTACTGCGGGGGATCTTTTCAGGATGGTTGGTAAATATGTAATTTACGGGCCCCTTCTTGTTCTAAATGAAAGCTGGGGTATAAAATGGTATAAAAGAACGACGATTTGACCCCACTAACTTTTAGAAAATTGAACAGATGTTCTTTGAACAATTTTGAACGCAAATTTTACTAGTGTATAGCCTGCTTAATGCAACCATTCTCTAGCCCTTATACTTAATGGAGCCATGATTTTTCTGTTCTTAAACCTTAAAGTGGTTTTAAAATCCCCACATATAAGTGAAGTGACTGATACACCGAGATAAAACAAATCCTCTTACATAAGTTGTACCTGTTTACCTGCAGCCCTCTCTCCTCTACAGCAAATTTACAGAATCTAAAAGGGGTTGTAAACCCTTATGCCGTGTACACACGAGCGGACTTTACGGCAGACTTTGCCCGGCGGACGGGATTTGGTCAGACAATTTGATCGTGTGTGGGCTCCAGCGGACTTTGTTTTCTCAAAAGTTGGACGGACTTAGATTTGAAACATGTTTTAAATTAATCCGTCGAAATCGAGTCGGGTCGAAAAGTCCGCTGTCTGTATGCTAGTTCGACGGACATAAAGCCACGCTAGGGCAGCTATTGGCTACTGGCTATGAACATTTTAGTCCAGTCGTACGTCATCACGTACGAATTCGACGGACTTTGGTGGATTGTGTGTAGGCAAGTCCGTTCATTCAGAAAGTCCGTCGAAAAGTCCGCCGGGCAAAGTCTGCCGTAAAATCCGACCGTGTGTACGCGGCATTACAGGCCACTTTCACCTACAGGTAAGCCTAGATTAAGGCTTACCTGTAGGTGCTTGAAATATCTCCTAAACCCCCGAACGATGCTGTCTTCTGCGCATGCGCTGATGCATTCAGCGCATGTGCACTCTTGAAAGGGCACCCTGTGCCTTTTCAAGCTGGGGTCATGCCGTGACTGGCAGCTCCCACGCGCATGCGGGGGAGTGACTTCACGCTACTCCGGCCAGTCACAGAGCCGGAGTTCGCAGCCCCGGAAGGAAGAGGGGAGAGGAATGGACGCTCGCTGCCAGTGAGGAAATCGGGGACATCGCAGGCTCCTGTGTCAGGTAAGTGACACATAATTGACTACTACCGGTATGCGATGCATAGTAGCCCATTATGCTTTACCTTTGCAGGGAAACAGAGGAAGTAAAACCCACCACTTCCTCTATAAACAGCATTTCTGAGACAGGGATCTGACTGCACAGAGCTAAGTGTAATCTAACACCTGCATGAAGGCAATAAATAAACCCTCCTCTACACAGTCTCATAGGGAAACATGCACGTCTGAGGCTGTCAATCACCCGCTGTGTGCTGGGGAGGGGGCTGTCTCCTGGGATTGTCTGGTGTGCATAGACTGTCAGAAATGACTCATGCAGATAGCACAGAAATGACAGAGCAGACAGAAAACCAGGTGCACTTCTAGAAGCTTGTTGAAAGCCTGCTAGCAGCCTCTAATGAGGATCTGCGTTCAACATGTACAAACTGGAGCTGAGGGGCACTTGCAAAGCTTCACCAACACTTGCTGAAAGCTCTGCAACTGCTTTGTCAAAGCTTGCTGTTCACACTGCTCATATACAAGGCGAAACCCGTGTGAAACAGGCCTAAAACCCTTGCCCATTGACATACATTCCATTATGTTTAGACATTAGAGTTGCCACCTCATCCCTTTAAGCCTGAACACATTTGAATTACACAGGTTCTGAGGCTAATTTAATGCAGATAAGGACAAGGCTTAGGTGGGGAGTGGCTGTGTATACTCCGAGAAGGATGTGATCTAGCGAATTTGCTGTATTCCTCCAGATAGCACCAGGAACTTGAGAGGTGTACGCAATCTCCCGGATGTGGGAGGTCATGTAGATCTTAAGGAGGTGGTAGGGTGTTCCGTAGGTGAACCCCTCAAAGCAACATTCCACAAACCAGGAAATGATGTGGTAAGATAAGGAAAGAAAAGAAGGGCCACATAGTGTAAATCCAAAAAACAAAAAGTATTTATTTAAAATAAATAGATGTACACTCACATGTAGATCCAAAACATAAAACAGCGCTGTGAGAAAAAGTGGCGACAATGGGGTCCTGCCCGACGCGTTTCATCCTCAAAGACGTCGTCTGGGGGGTTTTTGGTTTAAGTTGCTGTTATGGCATCCAAACAGGGTGGATAAAAATCAATTATTTAAAAAAAAAAATCTGATTTTTTTGATTTTTATCAAATTTATTTTAATAAAATGCTTTTGGAGTAAAAATATCTATCTAAAGATCGTTTTCCATTTAAGAAACATTAATAATTTAGTTTATTCAGCATGAAATGGAGCTTAGTTATGTAGCAAGAGGCTGTATATTCTGCAATATTCACATTTTTTGGTAAACTCATTCAATGAATCCAAGTTCTGCAAGCTGGGATAACATGCACTGCATTGACGCATTCACACAATTTCACAATAGCTATGAGATAAACAAAAGAACAGGAATATTCTGTTTATCTCATTGTTTTGCAAATCCATGTACACTACAAACTGTACGATTGAATCAGTTCTGATATCACGGTTTTACTAACCTGACAGCTTATTATTCTAAATAGGAAACCTTCATTGTGTTTGTAAATTAAAGATTCTAACTAGCAGCAAGAATGAGTCCTTACATTTAAAGAGCACCTGTCATTTCAGATCCATCATGGCAGCGCCTGTTAGCGGGCATCCACTCACCTGCTGCCGCCACGTCTCTCACCTTGTTGTGTCACTGCCACATCACCAGCCGTCCCATTAAAGTGAATGGGACTGTCGATGAGTCAACAGCGGGTCAGAGGAGGAGACGCTCGCTGCCGGACAGAGATGACAGTTGCTCTGTAAAAATTATGATTTAAAAAGAGTTGATTTAAATAAAGCCTTTTTACTAGTGATTTAAATCAAATCCACCCTGCATCCAAATATCATGCAGCACTAAGGCCCCTTTCACAATGGGGCGGTTTGCAGGCGCTATTGCGCTAATAGCGCCTGCAAACCGACCCGAAACAGCCACTGCTGTCTCCCCCGGGGCTTTCACACTGGAGCGGTGCGCTAGCAGGACGGGGAAAAAAGTTCTGCTAGCAGCATCTTCGGAGCGGTGAAGGAGCAGTGTATATACACCGCTCCTGCCCATTGAAATCAATGGGACAGCGCGGCTATACCTGCAGAGGCGCTTTGCGGTGGTTTTTAACCATTTCTCAGCCGCTAGCAGGGGGTAAAACTGCCCCGCTAGCGGCTGAATACCGACGGTAAATTGGCGCTAACAATAGCGGCACTTTACCGCCGCTGCCACCGCCGTCCCAGTGTAAAAGGGGCCTAAGGCTGGATTCACACCTATGCATTTTTAGTGCTTTTTGCAGATTTGCACTACAGTCCATTTAACATGGTTTCCTATGGAACGTTCTGTAGTGCAAATCTGCAAAATGAAAAAAGCACTAAAAATGCCATAGGTGTGAATCCAGCCTTAGGCCTTGTTTAGACTTGTGGTTGGGAGACGACAATAAAAAAAACGCATGGTTGCGTTTGCAATCTCAGCGAAAGAGGGTGTTCACCTGCCGCTGCCACGATCCTCCGTTTCCTGCCCGTGGCAAAAACGATCCATCATGTGAATGAGGAAGAGAACCGAAAAAGCCCCACAATGAACGCAATAATGCACGCAGTTGTAGCGCATTTGTGCGGCAGTTACGGGGTTAAAACGGGTGGTGAGGAGACATTGCATCGCCTCCTCACCGACTGTCAAATGGCTCTGAAAAGTGATCTAAATGCAGAATGCTTTTCGGAGGAACAACAGTTTAGACGCTGGAAGTTCTGCTGTGTTGTAATTCATTCAGATCTTGACCCTGTGGCCATAGATCGACACAATAGAAAGCACATTGAACTTGCCAGAATTCCCTGTTAGAACAATGGCAGGCACTACAGGCTATGACAAGAACTGCATATTAGGTATTCACCGCACGGCTGAGCAGTCAGGACCATAATATAAAAGCACTCAAGCTTGTACATGGTGTAGGAGAAACCGGCATGTGTCCAGAGAAATTTCTACATTAATAGGCCAAGTAAATCAAATAAGAATGAGAACGCAGAACAGAGAGAAAAGGACGATATACGGCACTAAAGATGTACCAACGCTAGATTTCTTTATCTTTTATTTTCTATATCAATAAAACAATCAGATTTTTTTTTTTTTACATCCCTAAAGCAGAAAAAGGATAGGCATTATTCATCAAATGCATGCAAGGTCAAATGGGTGTTTTTTGGGCCCTCGCACTCCTTTACGATATACAGTGGAACCTCGGATTACGAGCATAATCCATTCCAGGAGTATGCTCGTAATCCAAAGTACTCGCATATCAAATCGAGTTTTCCCATTGAAGTCAATGGAAACGAAAATAATTTGTTCCGCATTGACTTCAATGGGATGCAATACCACATGCGGCCAGAGGCGGGGGGGGGGGGGGGCACCGGAGAGCCTCGGAAACGGCCGAAAAGGCCCGAATACACTTCGTCTGACCTCGGCAAACCTCGGACAGACTTCCTACCCGAGATTTGCCGAGGTCAGCCATGCTGTACTCGGGTCTTTCCGTGCATTTTCGAATGTGATGTTCGGCTCGGCTCTGGCGCCCCCTCCCCACCTCAGGCCAAAAGCGGTACTGCACACCGTTTTGGCCTGAATCCTGCTCGATTTGCAAGACAACACTCGCAAACCGAGTTACGCTTTTTAAAAATACAGTGTTCGTGAGACATGCTCGTTAACCGCGTTACTCGCAATCCGAGGTTCCACTGTATCAAACAATAGATAGAAAATAAATAAGAATTGCGCTTAATAATAAATGTGAAGTCCATAAGTGAATCCATATGGATCATGTTCATCTGTGCAAAGATGTCCACAAGCAATGTGATAATAAATCAATCAATCTCTTTAGTGGCAGTGTCCATCATCCATCACCAGCTATAGAAACTGCTTACCAGCTCCTGTAGACCCCTTGATATTAGAGGGGTTGGTGTGCGCCTGTGGCTTAAAACCCAGCCAGAGCCTCTCTCCACACCTCAGGGCTTCTCCACACGTCCAATGTCACTCAGTGAGTTCGATAGGAGTTAGGCACCAAAAAGAGACCAAAGGCTCCAACATAGCATAAAATCCTTGGTGGGTTTATTAAATAATAAAATTACAGTAGTAAGTGAGTAAAAGAGCCTTAAGTTTGGTGTGTCGCCCGCAGTAGCGTCGGGAGGGGGGGGGGGCTGACGGGGGCTGGAGCCCCGAGTGTGCCCCCAAAAAGCCCCGGGTCTCGATATTCCTAAATGCATTATCAGCCCCGAGCCATTTACAGGCAACAGGAACGATCTCTCGCTTATCCAGCGTGCCCGAGTGGCGTACAAAAAGTCCCGCCTCCTATGATGGACGTCACACTGGTCCAATGTCGGGATTGCAAGACGTGCGACGTCCATCATAGGCGCTGCCGGGACCGCAGCCATGCTAGGCACCGGGAGATCCCCGCTCGCTCTGTGTAAATGGGCGGGTGGCTCTTCTATCTGGCTCTGGCTGCCTGGTGCCTGCAGGGCTATCTGAGTGGTGGTGAATGCCAGCATGAGTGTAGTCGCACACAGGTAAGGCTGAGCAGCAACAATCTGTGTGTGTCAGGTAGGTCAGTGTATGTTTCAGGTAGGTCAAGCAAGTGAGCCCATCACCCTCCTCGCTGGCCGCCCCCCCCGGCTTTACCTCCGGGCTGAAGCCCCTGCTCTTTTTCCCACCTAGCAACACCCCGGGTTTGGCGGCACACAACCAAAACAAACCCATCTTTCGGGACACAAGAGAGATGGTGACGTCAGCACGTCGCTCTTCCCTGCGCGTTTCGTCATAAATGAAGTCGTCCTGGGGCACAGACAGCGCACTGCGTAACTGAATTAAGTACATTACGGAATTAACCAAGTCTCATTCTTGGTTAATTCTCTTGCAGTTGTGGCACTTGATTAGGTGCGGGCAGTCTGGCTGGCTGAGGCTCAGAATGAGGCTTGGTAAATTCCGTAATGTATTTAGGATGGTGACAGTGCGCCGCCTGCGCCCCAGGGCAACGTTACTTGTGTTGAAATGCATAGGGAGGAGCGACGTCCTGACGTCACTTTCTCTCTCGTGTCCTGATGGGTTTGTTTGGCTGTGTGCCGGCCGACAAACCAAACTTAAGGTGCTTTTGCTCACTTACTATTGTAATTTTATTTCTTAAAGAGGAGTTCCACCCAAAAATGGAACTTCCGCTTTAAAAGGAAGGTGACCCCCCCTGACATGCCACATTTGGCATGTCTTTTTTTGGGGGGTAAGAGCGGAAACCCTCTTTTTCAAGGGGACCAGCTCCCACTTCCTCCAGGGGCGAAGGAAGGGAGATCACCTCTCCCCCCTTCCTCTCGGCAATCATCTGGGACACGTCACAGTTCCCAGATGATTGCTCGTCCAGTCACAGCGCGGCTCGCACATGCGTAGTGCGTGCCTGGCTGTGAAGCCACAGCTGGGCGCCCACAATGACAATGCCTGGTGCCACAGAGAGGAGGGGGAGATGAGCGGGGCTTCGTTCCCCCGCATCGCTGGACCCTGGACAGGTAAGTGTCCGATTATTAAAAGTCAGCAGCTGCAGTATTTGTAGCTGCTGACTTTTAATTTTAATTTTTTTTTTTTTTATTGGAACTCCACTTTAATAAACCAAGGATTTTATGCATTGTACCTTTCTGTAAACGTTACTGCTTTCATTGAAATTAAAATTATTGAAAGAAAAAAAAAAGGGGGAGGTTCTTGCCCAAGGTCAGAGTCTTTGTTTTTTTTTTCACCAGGAAAATAAAAGGATGAAACCTGCCTGGTATCTATGGGCAACAACAACTTTTGTTCCTGTAGTCTTTCCCACCAGGTGTCTGGTGTTCTTAGTGTCAGATACATTACATGGCCATTGTAAATCTGGACTAGAAAGGACATTCATGTGTAAAAAAAACTTTAAATGCGGGTGCATTCTAGGGGGGTTTTACAGGGAGATAATGCTGCCATGAGGTCATAGATATCATAAGATGGTCATGAGGGGATTCCCCTTTAACCAGAAGGAGTAGGAGGTTATGCAAAGAGTGCAAAGGAAACACATCTGCAGTATGAAATGTCGGGGACTGTCCCTCAATGAAAGCAGGAACAGGAAGGAAAAGCATTAGGAAAATATAAATGAAAATATAAAGAAACGCATTAAACACATTAAACAAAACCTTGCAGAACATAAAAATTCCACAACATCTGATAACAGAGTTTTGTATATAACCAATTAACAAATTTGTACTGGTTTATGAAGCTGCGGGTGGTGATAACTGGTGGCAATTTAAAGGACTATGGACAGCAAAGTTTTTCCACATTTGTAACAAGCAGTAGCTTTAAACCATGTCATGGCAAGCCTCTGTAGCTACAATATGTGTACTGTGAATAAACGTATTCTCAAAAAAGATCTTTAACCACTTGCCTACCGGACACTTTCAACCCCTTCCTGCCCCAAGCCAATTATCAGCTTTCAGCGCTCTCACATTTTGAATGACAATTGCGCGGTCATGCAACACTGTACCCAAATGAAATTTTTATCATTTTTTGCACACAAATAGAGCTTTCTTTTGGTGGTATTTGATCACCTCTGCGGTTTTTATTTTTTGCTAAACAAAAAAAGACCGAAACTTTAAGTTAAGTTTTCTCTTTCACTGATGGGCACTGATAAGGCGGCACTGATAAGGTGGCACAGATGAGGTGGCACAGATGAGCAGGCACCGACGATGGGCACTGATATGCGGCACTGATGGGCACTCATGGGTGGCACTGAAAGGCTGCAAAGATAGGTTCTTATGGGTGGCACTGATGGGCACTGATAGGCGGCACTGCTACGAGGCACTGATGGGCATCCCTGGTGACACTGGCAGTGGTAGGCATTGTGAGTGGGCACTGATTGGCAGCTGCCTGGGCATTGATTGGCAGCTGCCTGGGCACAGATTAGTATTTCCCTGGGGGTCTAGGGGGCATACCTGGTGGTCCAGTGTGGATGGCTTCCCTGGTGGTCCTGGGCGGGATCCGAGGGGGGGGGGGCTGCGCTGATAAACAATCAGCACAGACCCCCCCAGTGAGGAGAGCAGCCAATCGGCTCTCCTCTACTCGTGTCTATCAGACGCGAGTGAGGAAAGCCGATCACCGGGTCTTCCTATTTACATCGTGATCAGCCGTGATTGGACACGGCTGATCACGTGGTAAAGAGTCTACGTCAGAGACTCTTTACCTAGATCGGTGTTGCGGGGTGTCAGACTGACACCCCGCAACAACGATCGCCGCGATGCACGCCCCCGGGGGAGCGCAGCGGCTTAATATCCTGCGGACGTCACATGACGCCCAGTCAGGATATTGAAACCACTTTGACCACAAGTGGTTAAGGACTGGAAAGGTTTTATCCCCTTCATGACCTGGCCATTTTTTGCGATACGCCACTGCGTTACTTTAACTGACAATTGGGTGGTCGTGCGACAATGTACCCAAAAAAAAATTATGACATTGACTGACATTGTACGAATGACACTGGCAGAGAAGGGGCGATCAAAGGGTTAAGCCAATGGCTACCACTGCTATCAATCTGGCCTGTGAGGATAGAAAAAAAATTGGAGAAAGCTGCTGCTTTCATGCACAGGTTCAGGATTCTACGACACAGAAGACTTTTTACCCTAATCCATAGAATGCATTAAAAGCGGTTGTATACCCGCAGAATAAAATAAAAATCAAATGTAAAAAAAAAAATAAATAAATAAAAAAAAAAAAACCTGTAAGGCGAAAGCATAATGAGCTAGTATGCACCACATACTTACCTTAGAACAAGGCGTTAATATCTAATCCCGGGACATTTTGCCCTCGACGTGTCTTCCAGGTTCGTGGCTCCCGCGGTGACATCACTCCCACACATGCACGTGGGAGTCTTCTTCCCGGCAAGGTCCAGCAGCGTCTACCGGACCTTCAGAGCGCATGCGCCGTTGATGTCAGTGGCTGCATGCAAAAGTGAATATCTCCTGAACCGTAAAGGTTTAGGAGATATTAATTTTACCTACAGGTAAGCCTTATTATAGGCTTACCTGTAGGTAAAAATTTTTAAAAATGGGTATACAGTGGAACCTCGGTTTGCGAGTAATGCGGTTAACAAGCGTTTCGCAAACCGAGCACTGTATTTCTAAAAATCCTAACTCGGTTTGCGAGTGTTGTCTCGTAAAACGAGCAGGATTCAGGCCAAAAGCGGTGTGCAGTACTGAGGTGGGGGCGCCGGACCCGAGTAGAGCCGAAAGTCGCCGATCGGCGCCGTTCGGGAATGCACGGAAAGGCCCGAGGACAGTTCGGCTGACCTCGGCAAACCTCAGAAAGGCTCGTGAACGGAGTCTTTTTGAGGTTTGCGGAGGTCAGCCGAAGTGTCCCTCAGGCCTTTTTGGCCGTTTCCAAGGCTCTCCGGCGCCCCTCCGCCTCTGGCCGCATGCGGTATTGCATCCCATTGAAGTCAATGCAGAACGAATTACCGTATATACTGGAGTATAAGTCGATCCGAGTATAAGTCGAGGCCCTAAGTTACCACAAAAAAAAATGGCAAAAACTTAGTGACCCGAGTATAAGACGAGGGTGAGAAATGCACAGCTACTGTAAGTGGAAAAGAGGGTCAACAATGCCCATTTGCAGCCTCACTGTGCCCATTTGCATGCCTCACTGTGCCCATTTGCAGCCATAGGTCCCCCGAACTTCAAACTTGGTAGTTAAGAGTTCCTAGATGCCCCCTAGCTGCAGCCAAAATTTGGGGTCTCTGAACCCAAAGGGTCCCGAAATGACATTGCTGCAGATGGACACACTTGACTGACTTTGGGGCCCCGTATCTCGGGGCCACTTAGCGCTAGTAACCCCAAATCTGGTGTGCAAACCCAGTGGAACTAGCACCATAAAATATCCAAAGCTGGGGTTTCTAGCACTAAGTGGCCCTGAGATACAGGGCCCCAAAAATCGGTTCAGAAAACGTCAAGCACTTTTCTGCAGCAGAGAATGACATTTTCCGAACCGATTTTGGGGCCCCGTATCTCGGGGCCACTTGGTGCTAGGAACCCCAGCTTTGGATATGTTATGGTACCAGTTCCACTGGGTTTGCACACCAAATTTGGGGTTCCTAGCACCAAGTGGCCCTTTTGCTGCAGAAAAGTGCTTGATTCGAGTATGTAAAAAATGTGTTGAAAAACTCGACTTATACTCGAGTATATACGGTATTTTCCTTTCCATTGACTTCAATGGGAAAACTCGCTTTGATATGCGAGTACATTGGATTACGAGCATACTCCTGGAATGGATTATGCTCGTAATCCGAGGTTCCACTGTACAACCGCTTTAGGCCCCTTTCACACGGGCGGACAGAATTGTGCTATTAGCTGCGGACAAATGAAGTTATCTACCGCAGCTAAACGCACATAATGCTTTCCTATGGCCCCATTCACACACTGCGTTTAGTGACGGTTTTGTTAGATGCGGTTTTGTGCAGAAAAAATAAAATTGACTGCGTCCAGGAACGATTTAGCGCGGCTATATGCACGTAACTGCAAGAAAAACAGGAAGCACATCTCAGAATTACAAGGTATACCTGGGAATGACACAGGAAGTTGAGGAGAGTGTACTCAGAGAGGAGCATGGCAATGGCGGCCCGCAATATAGCCCATGAGGCCATTATAGCCTTGATGCAAGACCGACCTGAGATATGGGACCCTGAATGGCCAGAATACTCGGACAGAGTCATGAAGAGGTTAAAATTGGAGGAAATGTACCGATTCGCAACACCAAACTGGGAGAATATATGTCTGCAAGTGAACAGGATAACCGAGGTGAGTGCAGCAATCGATGTGTGGGTAAGCAGGGTACACATACATCATATCTGTTGCCCATAGCAACCACACTTTAACCACTCACAGATTTTCCACCTAAATGACCAGGTCATTTTTTTTTTATACAGCACTGCGTCGCTTTACATGACAATTGCGCGGTTGTGCAATGCTGTAAAACCAAACAAAATTGACGTCCTTTTTTTCCCCTACAAATAGAGCTTTCTGTTGGTGGTATTTGATCACCTAATAGAGCTTTGATCACCTCCACGGTTTTTATTTTTGTACTATATAGGCCAATATGTATAGGCTATATATTTCAAGGGAAAAAACAAAAAAAAAAAAAAAACACAATAAAGCGTATATTGATTGGTTTGCACAAAAGTTACAGCGTCTACAAAATAGGAGATAGATTTATGGCATTTGTATTATTTTTATTTATTTTTTTGCACTAGTAATAGCGGTGATCTGCATTTTTTTTTTTTGAGTGACTGCGACATTGCAGAAGACAGATCGGACACTTGACGCTTTTTTTGGGACCAGTAAAATTTAGCGATTATAGCTAAAAAAATTGCCACTGTTAGGTTTGCCATATAACTAATTTATACAATGGAAAAGATTGCAGGAAAGGAGATTTATACAAGATGGAGGTCCCTACGCGACCGCTACAAGAAAGATCTAAACGAAGAGAGGTCTGCAGATAGAAGTGGAGCACCTTCAAGGCGTGGTAAGGCCTAACCCCCATGCAGAGGCTTCGTCGTTTTTGAGGCGCACCACCGAGATGCGTTCGTAAGTATATTTGTTTTTTTTTTACCATCCAAGAAGCAGCAGATATTATACCTTTTTGTGTGTATGTGTCTCAGGATAATATTGCCCGCTGCTATCGTCTCCAGCAATTATGTTTGCATAATATTCCTACAATCACATTATTCATGAGAGAACCTAAACCCCTTTTTTATTGTTCACCCAGCTACAGCTAGAGCGCTACCCTGTTGTGTATTTTATTTTTTATTTTTACTTCTATTCTTACCTAGAACGGTCTCAAGTGTTCCTCCAAGAGCGAGGCCTGCAAGTATGTCACCAGAAAATGAATTCGATGCTGACGTAAGCCAAGGAACAAATGAAGAGCCATTACCACCCGATGCGAATCAACCGCTCACTCAAGAACCTGTGGTATGTATCTTCAAACCAGTTCACAACCTCCATCTACAAACCACTTATTGCTGTCTGTAATCAGGGAGGTCCCTCTCGATAAGTGTACAGGAGGTCCCCGAGTTACGAACCTCCGACTTGCGAAGGACTCCTACTTAAAGCGGGGTTCCACCCAAATTTTGAACATTATCTCTATGCATTCTCTTCCTTGCCTAGATGCTGACATGCTGTGTAAAAAAAATGTAAACTCGCCGTAATTACCTTTTTTTTTTCTAATCTTCTTTGCACTTCCTGGTTTTCCTCCCATGGTAGTAGGTGTGTTTCTAGCCTCTCCCAGACCTCCCACAGTCCCCTGGGAGCTAGTCTCAGGCTTCCCAGCATGCATTGTGCAACAGCGTCATCACAACATCTCTGTGAATGCTGGGAGCACAGCATTCACCGCATCCAGGAAATACATGCTTGTGGGCTTCAAATGCCCACAATGAAGATGGAAACAGCCTTCAGTGAATTTTATAAGTTATTCTTTACAACGAAATCGGACACCTTATTACACAGAACATGTGAGTAGATAATCATGAGAAGAAAAGTTGGTGAATGAACTCCAAAAAAAAAAAAAAAAAAAAAAAAAAAAACGATAGATAGGTGGACCCCGGCTTTAAGAACGGGAGGCGGCGTCAGCGGGCACATTGGAAAACATCGGAAAAACGACGTCGGAAACAGCTGAAAACATTGGAAAACGACGTCTCGGCCGTTCTGCGCATGCGCTTCCGACTTACGAACAAATCCGACAGTCCCTAACCCGTACGTAACTAGGGGACTGCCTGTACTGAAGTCAGGGGTGATATATATGCATATTTTATGTACATAGTTTCTGCTTACAAAGACGCCCATTTCCTAGATTTCAGCCATGGGGTTTGGGTTTTAATACATCTAGTGGCTCTTTTACTAAAATCACTGCCCAGTCATCAGTATCATGACACTACACCTGCCATGAACCTATACATACTCAGGACCCCTCTCACCATCTACATCTACACACCTTTCCCATCTCAGCGCGGTTTTCAAAGGATTCATGCGTAGCCCCACCCAATTCATTCACCCTCATCTTCCCAATCTGGATCATCCATAGATGTTGGCAGTGAAGCAAACCAATCTTCCCTGCGTTCCCCTTACCCAGTTTATGAAAACTTGTAGTTCTCTATTTTGTTATTTATATGCCTGTTTTATTTTTATTTTTATGTTGTGGTATAATGTTACTAACTTGTAATCAGGTTTATCCAACTTCCTGCTGATTGTTTTTGCCTTTGATCGCTCCTAATTTCCATCCGTCTGGCGGATTGAATGAAAACAGACAGGCGGTCCGTTTTCATCCGAATCCCCATAGAGGAGAGCGGGACTCTGACAGGTCCGTCCCTGCACAGTGAGCGGAGACAGACCTGTCATCCGCCGGCTCAGCGGGGATCAACGGAGCGATCCCCACCGAGCAAAGCGGAGTCCGTACACGCAATTTATGACACTTCTTCAATAGGGGCATCTCTCAGCAGGATGTTGGACACCCTTTCAAGTTTATGCATACAGAACAAAAAGCGGTTTCAAATATTTTCCTGTAACCACTTAAGCCCCGGACCATTTGGCTGGCAAAAGACCAGAGCACTTTTTTGCGATTCGGCACTGCGCCGCTTTAACTGACAATTGCGCGGTCGTGCGACGTGGCTCCCAAACAAAAATTGACGTCCTTTTTTTCCCCACAAATAGAGATTTCTTTTGGTGGTATTTGATCACCTCTGCGGTTTTTCTTTTTTGCGCTATTAAGAAAAAAAAGAGCAACGATTTTGAAAAAAAAAGCAATATTTTTTAATTTTTGCTAAAATTAAATATCCCCCAAAAATATATAAAATAACATTTTTTTTTCCTCAGTTTAGGCCGCTATGTATTCTTCTACATATTTTTGGTAAAGAAAAATAAAAAATTGCAATAAGCGTATATTGATTGGTTTGCGTAAAAGTTATAGCGTCTACAAAATAGGGGATAGTTTTATGGCATTTTTAGTATAATTTTTTTAGTAGTAATCCACGATTTTTATCATGACTGCGGCATTATGGCAGACACATCGAACACTTTTGACACTATTTTGGAACCATTGTCATGCATACAGTGATCAGTGCTATAAAAAATGCACAGATTACTGTGTAAATGACACTGGCGGGGAAGGAGTTAAACACTAGGGGGCGATCAAGGGGTCAGGTGTGTCCTAGGGAGCGATTCTAACTGTGGGGGGGGGGCTGAGCTACAACTCACATGACAGCGATCACTGTTCCCAATGACAGGGAGCAGTGATCTCTGTCTTGTCACAAGGCAGAACGGGGAAATGCCTTGTTTACATAGGCATCTCCCCGTTCTTCTGCTCCGTGACCCGCGGTCACAATCACGGTCACAGAGCGCCCGCCGCATTTTCCGTGACTGTGTGTCCCGCAGAGTCGAAGTCCGCCAGGTGCCCGCGATCGTTTCACGGAGCGGAAGAACGGGGAGATGCCTTTGCAAACAAGGCATTTCCCCGTTCTGCCTTGTGACAAGACAGATCACTGCTCCCTGTCATCGGGAGCAGTGATTGCCGGCGGCGCGCGCGCCCACAATTCCGCATCCTAAAGGGGACGTACCTGTATGCCCATTTGCCCAGCCGTGCCATTGTGTCGAAGTATATAGTCGTGCGCTGGTCGGCATGTGGTTAACCCACCCTTAGACACAGCTAAAACACGTCATTTATCACACTGAACCTGCCGTGCAACAGACAGAAAACACAGCGTTCAATACAGGCAAAACCTGTCCCGCACCAGCGAGGCACAAGCGAGGCACAATCTCACAAGTACATTCTCCCTCTGCTGTTTGCATAGTGTTGGAATAATGCCTCCGACGATGTGCACATGCGCTGTGTTGACGTCACACCAGCTGATCAACATATCAGTGTGACGTTTGTTACCGCGCATGTGCAGAACCATCGGAGGCATTTCTCGATAGAACACCGGCAATAGGCTACGATTTGGCATGTCAAATCGATCCGATGTGCACTGGGGCTAATACTTCCTAATGAACCAATCCGAAATTAAATAACTGGTCGATCCTGTAGGCACTGCTCTACCCAACATTCTTTGATTGAAAATGCAAAAGGAGACGGTCAGAAAATTGTCGGCTGCACAAAGCCTGCCTCCAATCAGACACGGGCACTGTTTGGGTATTGTGACTGCCATCCCATGCAGCGCCCTTCGTTTTACTGCAGCAAGCCTTTCATCTTTTATCCAAGATACTTACAAGGACATTTGCGCATTCGCAGAAACACATCCCAGTCAAAAACTTTAGCAAAGACAAATGGGTATCTGTAGGGAAGGTAATGTGTGAAGCGGTTCACAAACATCAGGTGGTAGGCGGCCATGCATGCAGGATCCTGCTGCTAAACCAACATTCTCAGGAAAGGAACATGAAATAAGAAAAGGGACCAGCACGAGATGTTTTATCAGAAAACAGTAAAGATTGCCTGAGTAAATCTACCCCAGCAAATCGATCCTACCCCCCATACTGGGGGCAACTAGAAAAGCATACTGGCATATAAATATGATATAGAATAGGTGAACGTTCTTGGATGTCTCTAGACAGGGCACTTAGTTCCCTAATAATGACAGATGACATCTGCACATCATTTTATCACACCGAGACAAGCTGCTCTACTCCTGCCACTCAACTGAAGGATTTGTTACTCATTAAGGGCCAGTTCACACCACATGCAGTCCAGTGCATTTTTTTTCTGCATCAAAAACCCATGGATAATACGTTATATGGTTTTCAACGGCATAGTTCACACCAGTGCTTGCAGCTCCAGAAAAAAAAAAAAAAAAAGTTGAACGTGCTGCATTTTACCTGCACTGGAACACTGTAAAACGCATCAAAAATGCACTGGAAAGCACCAGAATGCACCTAAAACGCACCAAAAACACACTGGAATACACATGTTCTTATTTAAAGTGTAGGGAAAAAAAAAAAAAAAAAGGAAGGGGGGAATGCACGGACTGCATCAAAAATGCACTAAAAACGCACATACAAAATAGCATATGGAACGCATCCAGACTGCGTTTCTATGGTGTGAACTGGCACTAAAGCAGTATTAAACCCAAAACCAAAAACATGTAAAATATTGCATTTGCAGCTTACCAATCATTAGATGTGGTGGCTGCATTACTTTTATTTCCTTTGGCTTTTTTCCCACCTTTTGTCACTTGGTGATCTGGCCAGTAACACACCTCCCATACAAGGGACATGCAGTCAGGGGAGGCACAGCTTTACCTGCCATTATTATAAAAAAAAAAAAAAAAAAAATCGAGGCCCCAAATTTGGGGGGTAGGTAGCCTAAGTCCTACCCCACCACTGGTTAAAAATGTGGGGCTCCTACGCTGTGGTTCCGGAGATACGGAGCTTCTCGCGCAGCCTGTCAGAAGCTACATGCGGAGCGGCCAGTTTAAATACAAGCGGACACACTCTGTTTGCAGCAGACTGAGAGGATGAGCTCACAGTGCCTCTCACTGCTTGCCAGAGGCACTGAGCTCAATGGACAGCTTGGAGTTTTGGACCAATGGTAAAGTACCATTAGCCCCCAAAAAAATGCAGCAGTGGAGGCACGCCTCTCACTACAGTGTCATGTGTCTAAAAGACAAATGCTCCCTTCCAGCCCTCTTAACTAGAAGGAATAAACATGGGTTTATGAGTATAAGATTTACCCACAATCCCATATTTTTCTCACATATTTCAGAGGGAGAAACTAATTCTGTTGAAAAGGTACTGTTATATTCACGCTAAATCATATATTATTATGCTATATATATGTTATAAGATAATTTATTATTTATCCATTTACTGTCAAATTACTGGTTGGAAGTTTTAACTTCAAACTTCTGTAATTTGTCCATTAAGCCACCTACTTGAGTACGGTTTTTGAAAATATAGGAAATTACCTTAAAAATAATATATAATAATTATTTGTACATTACTTACTTATGGTAATTAACCCCTTGCCAATCCTGATACTTCTCTCCTACATGTAAAAAAATCATCATTTTTTTTGCCAGAAAATTACTCAGAACCCCCAAACCTTATATTGTTTTAGCAGACACCCTAGGGAATAAAGTGGTGGTCGTTGCAACTTTACATGGTATTTGCGCAGCAATTTTTTAAACGCATTTTTTTTTAAACATTCATGAATATATATATATTAAAAAAAAAAAACACACACACACACACACACTAAAGATAACCCGATTTTTTTTTTTTTATAATTTGAAAGATGATGTTACGCAGAGTAAATAGATACCTAACATGTCATGCTTTAAAATTGCGCACACTTGTGAAATGGCGCCACACTTCAGCACATTTTAAAATCTCCATAGACGCTATAAAATTTTTTACAATTTTCACCGCACATTCCTGTCCCATACTAGTGAGACACAACTCTGGAGGAATGAGCACAGAAAGCACCGTTGTAAGCCTGATTGGGGATGGGGGGGGGGGTTTGTGTGTGGCGAGGATGGTGTAAAATGTATTAGCAGATTTAGATACACTAACAAAGTGAAGCCAAACTCCAACTCCCACTTTACCCCAAAAAGAAAATATCTGTTTTCTGTAACTGATTATAAAGGTTTTGCGTGAATAAATAAAAGCTGATCATTTTAATCACCCCTATCAGTGTTGAGTGGTTTTGTGTCATCCATGTAAACTGATAAACTCAAGCTCTCCAGCAGAATGTATGAACATCAACAGACTTGCTAGCCAGATCACCCAATTAAAAAAAAAAAAAAAAAAAAAAAAAAAGAAGGAAAGCCTAAAAAAATAAAAAATAAAAAAAAATAAAAAATAACCTAGGGCAGCCATCACACCTAAGGCTACATGTACACTGGCCACCCCCAAACGCAACTCTTCTCGCAGCAGAAAACGCTAAGGCGTGTTTGCGTTTTTTTGCCAAAAACATTCCTCTCCTGAATGCGATTCTTCTGCATTCAGGAGAGGGATGGTTAACTGCTCCTAAATTCTTATAAAAGCCTGTGTGTACATGGACACACAGGCTTTTATTGAGTGGAATTCAGGGGCTTTGGCAAAAAAAAAAAAAAAAAAAAACACCAAAAAGCTCCTAAACAAACGTTTAGGAACAGCAGTGTACATGAGGCGCAAGTATTGGTAAGCTGCACTATAATAAAATGTTTGCTTTTGGGTTTAATACGACTTTAAATCACTCCTTTCTAGCCAAGTGACACAAATCATTTACAAGACATTTCAGAAAACAATTGCTTCCAATGTCAGACACCCTCAAGGGTTACCCATAAAGAGCCCAATCCAGAGCAACCCGCCTGACACTTGCCAAGAGAAACATTTCTACAGTAGCGGTTTATCACAAAGCAAAGGCCAAGTACACTTCATTTTCAGTGGATAGTATGGAATTCATGGAAATTTCCAGGCCTTGGCAGTTATCCGTTTTGCTTCAGTGAAAAAAGAAAGCGGTTGGAGACCATATTTTGTGTATCCAAGAATGTGATTCTATCTGGTGTAATAAAGGGGGAAAATTCAGCCAGCTGGAGATTTTACAGTAGAGCTGCGCTATTAATCGTTAAAGAATCAGATCGCGATACTTGCGATCTTAACAAAGCATTTTCCAGATTCTAAGGAGAGAAACAAAACAAAACAAAAAAAATAACAACAACAGGCAGCCTGCCAAGTTTCACAACATCGGGAGATAAGGAGAAACATTGTAACACTTCATCCTTTTAGAGCAAAGGGGTGAACTTCAGTCTGTAAATGAGGGAAGTTTAACCACTTAAAGCGGAGTTCCACCCAAAAATGGAACTTCCGCTTTAAGGGAAGGTGACCCCTTTTTTTTGGGGGGGGGGGGGGGGGGGGAGTGGAAACCCTCTTTTTGTAGGGTTTCAGCTCCCACTTCCTCCGGGGGCGCCGGGAGCAAGTTCACCTCTCCCCCCTCCCTCTCGGCAATCATCTGGGACACATCACAGGTCCCAGATGATTGCGTGGCCAGTCACAGCGCATGCGCAGTGCATGCCAGGCTCGCGCATGCGCAGTGCGTGCCCGGCTGTGAAGCCACACAGTGACAAAGCCGGCGCCGCAGAGAGGAGGGGGAGATGAGTGGGGCTTCGATCCCTCACATCACTGGACCCCGAGACAGGTAAGCGTCTGTTTATTAAAAGTCAGCAGCTGCAGTATTTGTAGCTGCTGACTTTTAATATTTTTTTTTTTTAGACTAAGACCCCTTTCACACTGGGGCATTTTTCAGGCGCTTTAGCGCTAAAAATAGCACCTGAAAAATGCCTCCCCTGCAGCCCAAGTGTGAAAGCCCGCAAGCTTTCATACTGGGGCGGTGCGCGCTCGCAGGACATTAGAAAAAGTCCTGTAAGCAGCGTCTTTGGGGCGGTTTAGGAGTGGTGCATACACTGCTCCTCCACCACCCCTGCCCATTAGAATGCATGGGCAGGGCTGCCAAAGCGCTTCGGCAGTGGCGCTACACGGGCGCTTTCAACCCCTTGTTAACCCCTTCTAGGGGGGTTAAAAGTGCCCCGCTCCCGCTCCGAATAGTGGCGCCAAAGCACCGCTATAACAACAGCAGTAAAGCACCACTACTGCCCCCCACCGCCCCAGTGTGAAAGAGATCTAAACCTTTTTCTGCCATTTGTTTACAAGTTAAAACCATTTTTTTTTTTTGCTAGAATGTTACTTAAAACCCCAAACATTATATATATTTTCTTTTAGCCGAGACCCTAGAGAATAAAATGGCGGTTGTTGCAATATTTTATATGTCACGCTGTATTTGCGCAGCGGCCTTTTAAGCGCAATTTTTTGGGGAAAAAACACACTTCAATGAACTAATAAAAAAAAAAAAAAACTAAACAGTAAAGTTAGCCCAATTATTTTTTGTATAATGTGAAAGATGATGTTACACCGTGAGAATCGTGAGAGAATCGTGATCTTTTTTCTAAAGCAAAAAAATTGTGATTCTCATTTTGGCCAGAATCGTGCAGCTGTATTTTGCAAGTACCGGAATTTTCCTTCTAATCAGCCTTGTCATTCCTGGCATATCAGCACCGGGACTGGAAGAAGGAGGGTCGGCACATGCTGAAACAGTGAACAATGGGATGAACTCATCGATCGGTCTGCTGCTGGTCTCAATCAAATCAAATATTTGGGGGAGTCAGAGGTGACCAGGCTGCATTGCTTAACCATGGTAGATGAAGGTCATGCCACCACCCTCTGCTGTTCAAATTCTCACTTCAGTAGTCAAACTTTGTATAAGTTTAGCAGTTTGCCAGGAATCCACCTTTAAATGGCCGAAATACTTCACAACATCCCAGAATTTAAGTGAGATCTATATTCTGATAACTCTAATGACTTGCGGGTGGTAATGATTTTCTGTTGACCAAAGAAAGCAGCTCATTGGGGGAGTCTTGTGTAGAATGCAGTGATGTCATTTTTCACTTTATATGGAACATATATACATTTTGCAATATGGGGAACTCCTTGAACTACGTCTTGTTCTTAGAAAATTTGGCTACGTGAGATTGCTAAATAAATCCCAAGTTGTAAAATCTCTAAAGAGGAACTGAAATTATATATATAAAAAAAACAGGCCGACATTCTCTGCAGAGATTCTGTAAAATTTACATTTTTACTTTTACACTGTACTTTTACTTTATCACTGTTATTGCTGTCACAAGGAATGTAAACATCCCTTGTGACAGTAATAGGCAGTGACAGGTCCTCTTTATGGAGGGATCGGGGGTCTATAAGACACCAAATCCCTCCTCTGCACTTGAAAGTATTCAAAGCGTCAAGATCGGAGTTTTTCAATATGTTCCATTTTTTTTTTTTAAACTGCCGCCTATAAGATGCCAGTGACCCGGGAAGTGATCTCATGACATCGCTTCCGGGTTACCAGATCCAGGACCTGAATGAAGCATCAGCTTTATTCAGGGCTTCGGCTAGCCGGCGGAAGTGCTGGCTGGTTGCTTGGGATGGGAGAGCCCGGGCGAGCGGCGGCAGGGGGATGGGGGAACACAGTGATTGGTACCATGTGAGCTAATGTACAGACAGCTTAGAGAATTCTCTATGTAAAGAAATTTCCAAACTGGGCTTGCTCTAAGCTGCACCCCATGATTTTCAGTTCTGAGCCCTGCATTGTTATTCATTGTAAGTGTTGTTAAGTGGAGAGGGGGGCTTGAACCTATATTATCGGTTTAAGTGCAACTGTGATTTTGTATAAAAGGTCCTATAAGAAGGTACAGGAAGGGGGGAGGGGAGGGTTCCACCGATACGAGTATCGGTGCCGATACCGAGTATATGCACAAGTATCGGTACTCGTGCAAATGCACGATACCTGAAACCGATACTTTCAGGTTCGGTTCTTTGAGCTGTCAGTGGGTCTCCCCTGTGTTAATTTATTTATTTTTTATTTTTATTTATTTCAGGTACTTATATAGCGCCATCAATTTACGCAGCGCTTTACATTGTACATTCACATCAGTCCCTACCCTCAAGGAGCTTACAATCTAATCTGTGTTAAAGAAATCTGGTAATAGGAGGTGCCAAAAAATAAAAATAAACACTAAAATAAAAATAAACAAACAATGTTTCTTTTTCTATCTTTCTGTTTCTTCATCTGCAGTTCAAAGGGATGAACAAATGTTCCTCGGTTTAACCCCCTAATAACCCTTAATTTACTCTAATCGTCCTTAATTTACTCCCTATTCTCCTCCATTTAATTATTATTTTCCTGCTTTTTTTTCTTTTGTTCATGTCTATTTTATAAACGAGAAACAATTAAAACTTTTTTTTTGTTTGCTTTGTTAGTGAATATTTTTTTACTCACATACATTAACATATATTTACACATTTCACATTGAAAAAAGTGCTGAATTAAAAAAAAAAAAAAAAACTATTTAATTTCATTTGTAAATAACTTTTCAATGCTTTGTACCATTCCTGACAGCTGAAGTTTTAAAACAAAACAGTTGCGGTAGGTATCAGTAATTGGCATCGGCGAGTATTAAAAGAGTACATCGGTACTCGTTAAAAAAAAAAAAGAAAAAATGGTATCCCTAGGAGAGGGCACAACAAATGGGTAGGGATTTTGATGGCATCTCATTCTGCTTTTTTATTGCATTATTCTTCGTTAGATACAAGACAGTTCCTCATCGTATATATAAAGATTAATCGCCACCCAAATACTTCCTATTCAGCTACCCGTTAACAGAACTGAATCTGGATAAATTATAAAGCAGTAGCAGTAGTTATTATTTGTGTAAGGCCGGGTCCACACTATTGTCCGCATCCAATTGGCAATAGCAGGAGATTGTGAGCGGCTCTCTATGGAACCGGTTCACATATCGCCGATGCGACTCCGGTGCAAATTTGCACAGGGGGTCGTGTCCGTCCTTTGGTCCGAATTCAAAATTCGGGCTGAAATCGGACCTGAAAACGGTAAACGGGGACACACCGGACCCCTGCAGGAAGCCGCATGGGCATGCAGTGTGAACCCTAAAAGGGTAACAGGTGTGAAACTGCCTGTTTTTTTAAAGCATGGATTTTGTAAAAGTTATTTTGCCATCATGGGATGTCACCATGCCCGTGCATATCACAGAAGCTGCAAAATATGTTGCTTTAAAGTGGACCTTCAGTCGTTTTTTTCATCTTTCCATCTATTAAATCTTCTGCCCTTGTTGTGGTTTTAACTTTGGATAGTAAAACATATGTTTTTTTCTGCCAGTAAATCCCTTATACAGCCACTTCCTGTTTCTTGTCTGGTCATTAGCCTAGGCTTATGAGAACATGCACAACTCTCACTCTCGTTAAAGTTTGCCAGGAAGGGAGGGGGGGGGGGGGGGGATGAGTCAGAGGGCCAATGAGAGCTGCAGAGCTGGAGGTGTGCCTCTGTGTAAATCCAGGAAGTGAACAGGCAGCAGCTTCAGCTGCCCACGGTTAAAATGGATGCAGCCAGACTCAGTGGAGGGAGATTTCCGCAGCATATTTGGCAAGCACAGAATCACAGTATATATAAAAGAATATGCAAAGTGGTTGGAGGGAAGCTTCAGAATGGCAAAGATGTTTTTATTACAAATTAAGCGAGCAGACTGCAGTTCTTCTTTAAATTGTATGTCCAGCCAAAACCTAATTCTTAGTTTTGGATAGAAGTGGGGAGGGTTAGAACCGGTCTTGTTTCTACTACTCTCTGGGGCTCCATTTGGGGAATGTATCCTACCTTCCTGTCCTGCTGACAACATTTTACTGGACAGGAAGCGGAGATATAGTGACATTGTTGCCTTACAGACTCTAATCGCTCCCCACTGCTGGGTGAGCTTCAGTGTTGGCATTTACCAGGGTTGATGATGTCACCGTCTCCTCTATGCAACAGTGTTATGGCCTGGCAACTGACCACTCCGGGCTGAGCACTGTCACATGTGGGGGGGGTCCCCTTTTACACGAGGTGAATTCTGTTTCGATCAGCTCACTGATCCCCTGCTGACTGGAGCAGAGCGGGCAAAGGACACATTTATGTCCACCCAGTTTCTGCAGAGCGGACACGGACAGAGCCAGTTCTGCTGTATGGGCAGATGAGAGTAAAGGGACACCTCTGTCTATTTACACCCGTCTACCTCCGATCTGATCCACCTCAATAGAAGTACATGGAGTCCCTGTCTTTTTTTTTTTTTTAGCAAACTCAAAAAATCGGACACAGTGATAGGTGTTGTAGACGGAAACAAGTCAGTGTACACCCTCCTTTCCATAGGGATGAATGGACCTTCCAATCGGGGTTCTGACAAAGTGAGAAGGCAGCAAGTGAGCATGGATAGAGGTGTACTGAAAGGACATCGGTAGACACTGTTACTTTGTGTCTCCACGTCTTTGACCAGGAAGATGCAGGTTTATAAGGACTTCATACAAGGTAAAAGCAGAAAAGTAGGCAGTTCCTACCGCCTAATGTCCTAGATTTCAGAGCTGTCACACTTTGAATGACAATTGCACGGTCATGCTAAACTGTACTCAAATTACATTTTTATCATTTTTATCACACAAATAGAGCTTTCTTTTGGTGGTATTTGATCACCACTGGGGATTTTATTTTTTGCTAAACAAACCAAAAAAAGACAGAAATTTTTGGAAAAAAAAAAAAGTTTCATAGTTTGTTATAAAATTTTGCAAACGGGTAATTTTTCTCCTACATTGATATTTGCTGATGAGGCTGCACTGATAGACACTGATATGGCGACACTGATGGGTGGCATTTTATAGGCAACACTGTGGGCACTGATAGGTGACAATGTGGGCACTGGCAGGTGGCTCTCCACGCAGAGGCTCTCCACGATCGGGACTGATGTCCCTCTCACAGCCGCCACTACCAGCGCGAGGAGAAAAAAAATAGCCGATTACCGGCTCTGTTTACTGATCACGTGGTAAGGGGTCAGGATCGACCCTTTACTCCGATATGTGATGGGCCAAGTCTTATAGACTCGCTGATCACAGAGGGTGCAGCGCACGTCCTGCAGGGGGCGCGCAGGCCGCTCGAGAGGACGTCTATGGACGCCCTCCCGGCAAATTAGGTTCTCGCTCTAGTCGTCTTTCGGCTATAGCGCGGACGGGAGATGGTTAAATACGGTCCATACACAGATTGTTATTATTATTATACAGGATTTATATAGTATCAAGTTTTCACAGCGCTTTACAACATGAGGGCAGAGAGTACAGTTAAAATATAAAATAAAAATAGAGGAGTAATCAGAGGGCCCTTCTCGTTAGAGCTTATAAACCCAAAGCACAACATACAGCTGTGTTCAGACACATAAAAAAAAAAATAATACACATTATGAATCCAAACGCAGCATTTTTTGTGTCCCCAAACATGATCCATTATAGTGACATTCCTAAGCACTAGGACACATCCAGATCATGTGCTGGGCTAAACAAAAAATTGACACTAAGGCTGGCCATACATTATACAATTTTCCTATTCAATTTACTTTAGATTTACCTTTAATTATGTAGTACAAGGGCCTGCCTTACGGCATTCAAATTGACATTTTTCAGGTTTGATCTCATGTTATATGGTAAATCTAAAGGAAAGTTGTACAAGAAAATTGTATAATGTATGGCCAGCCTTAGTATAACTATAGGCAAAACTTTTTTTTTTCCCTCCATTTTGAATCGAGTAAGGGAGGGCTATAACCCGTCAGATTTTTTATTTTTTTTGCCATCTGTGTCCAATTGCGAGGATTTCCCTTCACTTCCTGTCCCATAGCCAAACAGAAAGCGAAAGGAAATCCCTACAGATAAGGCAAATCCCTTGGGGGTTCCCCCAGGTCACCAGAACTAGTGTCCCCATTGGAAGATTTCCCCTCCAGTTGTGGGCCATTTATAAGGGGCACAGCCCCCCCTAATCCATGAGCCTGACCCCTAATCTACATGCAGGGCACCGGACACATGGATCCCAATGGGGTTTTTTTTTTTTATAAGCACACGATTAGAGCCTGAGGCTCTAATTGGCTTGCGACAATCTCCGCCTTCCCGTCCGCCATCTATCTCCTGGTGAGGGGTGGCGTTAGTTTGCTGGTGTTGTGTCGAGAAGTGCCCGCTATCTAGAAGTGCCCATATGGAACAGCACAACAGCTGATTTTACGCTCAGCTGTTGCGACGATGAGACGGCGCCTGCGCACAATAGCCGACAGAAGATTTTTTTTTTCTGTCAGATTGTGTCCCGCGCTCCCGTGGCGAGTTCATGTCGCGAGGGGCGGATTTCTACATGTTGTGGGCGGCTTTATAAACGATGGGCAGTGCAACAAAACAAAACTTCTTATGCTATTCTTTATGGACGCTTGCGAGGCGTGTTTAGCCAACCGATGGGCGGGTTTGCAGGGCGTATTTAGCATAAAAAGGTTTTGTTTTGCAGCACTGGCCCTCTTTAAAAAAAATTTAAAAAAAGACGCCCCCAACTGCCCATCATTTATAAATCCGCCCACAACATGTAGAAATCCGCCCCTCGCCGACATGAGCCCGCCACGGGAGCGCGGGGCACCATCTGACAGGAAACAAAAAAAATAAAAAATCTGTCGGCTATTGTGCGCAGGCGCCGTCTCAACAGCTGATGCTAAAATCAGCTGTTCCGTATGGCGCATGCGTGGCGGCGCATGCGCTGTTCGTCCCGGGCACTTCTCGACAGAACACCGCCCCCCCCCCTCAAATATTTAGCACCAGCCGCCACTGTTCCCCTATTACTTTTCTGGGGGAGACAACCCAAAATTTGGTATTTTCTTTCACTTTTAATGGTAAGCAGGACAAATAGAAAGGGGGAATCTCCCCAATGGGGCACGGACAGTAATGAAAACCGATAGGTGTTCTAATCCATCTCCACTCTCTCCAAAACTAAGGAAAAAAAAAAAAATAAAAAATGTTGCCTTTGGTTATACTTTATTGCCCAAAGCAAGACAAATTGCAGCTCTGCTCAGAAAATTAGAGAAAGCGAGCTCTGTGAAAATCAGATTAGGTAATCCAGAGTTACATTTTACATGTAGCAGTATCTGTCTGAAGTTGGAATGTAAAACATCTGCTATACAGTATATGACCGGCACAGGAAACAGAGAAAGCTATTCAAAGCACTAAAAGAATATTTTGCAGGGTAAGTAATCTCTGAGGTTTGCTTTGATGTGTATTGAGGGTAAAAATAAAAAAGGCATTGAAGTGGCTTTTTTTAGTCTTTAAAGTGGGATTCCGGCCGTAAAAAAATAAATAAATAAAAGTCAGCAGCTACAAACACTGTAGCTGCTGACTTTAAATAAGTACTTACCTGTCCTGGGTGCCCGCAACGTCGGCCGCCCGAGGCCGACCCGTCCCTCGGCTCTCGGTCCCGGTGCTCTGGGAACACACACAGTTCCCAGAAGACAACGGGGCCGCTCACCGAGGAGCAGAACACGCCGCGGAAGAGGCAGATTAGGAAGACTGCCTAGCAACAAGGGTTTAGGTAAGTTTAAAACTTTTTTTTTTTCAAATGTTTTTTTTTTTTTTTTTTTTTTAGGATTTTTGGTGAATTTTTTTTTTTTCAGGGTGGCCCCTCCACTTTAACTACTTCAGCCCCAGAAGATTTTACGCCCTTCCTGGCCAGAGCACTTTTTGCAATTCGGCACTGCGTCGCTTTAACTGACAATTGTGCGGTCGTGCGACGCTACACCCAAACAAAATCGACATTCTTTTTTCCCCCACAAATAGGAGCTTTCTTTTGGTGGTATTTGATCACCTCTGCGATTTTTATTTTTTGCGCTAAACACATAAAAATCAATATTTTTTGCTATAATAAATATCCCCCAAAAATATATAAAAACACAATTTTTTTCCTCAGTTTAGACCGATATGTATTCTTCTACATATTTTTGGTAAAAAAAAAAAAAAAAAATCACAATAAGCGTATATTGATTTGTTTGCGCAAAAGTTATAGCGTCTACAAAATAGGGGATAGTTTTATGGCATTTTTATTATTTTTTTTTTATTATTAGTAATGGCAGCGATCTGCGATTTTTATCGTGACTGAAATTATGGTGGACACATCGGACACTTTTCACACTTATTTGGGACCATTGTCATTTATACAGCGATCAGTGCTATAAAAATGGACTGATTACTGTGTAAAGAAAATAACAAAACCCCCTAGTGGTGGACTTTAGAGGCACAAGAATTTTTTAGGAAATGTTATTCGAATTTGAAATATTTATTCAATATATGTACAAAACATGTATAAAAAAAACAAAGTGTATTAGAACAAGTTTACAATGCTGTCATCATAACAGAATACAAATAGTAAGCTAGTAGTTCTTGCACCCGACGCGTTTCGGAGTACATGTGTGTCTCTCCTTCTTCAGGGATATAATTGAGCAAGAATACTTTATGTTATATATAGGGATGGCAGCCTTTTCAAACTGTGCTGATTAAAAACATATGAGTGCAAAAAGATGGTCCCAATTCCTTAAGCCAGAAATCCAACAAAGGTGGCGTGCCTCCAAAGGGGTTGCCTAGCCCAAAGTGCTGACCCAGCTCCCCCACACAACGCACAACCCGGGAGGGTCAGGCCAGAGGACCCACTGAGGCCAGATGAAGAAAAAGACCCTGTTAGACTTGTGACCGTTCGCTCCAGCATCCAGCAGTGAACTCAAAGTTCCTCATCTGGCCTCAGTGGGTCCTCTGGCCTGACCCTCCCGGGGTGTGCCTTGTGTGGGGGGAGCTGGGTCGGCACTTTGGGCTAGGCACCCCGTTTGGAGGCACGCCACCTTTGTTGGATTTCTGGCTCTAGAAACTGGGGGGTAAAATCTTCCGGGGCTGAAGTGGTTAAGCAATCCCATTCAAACTCATGTTAAATAGGAGTCAGTACACACAGGGCCATCATTTAAAGTGCCTCTGATTAACCCCAAATAAAAGTTCAGCTGTTCTCGTAGGTCTTTCCTGACATTCTCCAATGATCAGACTTGTCCTGCCACACCCCCCTGCACAGCCATTCCCTGGGAAGTTCAGTGTGCTGCTGTTCTTTCCTCCCCTAGCTCTCTGAGATGAGAACAGTGTGGTATGTGATCACTTGCCTTACATTTCTATTTTAAACTACATGGCTTGTTTTTTACAAAGTGAGGGTTCACATACTCTCTCATTTTTTACCCACAGATGGGTTTTAACTGAAACATGTGTCAGTTAACAACAACAACAGTCACAACGTATTGTGAAACTCGAACAGGTATAATTACTAGTCATCCATCCATTCAGTAACTTATCGAAACCACATGTACAATTACATCAAAGATTAAATCTGGGAGTAGTCCGCACTGACTGTGGAACGGTGAGAGGGGGGGGGGTGTGAGCAGGGAATAATGTGATAGGCATTAAGGACATAATCACACAAGGCTACAGGAGCTGCACAGGAGGGGAGATTTACTAAAACTGGAGAGTGCAAAAATCTGGGGCAGCTCTGCATGGTAGCCAATCAGCTTCTATCTTCAGCATCTTCAATTAAGCTTATGACAATAAAACCTGGAAGCTGCTCCAGATTTTGCACTCTCCAGTTTTAGTAAATCACTCCAAGTGTGACA